>OX457036.1:39946753-40036753 GCA_949752735.1 Lumbricus terrestris
TTTAAATTTACGTACAATGTCCAAATTTAGCGAAACTATGTCAAACAGAACAAAAGTTATACATCATGTTCAGTGAGCTCATCCAGTGTTTTTTGACGATCCAAAAACATAACGTAGCATAAAGTGGCAAAACAACCAATTTTATCTGAAATATAAGAGCTGTCATGTTACGCTCGCTGTATACCTTCGATGATGCCTATAATGTTCGAGTGACAACTGACGAGGAGGTTAAAGAACTGACAAGCAAATGAAAACACTTGACACGATTGTGTAGTCGTCGGTTCACTGAACAAGTCTGCAACCACTTAAGAGACGCACATATTGACAGAAGAGGAGCTGGTAATAGAGGAGTTTTTTAAAGTTACACTCATCGGCCGATTCAAAGAGCTTTGACAGCAGACAAACCAAAACTTCTGCAGGATTAGTAGTGAAGTAATGTTAGCCACAACATGCCATTCTCACGAATGTAGGCTAAGAGGTAGGCCTATAATTATAGACTTAAAGGCTATGCTTACAGCAGCATTCTGTTTCTGAAAATAATACAGTTGAGAGAAATTGAGGCAGGAATGATCAGGACAATTAACGACGTGGTATCTATCTATCTAACTATCTATCTATCTATCTATCTATCTATCTATCTATCTATCTATCTATCTATCTATCTATCTATCTATCTATCTATCTATCTATCTATCTATCTATCTATCTATCTATCTATCTGTCTGTCTGTCTGTCTGTCTGTCTGTCTGTCTGTCTGTCTGTCTGTCTGTCTGTCTGTCTGTCTGTCTGTCTGTCTATCTATCTATCTATCTATCTATCTATCTATCTATCTATTACTGACAATAAATTACTCAGTTTTTGTCACATCAGTTTATAGATGTGATGCTTCTTGTAAGGGCCGATCTATTGTGGAGGTCGAGCATTGCATCAGCCTTATAAATGTAACAAAGACATGCACGCTTAGCAGCTTTCAGAGCGATATAATTATGTGCGGCATGCTAATGTGCACAAACCAATGCGTATACGCACAACGACAATTTTATTGACAGAGCATCAACGTGTTCAACACCTTAGTAATAGTATCATTAAATTCATTATGCAGCAGTCAGTATAGAACGGTTAGAACCTCAAATACTTGACTAAAAACTCTATAATCGTTTTTAGTAGCAATCATAAAACAAAATGAATCATCGCAAACCTCGAATAATTTCGAGAGACGAAAACGGGAACGAACCAAAGCCGTCAACAATCACAGTGCATGTGAAAATGAGCTTTAAAGCAATGCAAATGCTACATGCAATGTAAATGCTATGTAAAAGTAAATGCTGTGATACAATTATATAAAGGCATAGCTAGGCTATTGTAATAGTCAGAATATTCAGACGTATACGGGCGTTCGACAGCATTGATCAGAGGGTAACGTGGGCAGTTTTGGAGTCATATGGGGTGGATTGCAAATTGACTCATCTCTTGAAAGAAATAAACAGCAATGCAAAGGCAGCAGTCAGAGTATGTGGAGAAACTGGACCCTGGTTTAACACTAGCAGAGGCACAAGACAAGGTGACCCAATATCACCAAATACCTTCATCACACACTTGGAAAGGTTAATGGACAAGATCAGGGGAAAATGACGGTGTAATAATTAGTGGTGAGAATATCAACAATCTATGCTTTGCCGATGATATCGACTTGATTGGAGAAGACGAGCAACGATTGGAACACACAGTGCAGACGTTGAATGAAGAAGGAAAGAGATATGGGCTCACGATGAATTTTGATAAGACAAAAACAATGGTATTCGGCGACAGGGATCTAGCAAAGCAGATGGTTGTAGACGGAATCCAGTTAGAGAACGTGGACAGGTTCACATACCTCGGTTGCAACATGACGTATGATCTCGATTGTAGGCAGGAAGTAATGGTCAGAATTGCAAAGGCGATGGCAGCACTAAAAACTTTAGACAAGATCTGGAAGAGCAAAGCCATAAAGCAGGAAACTAAGCTGAGTGTACTAAGAACTTGCGTCTTCAGCAGCATACTATATGGATGCGAGGCTTGGGTAATAACAAAAGATATCGAGAAAAGAATATTGGATTTTGAAAGGAATTGCTATAGGAGGATTTTGGGAATAGTGTGGACACAGAAAGTAACTAACGTAGAACTGTACAATCGCATAGGCCTACACCTCAAGGAAAACATGATGCAGAGTATAATCCGTAGGAAACTGGGTCTGTTCGGTCACATATGCCGAATGAGCAATGACAGGAAAATAAAGACATTGGTGTTTGGAATGATGGACGGACAAAACAAAAGAGGGCGACCTCATAGAGAATGGGTGGATGATTTAACAGACTGGTGCGGAACATCACTGCAGAAGCTGAGCCACATCGCACTGGAAAGAGAACAATGGAAGAACATGGTGAAAATGGCGTCAGACACCTACGGGCGTTGAGCCCACGGTTCATGATGATGATGATGATGATGATGATACGGGCCTATAGAGTTAAGACTTGCATGTCTAACGATAATGCATTGGCGCGCGATCACCAATAATTAATTAGGCCTATAATTATAGGTCTGATAAATGGAAAGAGTTTTCATTGCGACTATAGATGTGTTATGTTGTAAAAAAAAGGTATATTCATGAACAATATTGTTCGTGTTCACTTAGAGACTCGAGAGTTACTCTTCTATACAGTGGCGTAGACAAAGGGGGTTTAGGGGTTAAACCCCTCATTGGCTTAGGAGAAAGTTTGTAAAAATGTTATTTATTCACTTAAATAAGAAAAACGAAACACTTGTTTTTCTTACTTTATACCATTTGTTACTTTATTCCCTTTTTATTTACTACAATACTGTTGGGTTGGGTCAGGAGGGGCATCCGGCCAGGTCATAACCCCTCAACGTAAATTCCTGGCTACACCACTGCTTCTATAATTAAACCGTTTGAGAAATATTTCACCCGTTAGGCTATAAATTATATGACGGAAAGACAGACATGATGAGAGAATAAAGAGGGGAAAGCGAACGGAGAGAGATGTAGTGAATGAGAAGGAGATAGAGAGAAGAAATACATCAGAAATAAAGAGAGGGAGAGCGAGCGAGCGAGAACTGGAGAAAACGCAGTAAATAAGAGAGAACAAGATAAAGAAAAGTCTGCAGACCATTTATTAACGAATACACGAAAAGTAGATTCTGTGTATCGCATATGCTATATCGCTATATGACAAATGGCCAATATATCAACGGAGTGCAAAACCAGTCAAATTAACGAGCTGGCTTGAACAACGGCGCTCTCATGTACCTTGCAAAAGGAAAACATTTTTGCAGTTACTGTAGCCTATAATAACGCATCTGGCTCTTTATGGCATGAAACACCAATATTGAAGTTTAATTTGGCGCCATCGCGGCAATAATACCAGTATCAACGATGACATTGCACTGCGCAGCATAGTAGGCTATACCATCGGATCCCGAGTTCAGAATTGAGGTCTTAAGCAAAAATCAAATAACTTGAACAAATATTTTCGAAATCTAAATTAAATAAAAACACATACTCCTGGTTTATTCAGTATTAAAAATGTACAGAATTCTGTTGATCCTTTTAAAATAGCGGTAGGCTATAATATTTTATACCAAGACTGACGGAGGACAGGAAGCGTTGGAAGAACATCGTGTATGAGGCGGTCGATCCTCGGATCGAGGATGGCTAGGAACAGGAACAGGAACAGGAACAAGAAAAAGAACACTGGAACAGGATCAGGCTATGCAGTACCTGCTGTTATACTGAGTCGCCAACGATATAATCTGCAATGGCTTTCTGCATGGGAAGAAGATGGAATTGATATTAAAAGCTTAAGACAAATCGACAATTATGGGGCGATAGTCTGTTAAGTAAATTCTCTGACAAAGAAAAGACTCCTGGTGGTCTTAAAAAAACTGCAGAAAATTGACACGAGCCGATCTTACCAGCATCAATATTATTGATTTTTTTCTTAGTGGACTGATCTGGATATTGACCTACCGCACGGTTTCTGGGAGCGCTCCAGTTGATACCAATGATACCTCCCACAGTGTCAGCGAATGCAATATCTATAGTTACTTTCTAATATTGACAACAATTATATATATATATATATATATATATATTTCAAACTGATATACTGTAACAATAATGATAAAAAATAATCATTATTGTTATGATCATCATCATCATCATCTTCATCATCATCACCACCATCATCGTCGTCATCGACGTCGTCGTCATCATCATGCTGCTCTATTGCTGCATTCATTGTAGGCCTACATATATTGTTATGCAAATTAGTCATAAAAAATATGCTTCAAGTATACCGAGGACAAGCATAAGCACATTAAGCAGCCCACTTACGTCTCAAATAAAAGTCTTTAATTACATGTATTTGTCACCATGGCTTTAATATTAAAATATGAATTATTGTGAAATATCGAGGTCGTTCAAATTTGCGAATATGTGCTGCAGTGTCCACTATAAATCTATAGCCCTGACCTCTTCGGAACCATGAGTGACATCTACTAAACCTTGCAGTTTTTCATGCATGGGGACTGCTTGTAGATAATGGTTAACAATCTGGCACGAAGTAGTAATAGTAGTAGTATAGTAGCAGTAGTAGAAGTAGTAGTAGTAGTAGTAGTAGTAGTTGTTGTTGTTGTAGTAGTAGTAGTAGTAGTAGCAGTAGTAGTAGTAGTAGTAGTAGTAGTAGTAGTAGTAGTAGTAGTAGTAGTAGTAATAGTATAGTAGTAGTAGTAGTAGTAGTAGTAGTAGTAGTAGTAGGAGGAGGAGGAGGAGGAAGAGGAGGAGGAGCAGCAGCAACAGCAGCAGCAACGGTAGCAGTAGCAGTAGCAGTAGTAGTAGTAGTAGTTGTAGTAGTAGTTGTAGTAGTAGTAGTAGTAGTAGTAGTAGTAGTAGTAGTAGTAGTAGTAGTAGTAGGAGCAGCAGCAGCAACAACAACAGTAGCAGTAGCAGCAGCAGCAACGGTAGCAATAGTAGTAGTAGTAGTAGTAGTAGTAGTAGTAGTAGTAGTAGTAGTAGTAGTAGTAGTAGTGGTAGTAGTGGTAGTAGTGGTAGTAGTAGTAGTAGTAGTAGTAGTAGTAGTAGTAGTAGTAGTAGTAGTAGTAGTAGTAGTAGTAGTAGTAGTAGTAGTGGTAGTAGTGGTAGTAGTAGTAGTAGTAGTAGTAGTAGTAGTAGTAGTAGTAGTAGTAGTAGTAGTAGTAGTAGTAGTAGTAGTAGTAGTAGTAGTAGTAGTAGTAGTAGTAGTAGTAGTAGTAGTAGTAGTAGGAGCAGGAGCAGCAGCAGCAGCAGCAACAACAACAGCAGCAACAGTAGCAGTAGCAGCAGTAGTAGTAGTATCATACTCAGTGCTTCCATTTTAAGGAACATTTGTCACGTGTAGGATATATATCAAGTACAATATCTCTGTGTTATAATCATGGACTATATATCATATTTATTGATTGCTTTCTTACATTTTCTGGCAATGATCATCCTTACTTTGCCTTGTTGCTCTATAGCTCGATCGTGTGCTTATCGTATATCAGTATGAAGCAGGCAGTTTGCTTTATGTATACATATTAACTACATTTGATATATTATTTTGTTGCTATAATTTCAGTGTAGCATATCATGGCTGTATTACATATACACAAAATTGATTGGCCACGAAACCAGAACCTCATCCTCCGTGTAGAAGTTTGATTCTGCAGACATTTATCTGTAGCGGGCAATCACATTATTTGCCATGTATGCATTCATCATTTATAGCCTATATAATATGTGTATATAAAACATACATATGCTGCATCAATTTTTTGGAATATACATATATTCAAAATTATATATGCCAGTAAGATTGTGCTTGTGTATTATATAACGCTGGCCCATGCCGAGTCGAATGCGATCTAGATTATTACAAATTATTTGAAATTGAGCATGCAGGTGTCAACAGTGTAACGTTGTCTTATCCCTCTGCCTGCCTGCCCGCCCGCCTGCCTGCCTGCCTAGCTGCCTGCCTGCCTGCCTGCCTGTCGTTCCTTATGTCGGTTTCTTGTTATGATGCAATCCCCGCATATGTGTCCATCCGTCCGTCCATTCGTCCATGTGTCCGTCCGTCCATCCGTCCGTCCATGCGTCTGTCTGTCCAGCTGCTTGTCTCTTTGTTCGTTTTGCGTTAGCTATTTGATGCATATAAACATACGGGTAATCTCTATCGATACCACAGCAGACATTCGACATCAACGAAAGCAGATAATGGGGAGGGCGGCGGGAGGGCAAACTGCCGGCGGTAAACCCCTCACCCCCACCAACTCTCAACCGATCAAGCGACGGTCCAAATCCATCCACTGACAGGGACCCAATATATTATATCAAGCTTATGCTGGAATCATGGTCACTATCTCGACGATATATTTAAAGTCTACTTATATACAGGGTGGGCAAAAAAAAGACCCCCTAGGTTTTTTGCCCATATCTTGACCAAAAGTAAGAATTTCGACATGAAATTTTACAGGTTTATAGACAATACATATCTACATATGATGGCCAGATTTCATAAAAATATTTCAAACAGAATAAAAGTTATATCACTTTTAGTGAGGCCACCCTACGTTTTTTGATGATTAAAAAAAGTCAAAAAACGGAGGGTGGCCTCACTAAAAGTAAATATGAATTGTCTGTAAGACTGTAAAATTTCATGCTTAAATTCTTACTTTTGGTCAAGATATTAGCAAAAAACCTAGGGGGGTGTCTTTTTTATGGCCCACTCTGTATATTTATAATTTATGAACACCAAATGAATAGACATATGTATGTATGTATGTAGTTATATATGTATGCATGTATGTATGTATGTATGTATGTATGTATGTATGTATGTATGTATGTATGTATGTATGTAAGTATGTATGTATGTATGTATGTATGTATGTATGTATGTATGTATGTATGTATGTATGTATGTATGTATGTATGTATGTATGTATGTATGTATGTATGTATGTATGTAACTATGTATGTATGTATGTATGTATGTATGTATGTATGTATGTATGTATGTATGTATGTATGTATGTATGTATGTATGTATGTATGTATGCTTGTATGTATGTAAGCATGCCTGCATGTATGGATGCATGCATGGATGTATGTATATAATATGTATCTATGTATTTATATATGTATTGGTTAGGGTCCTTCGATCTGCAGCACGCTTGGTTGGTGACATTTCCCGGTTTGCTCACGTTTCTGCCTTCATGAGGGATGACCTCCACTGGCTCCCACTGCAGCAACGCGTTGCTTATAGAGTTTCGTCTATAGCTTGGCGCTGCATTCTGTCTCAAGCTCCATCCTACCTATGTGAGCTTTTTACTCCAGTCTCGGTTTCACTGGGCCGTCGTTCGCTGCGGTCAGCTGCCCGCGGTGACTTTCTTGTCCCTTTTTGTCGTACCGCTACTATGCAGCGAAGAGCATTTTCCGTGGTGGGTCCAGCTATCTGGAATGGCCTCCCTGCGGCTCTCCGTTCGCTTCCCCGTGACTCTGCTGGCTCTTTCTACCGTCTTCTCAAGACCTTTCTCTTTGACCAGGCCTGGGTTGGGAGCGCCTCTGAGTAGAGATCTTGAAAGGGCGCTATATAAATTTATGTGATTGATTGGTTGATTGATATATGTATACGTATCCATAGATTACTACTCAGAAGCGCTCCCGACTACAGCGCAGACACAGAATCGGAATTTCACGCCGATGCGCATGAGCAATTGCGAGTAAAGGACTTGCCTATGCATGGGCACTATATACACCGTGGTTCGATAAAATGTAAGCCAAGACGTTTTTTCATATACATGTATCTCCAACGCCTGATCATTAATCATTCTAAACGTTTCCAAATATTTAGAGAATTGAACCAAGAATATGATTCCAAAATATCATGTCATAAATTTGAACGGATAGAAAGATATGAATCTTTGAACTTCATCTTTCGAAATTTCAGTTTTCAGCAAGTCTGTAATGGTATTCTTTGCGGTTTCGACGCTTGATAGTTCCCAATTTTGGTCTTCAGTGATCCGGGAGTAAAAATTAACGGAGTAGGCTACATTATCGCAACGGTCTGCTATCACAACAACTCCCACCTTTTATCAGAAATCTATGGCCCCAGAAGACTATTTTCTTTCTCTTAAAGACTTTTTGTGTTTGAAGTACTTTACTACAAAACCCAGAAGAAAATAGCTGGTAAACTGTAATTTCGGCAGATGAAGTTGAACGAGACAGGATTCGTAACGAAGTATATGGAGGGACTTGGAACAGAGAGAAACACTGGTTATAGGATATAGGATCAGACTGCAAGGTTATACGTTGTTTACGTCCTGCTTCATGCTTGGACGACAATTGATTACAATGCAAGGGCATTCACGTGACGGGAACTCAAAATAGAGCAAGGACATTCAAAGATGGATGCATTGGAAAACGTGAGACACGATCATGCAGAAAAAGACATAATTGTATGGACATGCGGGATTCAACTGGACACAGAAAAATTCATGGAGGCATGTTTTTAAAACACACTGCATTGTCGTTCGTCAGCACAAACCTGCATGGTTGGGGGAGAGAAGATATTTATGTACAATAGACGCATACACGCATAAGTATAGGCTATAATGCTAAATATACAGTCTGCACATTTCTGTAATATTATAACTACATGTGGAAATTGATGTTTCAATCAATCAATCAATCAATCAATCAACTTTATTTAGCCACGAAGCAAACAAGTTATAGCATCACATCAAAGTAAACACGAAAACCCTTGGTTCCAAAAAGGAACCCACAAGGGACTGCAGAGTCCCGCTGGTTAGGGCCACCTATAGATCTATATATTTGACTACACGAGCGCGCAACATGTTTGAAGGAAATGAATACTAATTATTTGGAAACGTATACTTTGTATGCAGCTTAAAGTCGCTTCGCAGAAACAATGATTATGCTGCAGGTACCAAGAAACTTTCTGCTGCATTCGTCTATAAGCGATGCTGAAGTTCGTTATCAGCATAGAAAGTTCACCAGCAAACACAGACCATGCTCATCAGATTACAAATGCAGATGAATCACAAGTATATATAGCTATAGCTGCAGGTTCTGCGGGTATGGTATATATACGACGCAGAACTTATAGCAAACAGAGTCCCAACTGCAGCTCATGATATAGCTGACCGCAGCGATACACGAGTGCACTGTGCATGCACGAACACCATAATGCACTCCTCACAGCATGTATGTATTTTGCATGTATATATGCTGGCGTGTATATATATACTGTGGCGTAGCCAGGAATTTCCGATGGGGTTTGGCTTTATTCGGCCTGACCGGATGCCCTTCCTGACCCAACCCAACAGTATTACACTAAATAAAAAGGGAATAAAGTACCGGTAACAAAGGAAATAAAGTAAAAAAACAACTGTTACTACAAGCAATTGATTTGTTTTTCTTATTTAAGTGGATAAATAACCTTTAAAAAACTTTTTCCTAAGCCAATGGGTTTTTTTAACCCCCCTCCCCAACCCTCCCTTGGCTATGCAATATACACATAAACATTAAACACACATATAAAATATTATAAATAATTGTAATTGATCCATTTAGAATGGTGCGGAGTACACTTGTGTTAAATAGGCTATATCTTTTATTATTTTATTTATTTATTTCTCGCATTTACAATGTATACGGCCCCTTCACGCTCTCTACTCAGAGGCGCTTCTGACTACAGCGCATACACTGCATCGGAATTTCACGCCGAAACGCACAGACAATTGCATGCGAATGAAGGGTATGCTCACTGCTCAGGGTCCCTGCGCGGCGGCTTGAGGTGCACTCGAACCAGTAACCTCCTGCTCCAAGTCACCGAACCCGTCACTACGCCACCGCCTCACAATAATATATCATGCATGCACATAATCGGTATGTGCCCTTGAGAGGTGCTGAGATAGGTGTTATACATTTTCTGAATACTTATCGAGCGCCTAAACAAAAGCAAAGACGGAGAGAACAATGTACCATATATAGAGAACAATGAATCATATACAGAGAGCAATGGACCATATATATAATCGTGCACTGATTGACCTTCGGTAGGTGACGTGTAGAGCCGCTTGCAGAACTCCAGAACGCCTCCGTACTGGTCGTGGATGCGCTGGCAGGCCTCCGAACCCCGAAGCTCCATCAGCTCCCGAAGTTCCTTGACGGTGCAGCCAAACTGGATCGATGGCCCATCCAGGTCGTCCGCCATCTTGGCAGACATGCGTCGCTTCTCCTAAACACACAAGAAAAACACGTATCTGTGTAGCGAAAGAACAATGAAACTCATAATTATGTGTGCAAAAAATTAGCATTGCTCATTTTAATTCATGCATGTTAAAAACTGACATGCTTAGTGCTTTCGTGCTTTCTATGTCCTATGCTACCTTATAATACAATAGGCCTACATAACCTTACTGTACCTTACTTGCCTTTTTGCACTTTACCTTCTTACCTTGTGTGCATGCCTTAGCTGGCCGTGCCTCACTTCATCCAGCCTGGCCTTTCCAGCAGCCGCGGCTACCTGTATCATTATTTTGTCTGTATTAAGCCTGCCTATAAGCCTGTGTGCATCATCATCCATCTCTTAATCCAATATCTTTGTACAACTATTGAGCAATTGCGGCCTACACGCAGCCTCTTTCAATAGAACTACCTGCCTGCAGCCTCTGGTGTACAGCACCAGTCCTGATCATATTGCGCATGCGCTCCACAGCTGTGCGTCCAGCGTCTTAATAGTGATTCCTTGTGTTCGGTGTTGATTGGTCCGTCGTCGTAAAAGCCGCTAATTAGGCTGATTTTTTTTCACCCCGCCGCATGAATTCACGTCAGCGTATAATACATCTATAGAACATGTGAGCGGCTATTGCGCTTATATATACAGCGCGGCAATATCCAGCTATCGATTAGTTTAAGCCTTAAGGAGTAAGTTGTTGCCTGCTTGTGTGCATATGGATTTCTAACAGAAGCCATCGATTCTGTTGGGGTGGGTCTGGTTGCGATACAGACGTGGATGAAATGGGATGGTCCTATAGTCGTGGAAATGGAAACGATAATTTATTGCTCTTCCCATTAGTCACTACTATCTGCGAATGTGATGCGTGTCGTGATATAATAGTGGCGCTCTGCATGATAGAAATTTCCAGATTGAACTTGACTATGTCATAACAATGCATTAGATGATTAGACATAATTTAGACTGTATATTGGTCTCATTAGATAAGATTGCGGAAAGTAGGCCGCGGTTATCACAAGTTCCCGAAGCCAGCCACATGTATAAACGTTGTTCGTTTTCCAGGTCATTTACCAAGTCCAGAATTCCTGTCATGTAGACGTCTGTACTTCAAGTCTTATTGGATCCTATAAGTCTACATCTATGCTGCTTGTATCCACTTGAGTCTTTGACTGATACATCTTTGAGTTTGAACGTCTCTGAATGAAACACCTTTTACCAAAATAGTTGTTTTGCTGCAGTTCTATCGATTCGAAAAGAACTATTAACCAATCATGATTCAAGCTCTGATTTGTACACATGATTAAGATTATATCGCTCGATGTGACCAGATAGGATAATACGTGTCTTTTACCGTTTCTTTGTTACACGCAAGTGCGGATACAGATTTTCGAAGGGGGGAGCCAAACTCCTACGGAACTACTCATGGGGGGGCACGTCTACTTTACTAGCAAAATAGCTGGTCAAAAATAAAGAAATTTCTAAATGGGGGCCATGGCCGGATTGCCCCCCTGAAACCGCCTCTGGTTACACGTCCATAATTTAACTTTGAATAGTCTTGTCTGAACGACATCTCTAACCACATGCGGTAAGTCTTAAATGAATTTGCCAGTATCCTCTTCAGAATTTATGCCATTCAGTTAATTCATCACTGGTATTTCTGAGCACAGGTCAACCAATGTTTTGCCTTGTTTGTTTCCTTCTGCATGTGGGCCCACGTGCGGCTTCAACTTCCGTATACTGCAAAAATGGTGTCTGTATCGATCTGCTTTCTTTTTGCATGCCAACTTCCACTTGTTGAATTCTTTTTCAACAAAACCGACCGCTCCATAGTCCACATTAAATCGCATAACTCACGTCAGTTTCTCGGTCAGGTAATTTTTTTATTCCATGCAGTACAAGACTGCCTTTGTTTTTGAGCTATGTCTCTTATCCTTATTCTAATTCCACGCTGCATTTGCTCATTGGCTTCTTTCGCAGAGTACCGTACGTAACTTCTATTTCGATTATAGGTCTATAGGGGAAGGCCTATAACCGATTAGACCTACTCAACTCAAGTGCATGTGCATTGGATATTGACCAGATCTGCTTCTTCAAGACAAACCGCTTTTCCTTTGATAATAAGACCTGCAATGGACTTTCGCGCTAAACACTCTGCCTTTGATCCTCCAGGAACACACAAAAGAGATCCTCAGTTCTTATCGCAACTTCCGCTTCTCTCACAGTTCAATAAATTCTTTAGTCTAGCTAAAAAAAAGTCAGTGAACATTCATTCAACGTTTTCTAGCATAAGAAAAGCACAAAGGCGTATGCTAGTAGTAGTAGTAGTAGTAGTAGTAGTAGTAGTAGTAGTAGTAGTAGTAGTAGTAGTAGTAGTAGTAGTAGTAGTAGTAGTAGTAGTAGTAGTAGCAGTAGTAGTAGTAGTAGTAGTAGTAGTAGTAGTAGCAGTAGTAGTAGTAGTAGTAGTAGTAGTAGTAGTAGTAGTAGTAGTAGTAGCAGTAGTAGCAGTAGTAGCAGTAGCAGTTGCAGTAGCAGCAGCAGCAGCAGTAGCAGTATAGCAGTAGCAGTAGCAGTAGCAATACTAGCACATCAATTTAACGACGCTGTATGGCAACAAAGATCATTCGCATCACCCTCCTCCTCCTTCGTCATCCAGTCTTGGGACTGGCACCATAAGAAAGCGAACAGCGGCAGAGTTAAGAAAAGCGATAATATAGTCTATTTATTTATATTCTTCATATATAAACCTAAGCGCCCATTTGATTTCTTCAACAAAATTACGGTCTTTATAACCTGCAACATTCATTCATTCATTTCGAAAATTTATTTAGCGCTTCGTCAAGAAGCCTACTCAGAGGTGCTCCCAGCCAAGCCACGGCTAAAATATATATGTGATATGATATATAACTCTAGAAATCTGTAAACAGGGACCTATAGCAATCGCTTTGAAGCGACGCGTCCTATCAGTATCCTCAGTCGCCGTGATAATTTTTGACCGTGAATTGTTTCCTCATCTTGAAAATAATTATTATTATGTAACTTTCTTTCCACAAATTTTCTTCTGTTGCGACCGCTCAGTCGCTCACCAAGAACGTGTTGATGAAATTTTCTTGTTGCTATGACACTTAACATCACTTCGGCTAGTTAGCGCAGTGAGCGCCTCTGAGTAGATTTCTTGAAGAGGCGCTATATAAATACTCGGAAAGAATGAATGAATGAAGGTGCTTTCAAGATGTAGACATAGCGATCTATCATGTAGTATATTATAGTTCACCACGAATTGGGTTGAGTGCTGAGTGAATCCTTTCTGTCAACTTATTGCCGCCACAGAAATCAACTCAAAATAATTATTATATATTATATAATAGGCCTATAGACGTATGAATGAGGGTCTGTGTATGCATGCATGTATGTTAGGGTGATTCACGTCACAATGGGGGGGAAATTATTTTTTATTTTTGGCTGACATAGTAGATAATTTTGTTCCTTTGATCTTATTGAACACTGCTACCAAATTTCACTGTAATATATTAATGTTTACTGAGTGCTCAATGCCCCTGAAATATTACATGGGACATACATGAAGAAAGCAATGCACCTGCCATTGACGAGACCTGGAATACAGCAATTCTTATTAGATAAAGCTACGATTCTGAAAGTAAGAATTATGTACATAGACAAAGGCCATACATAAACAATCAAGTCTTGCTTTGTTGTTTATTTTAAAGTAACCTGCTGAATTTTTATATATATTCTGAGCTGCAACATCACTGTTATAAAACAGGAATATGTTTCCATAAATAATTATTAATATGTCTATGAAAAGTGCAACTGCATATTTTTAGCTGTCTATGCATTGTTCTTGGCAGTGAGAGGAAGACAGCTAAATGCATTTTTATACACTATTCTTAAATTAAAGTTTTTAAAATTTTCATTCCATGAGTGTTTTTTTGCCAAAATGCCATTTTTCTGAATTTTAAGTGGAAGAGTCTTTTTCACTACTGCAACAAGGTTGAAAACAGAACTTTGGCTGATTGGAAAACCAGAAGTTACCCTTCCTATATTAATGTATTCCCTACAAGAGGCCACACACTACGGACCTTTCTACTTTTTCATCATTGCAATTTTTGAAGAAGGCTGTGTAAAAGAGCTTGAAAATCAAGTCAATCTGAATTTGGAATAAGGCACAAATCCATAAAGCAGTTCAGCCTATAAAATGTCATATGAAAGAGTTTACAGATAAAGATTACAGAAGCAACTACTCTGAGTCACAAAAAAGTGAGAAGTATTTGTTGAAAAAAATGTGAGAAGTATTTGTTGAAGGTAGGCTACATCTCGTTTTTGATATTGCATTAATAAGCAAGGTGAGAAAATGATCAAAATTGATAAGTAGGCCTATAAGCAGTTTTTTTTAGCAGATCATCAAGAATCATGAAAAATGAGCATAACTGTTGTCATTGAGTCATGAAAGAGTTGCAGAGCAAAAGATGAGACAATAAAAGCCAGGTATAAGATAAAAATGATAAGAAAATCAGCTAAAGGATCTTGTTCGAGTAACCAGGCAACTAGAGACTACAAGAGCAGTGAATTGAATGATGACGAAGAGGATAGTGACGAAGATGATGACGGTGGAGAACACTGATAATTATGATTAAAGATGTCAAGATCTCAATGTACTACAAAAACACTTGAATAATCTGCTCTTCCTGAAGGTTAGCAGGAAGATACAGCAGCGATAAGCCATTCATTCTTCAAAGCAGGATCCGCATTGGATCACATAAACTTGTCAGACAGGAAGTTCACTATCTTGGCAGTTAGTTACCACTGCAATTTAAGTAAATTGTTAAAATGCAGACGAAAGCTCTATATCATTTTCAACTGATCTTCGCATGCCATCAATTGTCAGCAAGAGAATAATGTGACGGAATTGTGCCTACTGATTTAAGAAGAGACAGCTGGTGGTGGAGTTTGTCATTTCAGGCAAAAAGCTGCATCTGGCTGCATGAAGGACAAAAGTCACCTATTGTTTCAGGACTTGTAGTATCAGAAATCAATTTCAATTGACAGACAGACTCTGAGTTAAGAATTTCCACTGAATTTCATGTATTTTCAAGATCTACATGTGTAAACGTGAGACCATGGATAGCTGGTTCGGTGGCATGTGAGTGAATGACTTATAGTTGTACAAGGCTACAAGTCGATCAAGTAGCATAGGATTCCTGTTGAATTGTGGACTTTTCTAAGTTAATTTGTAGTAGTGAATGAATATCTGAGTTCTTATCTCCACTTTGAGTTACTAAAATCTCAATTATTTGTATCATTCAACTTTATTTAGTGTGTGCTATATCACATGGCCATTATCTCAATTTGTAACTTTGAATACAACTATATGTAAACTTTGTGCTCATTGAGCATAGCCTAAAATGCATTTTATTCCGAAATTTCTGGTACATAATTTAATCTGTACCCAAAAGGAAAAAATTTAGCAACTATGCTCATTAAATTTCAAAAATATTTTTTTCTGAATCACCCTAATGTATGTACGGGCGTATGTATGTATGCATGTACGTATGTACGTACGTACGTATGTATGAATGTATGCATGTATGTAGATCTATGATTGTATGTATGACATTGTATGTATGTATGTATGTATGTATGCATGCATGTATGTATGTATGTATGTATGTATGCATGCATGTATGTATGTATGTATGTATGTATGTATGTATGTATGTATGTATGTATGTATGCATGTATGTATGTATGTATGTATGTATGTATGTATGTATGAATGTATGTATGTATGCATGTATGAATGTATGTATGTATTGTATGTATGCATGTATGTTTGTACGTATGTGTGTGTATGAATGAATAATTATACGTATAGATATACGCACGTACCTGCCACTTCGCCATGGTTGCAAAATTCACTCCTCACTGACTATGAATCTGTAGACTGAGCTGAAAATTGTCGGCCATCTTGTTAAAACAAAGGAAGTTCACATTCAGCTTGTGCAAAGGTCGGTCAGATATCCTTGACGACAAAGACGTTCATTAAAAATAATATCATCGTAGCATTTGTAGAGAAGATGTACAATTGTACATGCTTATGGTACGTCAAGTTTGCAGCCTAAAGGCGTCGGAAACTATCAATTCGTTCGGGTAATCAACAGTTACTTTGGATAGTTACACCTGTCGTAAAGATCCCCTCGTGACTTCTTTAGCTCTAACTAGACACTAAAATAAATAAGCATCCTATAAAAAGTAAGCGAAGACTCAGGAGTGGCTTATAAGCGCTGCACACTAACACTAAATCTCTGACAATTATTATTAATCCTCGTCTATCTCCATGCACTTCAGGCCTGCAGCTGTATCTTATTAAGTGCGCGGATTCGCTCCAGCTTCAGCTTCACCCTACTCGGTAGACATGTCTTTTTGTATCGAGTACATTCTGTACAATTGCTTGTCTTCATAATCGTCAGCTAATTCTCTTATGCAGATACTCGCTTCGTTTCCGTCTTCCTATGTGCGTCAGAACTTCTTCGCAGGACAGGCTACTTGTATTGTGCATATCTGATGTTTTAATCCTAAGTCCAGCGGCAGTCAGTTGAAATGGATTGCAGATTAAAGCTGTTATTGAAACTGGTATCAGCGACTGTCATGACGTAGTAGATGACGGTGCGTTCAATGTTCTGGAAAATAAATAAAATCAAAGTTTTAAGAATTAAAAAATAGGATAGGCCTATGCAGCATTCAGTAGGTTAGCAAAACAACAGTTTGAGACACGTCGTCTGTCTAATCTTTGTTTTCCAAAGAATATGCATATTGAAGGTTCATCGACAGACAAGAACACAACGGTGGACAATTTGTATTGGCCTACGCTAGGTTATCTACGACGGAGCTATCACTGCGCACAGGAAGCCCAAAAGAGCTAAGAGCTAACAGCATAAATCACCAGCGTTGCCACTCTAAAAAATTAGAAAACCCAAGTTGGAGGGCAAAAAACCCAAGAAAACCCAAGTTCAGCAAATCTTTCGAAAATGTCCAGAATTTTCTAAATTACCCGCCCGAAAATCTCAAATCTTTCGAAAATGTTCACAATTTTCCGTCCGAAATTTTTGATGACCTTTTTTCTTTTAGTCATCCGGCACAAATCGTTCGAAAATGTCCAAAATTTTCCGAAAATGTCCAAAATTTTCCGAAAATTTCCAAAATTTCTCAAAAATTTCCAAAATTTTCCCGTTTTTTGGTCAAAAAACCCAAGCAAAAAACCCAAGTTCTTCCAAAAAAACCATTTCCCAAGTTCGGATCGAAAAACCCAAGATCTTGGGGAAAAACCCCAAGGAGTGGCAACGCTGTAAATCACCCTGGCCCCTAGTAAATAACTCAAAACAGTTCACATTTCGGCGCAAAAGTTTAAATGTCACGCAGCAGATCCAAACTTCCGCGGCTGAAACCAATGAGTCTATATTTATATGAACCTTATGGAAAAATTATGCGGGCATATATACACCGTGGTTCAAAAAAGTAAGCCAAACTATTTTTCGTATATCTCCAACGCCTGATTATAAATCGTTCTAAAAATGTTCCCAATATTTATAGAATTGAACAAAAAATATGATTTCAAAATATCATGTCTTAAATTTGAACGGATAGAAA
Organism: Lumbricus terrestris; assembly: GCA_949752735.1. Taxonomy (NCBI): domain Eukaryota; kingdom Metazoa; phylum Annelida; class Clitellata; order Crassiclitellata; family Lumbricidae; genus Lumbricus; species Lumbricus terrestris. Next base: position 39,964,750 of record OX457036.1, read on the forward strand.
GATATGAATCTTTAAACTTCATCTGCCGAAATTTCAGCGTTTACCAGCAATTTTCATCTGGGTTTTGTAACAAAGTACTTCAAACATGAAAAGTTTTTGATATTTGTTGAAGAAACTTTAAGTAGTTATTGTTTGATTATTTACATAAAGAAGATGTTATAGACGACAGGATTTAAATCTGGACTGTTCGGAGGCCATAATGTGGGAGAAATGAAGTATACGGTGTCTCTCTTGTTAGCATTTCGTTGGTTTAGCTGGCTCTGTGAGCTGGCACTAATCTGTAGACAAAGAAAATAGCCTTCTGGGGCTATAGATTTCTGATAAAAGGTGAAAGATGTTGTGACAGCAGACCGCTGCGATAATACAGGGTGGCTCAAAAAAAAACGTACCACCGGGGAAAATGCGATATCTTCGCAGCCGATTGGGGTTTTTCTGCGAAAATTTCACAATTTGAAGGGGAATGAATATACAACAATCCCTGAAAGTTTCATTTGAAACTTTTCATGTTTGCAAAAGTTACAGCTGTTCAAACTTAAAATTTCGTTTTTTCAATTATCCGGAGAATCATGCTCCAATACATGTGATTTCATTAATATTTTTTGGCAAATTACAACACACAAATTGATGATGATGTCATACGACCTCACTATGAGCTGTAAAGAAGCTGTTTATGAAGCAATCTGCTGGTATTTGGTGATATTTTATAGATTAAGGTCTCAATTGGTGAACCCAAACAATGAACGTCATGGGCAAAGTTTCTGCAAAAGATAAAATGGGAACTCGGACTTTGCATGAACAGAGACTGAGACATCGCGTGATCATAGCAAAATACCCAGTGAAAAGTGGAGCCTGAGCACATTGAAGACTATCTGCAAACATGTTTATGTAACGAAGATCAGATGTCGGAAGAGAGGCAGGAAGTGGTCGCTTGATCTGACGGAAAAAGCGCGATTTTCACGAAATTCGCTTGGTAATCGAAAGGTCAAGTTTGCAAAGCAAATCGTGGTTTCGGCATCAGATATGCCGGCGTGTGTTGCGGCTGCAAGAAAAGACTGCAATTAATCCCATTCAGTAGGTTAGATGTCAAACTCATCATTGAACTCGCTTACCCAGACTCATTGAAGACCAGGTATGCTCTAACATCTGGTTTTATTATGCAGCAGGACAGTGCGCCTGCTTGCTCGCACGGCAAGGTTGATTATGATGGCGCTACCTTATTGACATCAACTGAAGTAAATGCATTGGCAAAGATGATTTACAAACTCGCCAGACCTTAACCCTCTTGTTTATCACGTCTGGGGAGCTATGCTGGAACGCTGCAAGACATTTAATCCCAAGTTGGAGAACATTGGCCAGCTGAAGCAAGTCTTGCTGCTAATGTGGGGTCAGTTGCCGCAGGACCCGACCAACAAGGCCATACTGAGCTTCACAAAAAGAATTTGAGCTTGTGTTAAGGCAGAGAGTGGACACTCTCATTATACCTTACAATAAACTGCAAAACCGAATGCTGAGGTCGTAGGGAAAAGTGATATCATATGACATGGAAATCTACAAGTGACGTAAATTTTCCGCGGATATTTGAAAAAACGAAATTTTAAGTTTGAACAGCTGTAACTTTTGCAAACATGAAAAGTTTCAAATGAAACTTTCAGGGATTGTTGGAAATTCATTCTCCTACAAATTGGGATATTTTCGCAGAAAAAGTTCAATCGGCGGCGAAGATATCGCATTTTCCCCGGTGGTACGTTTTTTTTTGAGCCACCCTGTATACTTTGTTAATTTTTACTTCAGGATCACTGAAGACCAAAATTGGGAACTATCAAGCGTCGAAACCGCAACGAACACCATAACAGACTTGATGAAAACTGAAATTTCGGGAAATGAAGTTCAAACATTCATATCTTTCTATGCGTTCAAATTTATGACATGGTATTTTGGAATCCTATTCATGGTTCAATTCTCTAAAAATTGTGAAAATTTTGGCATGATTAATCATCAGGCATTAGAGATATAAGAAAAACAGTTTGGCTTACTTTTATTGAATCACGGTGTAGTATTACGAACTCGAAGCAAAAAGATTCGAATAGTTATAGGCCTATCATAAAACGCTATGATATTCAGATACTCGAACACATCTGAATATGAGAATATTTCTTCCCAAGCTTTGCGAAAACATCCAAATTAATCCTAGGAGACATTTTTATCATCAGCGAACTCGAACACGTCCGAAAATAGCAAAGCCCGAAGCGCATAAATATTCGATAAAAATATCCTCATAATATAAAAAGTCAGAGTCTGATAAAACTCGAAACGTGCGACGACAAGCAATCTTCTGAAGATGCCATTACTAAAAAGATTGTGGCCACCTGCCTGATGCGGGAGCAGCAAAGCTAAGCCTAAATCTGCCCATAACACCCGGTTATACTTAAAACAACCCACCCTCTGTCGACCACACCGCCCGCCCCACCTCCACCCCATATAAACCTGCACCACACCGTTGACCGTGTACCTACACACTCTCGCAGAGCTGCCATTGTGCGACGCGCACGCGCAAACCTTTTATGGCAAAATCTGGAATGAAATATGGATATAGCCTACTCGACGACTGACGGAAACCAAATCCCAAATCCATCCATCCGTCCGTCCGTCCGTCCGTCCGTCCGTCCGTCCATCCGTCCGTCCACGTGTCTTTGCTTCCTTCGCAATTCGCTATACAAGTTCCTCACATAAAAAACGACGCACGTCCTGACAAAAGTACTGAAGGACGAATGGACGACGTCCGGTCGGACGCCAGGACGGACGTCCGGACGGAGAGACGCCTAAGCGAGGCGCAGGTCGATTGCCCGGATGAATAATAAATGGCATAACGCGTTTATATAGCGCTGTAGTAGGGCTGTGAGGAGTAACAAGCGGAGGAGGTGGAGGAGGCGGAGTAGGGGCGGAGGAGGGGAAAGTCGAAGGAGGATGAAATTGAGAACATTGAGGAGGATGGTGAGGAAGAGAGTAGCAGCAGATGTGGAGGAATATTGGAAGGAAGAGGATGAGCACTTTGAGCAGCTGTGCACTGTCGCATGCTCATGCACAAAATTAACAGGCTACCGGTAGGCCTACACACGATTAAATTTGCACGATTATGAACGCACGCTTTTTGTACTGAATAACTATTTGCAATACAGAGCTTCGAGCTGGCTATTGATATCTTACAAGATAATCAAGCCAAGACTCTTGTAGAAGCGATTTTGTTCCCAAATCAGTCTACAAGCCAAACTGAGTATAGGCCTACATAAGAGTATGCATGCATCATTAAAAATCTGCGTCTTCAGAAATGACAGTGCGACCTTTGCATGGATACGGAGTGGGTAGGCTATACGACTGTGGATGAGAAGTCAGATAGTTACGAATAGTATAAATTCAGTGCAAAAAGTTAAAACTTCAAGGTCTGCATTTTGTAGGAAGGGCGAAAATGTCAACAAATTCACTGCATGAAATCACGCTTCTATATATTTGCTAAAAGCCGACCAAACAGTAGACCTAACGCAAACAAGAAAGAATCGAAACATTCGATACTATCGATAGGCAATTTGCAAATGTCATTGTAAGCGTTCTTCATCGAATCACGCTTGTATATGATGGGCTTAAAGTGTGGCTGGACGGTCATGGACGGCGTCCATGCACTTATTTAAAAATCTGGACGCCGTCCAGCCACTTATTGGCCAGCAATGACTAGACAGGTAAGGGGCGTCCAGGCACTTCTTTTGAAAAGATAAGGGGCGTCCAGGCACTTATTTTCCCACACTTTTAGCCCTGTACAGTATTATATCTAAGATCTAATCAATGCAAGCCTATTCAAGCCATTAACATAAATCAAAGCTGGCGTCGTAGCCTATATGACTAACGCTAAATGTCAGACTCAACGCTCGGCATAAAATCATAGGTCTAGACCCATATAGTTTCTGCAATAATAATATTGTAGACCATCATCATGGGGCCGACACAATGTCATGTTTAGCGATAACTTATGGTCTGCCAAAATGTGATTTGCAAAAATAGCGGCAATTCACGGCATCGGGAGAAATTCATGACATTTAGGCTACGGAAAATGCCAAAAATCTTGAAACTTTGGCTTCAGCGATTTGTTCAACTTCTACCGGTGGCATAAGGAAGTAATTGTACATGTAGGCTACACGCCACTGTTAGCTTCTACGCTAGTAAAGAACAGAAAGATGCTGAAAATGATATAATATTGGTTAGTGCATTATCTGTCTATGGCAGAAATAATATGAAAGTCAGACATTGGGATTGCACTGCAAGACTCTAGAAGTCGATGGAGACAAAGCAAAGCAATGAAAAAACTTAGCAGTCTACGTTTAAACGTAGAAGGCCTAAGAGAGAGACAGATTCGTTTCAAGACTCAGGATCAGGGGCGTGTTTAACATATAGGTCCATTCGGTGCGGTGCACCGAATGCCCCTGAGCCGAGAGTTTTGTTGCCACTGGCCAAATGCCTTTTGCGAGTCTCAGTGTTACTTAAAACTGTTGTAAAATTAGTGAATGTTAGAAAACATTAATTTCACTAAGTTCGCCGACGTTGCGTGTTGCTTACTGACCCTCCACAGCCGACAAACCACGTAGGCTAGCCTATTGAACATCGGATTTTTGTTAAACGACTAATCTTGTAAAACTGCCGAAAGGCACTTTGCCTCTGCTGTAAAACGTTGCACCGACACTCGAAGACCCTTAAACACGGCCCTGCTCAGGATAAGACACAGTAGGTTAAACCGAGTATATCATTAACAAGATGACTCACCGCACATAGGAATTGTAATTGTAATTGCAATTGAACATTTGTATAACGCCGCTCACAGATTCAGTAGCGCACGAACGTTTAGCCTAAGCTTATATGAAACAATCAAACTTGGGGTATATAGCCTACATATGGTCTTGATTACATAAAAAGAACTTTCTAAACATTCTGATTGGTTCTAAAGAACCATATCAGCTCTGAGATCCAACCATAATCTAGTCTGCTCCTGCAATATTTAGACCTATGCATATAATTCAGGCCTACACAGACGCAATTAAAACAAAGCACCACTCCTGTATAATAGCGCAAAAAACAAGCATTGCCTATCATACATTATATGTATGTGCATACGACTGGAGGTTCAACGCAAAACCGGAAATGTTATCATCGCAACACTCAGAAAACGATTGAACGTTTCCACTTAGAAGAACTTTATGGCGCAAATAAAAGTGGGAGTGACCAGTAAAGTCACCCACGAACTCCCATTCAATAAATCATCGTATATGCACACGCTGCAATTACAACTTAATTGTCACCACAACTGGAAAATAAGTTGTGGAATAGGTTTGAATCGTTTGAGTACCATTCCAGGCACTTTCCTTTGTCCGCAGATGGAAGCATTTAACACCTGAACTACCACAATGACCTTCATGAACTTTATAAGAGTGCATACACACACATGTACACACACACACGTACACACACGCGCATACACAGGGACACGCGCGTATAATGTATGTAAATAGAAGACCATCAACGGCGCCAAGAAGCATAAGTTTCCCGGTGACAACAAGATCTGCGATGAGGTGCTTCAAAATCTCAGCGAGCTCTGAAGGTCTGACAAGCGCCTACATAATTTATGCGTCTGGGACTCAGGGAAATTGCGTACGGTGTGGATTCTGTGGAAGCATGCCAAAATTAGCAATGTCTTGAAGAGTCGCTATATAAATGAATGAATGAATGAATGAATGAATGAACGGATGAATGAATGAATAAATGAATGATTGAATACAGCCAGTATTTTAGCTTTCAAAGAACCAGTGAATTCGAAAGCCTACACATCAGACCGCTGATTCGGTTTATTTATTTTACTGTGTAAAGTCAATTTGAGAAGGTGGTCGCGAATAGGTTTCAATGGTTTCTGAAAAGGCGTGGCGTAGTCTGTCAACCAAGAGACGGCGGGGATGTTCTGGAAGAGCAGAGGAGCACGGTAAATGAAATCATTGAACAGGACAAGATCAGCAATGCCATGAAGAATGAGTGACAGACAACTCATTAGACTTTAAAGGGTCAACGATGCGATCCAAGGATGCGATCCAAGTATGCGATCCAAGTATGCCATACCCGACTTGACAAGAAAGATGAGAGAGCCGAAGTCCTTAGGCTATTATTGGGCGTGAATGGCGTCGTGCGGACTGTTTACTAAATACGGCAAGATGGCTGCTGTAAGGATTAAAACGCTAATAACTCTGGTTTTAAATTTAATTAAAAGCTGAAAATAGTTGCGTTCACCTTATAATTTGGGTAAGAATAAGTTGAATTTTTTTGTTAAACCGACGCTCTGCCATTTCCGAGCCTTTTCTGTTACGAAGAGTCAAAATACATACATACGAACAAACAAACATATGGAAGGACACATTTTCGGACTTATAACATAAGATAGTTTTAGGACAATGGAACAGATTAAAGGTTTGAAAACAGATAGATTGAAGGAAGGATGAGCAAGCACTTGACATTGTAGATGAAAGGAAAGCAGAAAGACGAAATGTAGAAGTCTCTGTAAGCATTCTATGTTCGCTCGAGGAAGTCGAGAGCTTATCTGTGTTTTTTTAGATGATCCTTAAACCACATATAGATAGGACTAGACACTTATTGTCTAGTAGACACGGACGACGGCTATCGAATGAAGTTCTCTGATGTTTCGACAAAGTTACATTTGTCTAATGAAGCAACGAGACAAAAAGAACCGAACGGCAGACTTTTGGGTTTACACAGCAAAGATAGATAAACAGTTTTTTTTAAACAACTGATGGACATTTATATATATATATATATATATATATAATATATATATATAAACTTAAGAAATTATACGGGGGATGTACTCCACTGACTCCCTTATCCACAGCGCATTGCTCATCGAATTTCTGTCTTGGCCCCGCGCTGTTTTGAGGGTTTAGCCTCTTTATACTTGCAAGAGCTCCGCTGCTCCACCACGCACGTCCAGCGCCGCTGCTCTCTCTGTTTAGCTGCACAAGCGGAACTTATTGTTCCCAGCTCACCGACTGCAATCAGGCAGCGCCGTGCTTTCTCCTATATCAAATTGCCAGTAAATGGAATAAATAAATTAAACATAACAATTAATTTTGGATTTACAATAGAAGAGAATATTTGCTGTGCACTTCCAATGGTACCTTTTCAGTGACTGCAGATCAGTCGCTTGCCTTGAAGCTGCAGTGTGTACATGTAGGTCTCAGTGATGTGGTCTCGAGACCGCGGTCTTGGTCTCGAGACAGTCTCGAGACCAGAAAATTGCGGTCTTGGTCTTGGTCTTGGTCTTGAATGAGGCGGTCTTGGTCTTGGTCTTGGTCTTGAAGGTCCGGTCTTGGTCTTGGTCTTGGTCTTGAAGGTACGGTCTTGGTCTTGGTCTTGGTCTTGAAGGTACGGTCTTGGTCTTGGTCTTGAAGGCAAAAAAGGAATGTCATAAGAATTTTTCGTGAAGGAAAAGACAGCAAATTTTAAAATTTTAATCATCGGGCGACTAAAAAAAGGGTCGTCAGAAATTTCAAGCCGGAAAATTGGAAAAATCCATGTATTTTTTAGAGAAATCATCAATCTAGCCTTTTTTCGACCGGTCTTGGTCTTGGTACACTCGGTCTTGGTCTTGGTCTTGGTCTTGGAACACTCGGTCTTGGTCTTGGTCTTGGTCTTGGAACACTCGGTCTTGGTCTTGGTCTTGGTCTTGGAACACTCGGTCTTGGTCTTGGTCTTGGTCTTGGATTTTTGGTCTTGTGCACAACACTGATTACAACGAATTAACAGTTAAGCAGTTATCTTAATTAGCATCAATCTTAACTGCTACCAGCACACAGTGTTTAATCTAGACATCTCTGGGGGGGAGTTCCCCCCAGGATTGACATTTCCTCCCCCCCAGAAAAATTTGACGAAATGATATTGGTTTTTGGTTACTGTTTTCATCATTATTTTACATGAAGTGTCATAATATACCGTGATATTATTTATTATTACATGATTATAATGAAATTATTTTCTACCATAATATATGATACTTTCATGTTAAGGTGACACCTTAAAATGCAGCCATTGCAATGTGGAAATTCAAAAAGTTTCTAATGGGCCACTGAAAAAGTAGCCTACAGTTATTTTGTTAGGACGACACCTTAAAATGCTGCCATTGCAATGTAGAAATTCAAAAAGTTTCTAATGGGCCACTGAAAAAGTACGGCTATTTTTTTAAGACGACACCTTAAAATGCTGATATTGCAATGTGGAAATTCAAAAATTTTCTGATGGGTCACTGAAAAAGTACAGCTATTTTGTTAAGACGACACCTTAAAATGCTGCCATTGCAATGTGGAAATTAAAAAAGTTTCTTATGGGGAGGGGCGCATCCCCTCCCCACACCCCTCCCAGTCTCGGTGCTACGCACATCACGAGCATCCTTCAGACGCTCAATTGTCTCCCCCCCAGAAACCTCAATTCCCCCCCCCCCCCAGAGGAGGGGGACTAGATTAAACACTGACCAGCACAGACAACCTGCAATACATCGGCGCTAATAGCAGCTATACAAAGCATGTATAATATATCCTACGGGGGGGTTCCCTATCATTTCGTCGCCGATCATTTCGTCGTGTTCATTTCGTCGCCGATCATTTCGTCGAAAATCATTTCGTCGCGTGTCATTTCGTCGCGTTCATTTCGTCGTGTTCGTTTCGTCGTGTTCATTTCGTCGCCGATCAATTCGTCGCGTTTCAATTGGTCGCACTCATTTCGTCGTGTTCATTTCGTCGTGTTCATGTCGTCGCAAATCATTTCGTCGCGTTTTAAACACAACAGCTTATTTGGTAGCAATTTGATTATGCCTTCGGTGTAATCGTAGGCGTTTGTTTGTTACTTGCTGCTCAGTAATTGATTTTAACAGATCATTAGCCTTATTAGTTTTCGCAGTTCACCTTGCGATAAGTAAACAAAGATTGACGGTGCGTCTGACAGATTCTAAACAAGTGCTTGCTTGCGATTGGTTGTATGCCAATGAAGGTTCATCTATATAAACCGAGCAGTTTCCTGATGCTACTATCCACGGGTGTTTCTTTCACCTCAGTCAAAATATATGGAGGCACATCCAGCAAGCAGGATTACAAATCCGATATGGAAGCGATCCAGAATTTGCGAACAAGGCTCGTTCGTTAGCAGCACTCTCTTTTCTTCCACCTGATGACGTAATAAGAGGGTTTGAGGAATTAACCAACGACGAGACTTTTCCGGAAGATTTGGATCCAGTGGTCGCCTACTTTGAATCGAACTACATAGGATCCATTGGAGAATACGATTAAATGATTAAATGATTTTGACACATCTGGCAGTTATAGGCCTATGGTTTCGCACAGAGACATCCCTATGAAATGATTTGCGACGAAATGATTTGCGACGAAATGAAAACGACGAAATGAACACGACGAAATGAGTGCGACCAATTGAAACGCGACGAATTGATCGGCGACGAAATGAACACGACGAAACGAACACGACGAAATGAACGCGACGAAATGACACGCGACGAAATGATTTTCGACGAAATGATCGGCGACGAAATGAACACGACGAAATGATCGGCGGCGAAATGAACGGCCACCCTACGGGCCTATGGTTTCGCACAGAGACATCCCTATGAAATGATTTGCGACGAAATGATTTGCGACGAAATGAAAACGACGAAATGAACACGACGAAATGAGTGCGACCAATTGAAACGCGACGAATTGATCGGCGACGAAATGAACACGACGAAACGAACACGACGAAATGAACGCGACGAAATGACACGCGACGAAATGATTTTCGACGAAATGATCGGCGACGAAATGAACACGACGAAATGATCGGCGGCGAAATGAACGGCCACCCTACGGGGGAGGGCATCGGGAATTGTGGTTTCAGAACAACGGTGTTCTAGTGGGCAAAATTATTCATCTTTATCTGGACGATAATGGCCGTACTTCCAAAGGACAAGACAAACAGAAGCACATACAAAAGACATGATCAACGGCTTATGATATGTGCCCATAAAACGTCTTTGCATCACTTATCAGCCAGACAAATCTACAGACATAATCTGCTGTTTCGATGAAGAATAAAAAAGCCAGTCATCTTGCTTATAAAAAAGCGTCTACATTAGACCTGCTTGTAACTACTGTAAACCAGATATAAGTTAATACAACTATGACCCCGTAATATGCAGTGGCGGCGCTAGGGGGCTAGGGGGGCTAAGCCCCCCCCCCTTAAAAAGGGCCATCCATTTTTTTCCCCGTGTAAAAATAAATTTTTTGGACGATTTACCACCTTTAGCCCTCCCCCAAAACTGAAATCCTGGCGCCGCCACTGGTAATATGTCAGTACCAGTCTCAGAACCCAGATGCAAAAGAGGATGATGCCGTTATCGTCCTTATGACACACAACGTTGTTAAACATAATCTACCATACGTAAATCTACCATGCATAAATTAAATTGGGTAAGGTCAGGTCAGGTCAGGTCGTCGTCAATGGCTTTTACAGCATCGACATGTTCTTAGATATAATTATCCCACAGTAGGCTATTATACGATTATATCCATCTAAAAATGTCAGTCGATGTTGAAACCAGCATATACACATAATTCAATTAAGAAGATTCTCGGCCACTGCTTTCATGGTGAATGAAGCAGGACTTAAAGTGTGATTGGACGGTCATGGACGGCGTCCATACACTTATTTTCAAATCTGAACACCGTCCTGTCACTTATTTCGCCAGTACTTACTGGAAAGTTAAGAAGCGTAAATTAAGGCCTCTCCTCTTCACTATTTAAGCGCTGCTCCAAGCTAACGTGAAGTATAACGACGCATTGTATAGCCTACTGTTAGATGTAGGCCTACATGAAAGGGAGAAAGATATATCCAGATCGGTCACGGAAGAGTCTGGAAAACGGAAGGAAGTTAGGGGGGCTGTGAAGAAAAATTATCCGCGAAATGCGATAATATTGGGAGATGTATTGGAGAGCGATTGGGTTGTGGAGAGGAAATGTAATTGAAGGCGAAAAAAGAGTAGCGGGGAAAAATGGACAGCAATTGATCCTTTGAAATGTACGGCAAGAGACATGGAGAGGTGGATATATACCGGAAAGAAAAGAAGAGGATATTGGGGAAGGGAAGAACCTGTGAAAGGGATGGAAAGAGAAAGAAGGCAGCGTGAAAGAAAGGCTGATTATAATATTATCACATTGTATACGCTATACTTTATAGCATCAAGCCACGTTATGCATACATGAATGCATATCATGTAACGTTCACGAATATTCAAAATTTATTGTATGTTCAAAAGTTAAGTCGATATTACGCGACATTGGGTTATGTAACATTAGATTGGATTGGATTCAAATCCAAACAAGACATGCGCAGTCGCCTATCCACATCAATCCATTCATTTGTTCGCCCATCCTTCTATCCACTAAATCAATCACTAATAATTATTATTCATCCATTCATCAATATCTATCTGGCCACGTGACTTGAGGCGCACATATAAGTATGTGTACATACTTGTTTATTTTATTCTTATTTATAATGTCATACATAAACATACCCAGCGTGCATCTGTACCACCGATGTACAGTATTACACACGTGCATGAGTGAGTGCGTACGTGTATGCGTTCAAGTGTACGTGTAATTAAACAGCACTTTTCTCAAGAACTGCCGCCAGATCACAAATATATACACACATATATAAAGGGCATATAAACAGATATGCATAAGCAATTATGCATATACAGAAATATACACAGACGAAGGCTATAAATATGCATAATGTATACTCACAATAATTCGACGGAAATCCGGTCGATTGCTGTTTCCATAGCAACAGACGTTACATAAACGAGAACGTCGAAAGAGCAATTATACATACGCTCACCCACCCTCTCTCTCTCTCTCTCTCTCTCTCTCTCTCTCTCTCTCTCTCTCTCTCTCTCTCTCTCTCTCTCTCTCTCTCTCTTTGTCTCTCTCTCTCCTACGGTGGATGCGATATGCCTCCCTCCAGTCGCCGGCGAACAGTCTATCGGTAGTCGACGATCTACGTCACGTCCGGTCGTGCCACGGAAGCTAGCGGCGGCGACGGGTCAGCCACGCTGGCAGCAACCCCACGATTCTTCTAGCGCTAATTTTCGGGCAAATCGTCCGATCTGCGATGGATCATGGATCATCGTGTCTGCGTTGTTGTTGTCGCCGTTGCCCTCGCTTGGGTGGTCGGTTGCAAACGCAGTGCAGCGCATCAAACGCTCTTACCATACAACCGGATCGAGAGCACGTATATCTACGTGCAACAAGCTGCTGGCGCCAATAATAATGCACACGCGCGCAGTATGCCGACTGGTAGCCGCGGCCATGTTAAGCAGGCAGTGCTGCTGCTGCTGCTGGTGCTGATGCTGCTGCTGCTGCTACTGCTGCTGAGGTATTATCAGCAGCAACCAGCGCCAGCAGCAGAAGCATGTGTAGATATCGCCGCGCGTTCGTTCGTGTATCGACCGTTTGAAAAGAGAGATGTTTTGTGCCGTTTGCACCAGCAGCAGCAGGCCGACATACCACCAGCCGACGTTGCCGACGCCGACGCCGACGCTGCCTGCAATCCGGGAAGCCAAAGGCAGTGGCCACGAGGGAAGGAGGAGGAGGAGGAGGAGGATTATGAGAAGGTGCAGGTGCCCTGAAGATCGAGTCGAGTGAATCGCTCAGGTCGAGTGATAATGATTTGAATGGAAAAGTTTGGTCGATTCAGCCGCTGCAGCCGACGTCGTCGTTTGTTTGTGTGTATGATGGTTGGTGGTAGACCGTTGGGTACGTTGCGTGCTTGGTTTTGCCAGCAGCTGGTTTGGATATCCGTATCCCATCATTCCCATGACGATTCCAGATTGCGGTTTTCGAAGTAGCATTTAAACAACCAACGCTGCTGGTATATTGCATGGAAGACGTTGACGATTACGACGACGACGTCAATGATACGATAATGATGATGATGGTGTTGTGGCTGCTGCTGCTGCTGCTGCTGATGATGATGATGATGACGACGACGACGACGACAACAACGACGTTGAGCTGCGACCAAAAATTAATAAAACATACAAATAATGTTATGTGTAATAACTTTAAGTTTTTTTCATAATTGTTTCTCCTGTTTCCCAGTGGCGGCGCCAGGGGTAGGCTAGGGGCTAAGCCCCTAAAAAGAGCCATTCGGGGGCAACGCCCCCTAAAAAAGAGGACCATCTGGGTATTTACATGATATATCCATGAGATTTCGACCAACTGACTGAAAAAAAGGTCGTCAGAAATTTTGGCGGATGAAAATGAAAAATTTCTCCCGCAAGGATTCAGCCCCCCAAAAACTGAAATCTTGTCGCCGCCACTGCTGTTTCCCCGTGTTTCCCCTTCAACTCCTATCTCGCATGAGTGAAGTCTTAAATGCGCTATAATAATTGGAACCAACTGCCTCTTTACTCATCGTTAACGTTCTCCTCCTCCTGCTGTTTCCATCCTCTACTTTCTCCTAGGCTACTTCCGTCTAACCATTCCACCGCCTTATTCCTCTTTTCCTACACTCCTGCATGGTTGCTACTTCTCGCCATCTTCATCCTTCTCCATACTACACTGATTTATTTTCGCTCATTGATCTCGTCGTCCATTTTCCTGTTTTCTCCTCCATGCCTTTCCCTCCAACCCTTTCCACTTCCTCGATCTTCTCCTTCCTTCCTTTTCCTCCTCTCTGTATACAGGGTGCGCCAAAAAAAAACCCTAGGTTTTTTGCCAATATTTTGACCAAAAGTAGGAATTTCCAAATGAAATTTTACAGGCTTATAGACAATTCATATTTACACATTATGGCCAGATTTCATCAAAATATTTCAAGCGGAACAAAAGTTATATCACTTTTAGTAAGGTCACCCCCCGTTTTTTGACGATTCAAAAACGAAGCGCAAAACAAATTAGGTTTTTTTGCCAATATCTTGGCCAAAAGTAAGAATATCGAAATGAAATATTTTTCAGGCCTATAGACAATTCATATCTGCACATGGTGTTCAGATTTCATCAAAATATTTCAAACAGGACAAAAGTTATAGCACTCTTAGTGAGGCCACCCACCGTTTTTTGGCGATTAAAAAACGAAACACGACAAAAAGTAACAAAAACACGATTTTATTAAGTCTGATCTCAAATAACTGTTGTCAAATGAACTTGGTAGTGCTTCACAACTTGTGTTCAATGAGCCCACCACTCGTGCCAAAACTTCTTTTGAGTCCCTTTGCAAAGTTCTTGATGGACCTGTTGATTAATCCGATAGATTCCTTATTTACCAATTTGATTGTCTTGCTATGTGACTTCTCAGTGACGCGCAGCTACGCTGGAGCCCTGTTTCTTTTTAAATGGTAATAATAATGATCATCCACCAATATCAAGGCTATTTGATAACAATTATTTAAGATGAGACTTAATAAAATCGTGTTTTTGCTACTTTTTGCTGCGTTTCGTCTTTGCATCGTCAAGAAACGGGAGGTGGCCTCACTAAAAGTGGTATAACTTATGTTCTGTTTGAAATATTTTGATGGAATCTGACCACCATGTGCAGGTATGAATTGTCTTTAAGCCTGTAAAATTTCATTTCGATATTCTTACTTTTGACAAAGATATTGGCCAGAATAATTGGATTGGATTTTTGTTACTTTTGTTGCGTCACGTTTTTTGAATCGTCAAAAAACGGTGGGTGACCTTATTAAAAGTGATGTAACTTTTGTCCTGTTTGAAATATTTTGATGAAATCGAGCCATAATGTGTAAATATGAATTGTCTATAAGACTGTAAAATTTCATTTCTAAATTCTTACTTTTGGCCAAGATATTGGCAAAAAACTTAGGGGGGTCTTTTTTTTGGCGCACCCTGTATATTACTGCAGACGAAAATGATGACGCTGTTTTTTGCTGCGGTCAATTTTCATACCATATATATATATATATATATATATATAATATATAATATATATTATATATATATATAATATATTATATATATACATGTAAATTATATGCGTTCAGTGTGTATATATTCACATTAATTCCTGATTTATGTACCGCCATTCCCAGGCACTAAGACGATGACTACGAGAGAATAGCGGAATAAAGTGAAGGATGGACGAGCAGAGGGCTTGAGGCTGGTTAAAGGAGGGACGGATCGACGGACGGATTGAGACGGGGATGAGGGAGGACGAGAGGGAGAGACAGAGGGTGGATGAGACGCACAGAATGGGGCAGAGCCGGAGTGTGGCAACGATGGACGGGATAGGCGGAGGGAGAGGTGTAGGGAGAGGAGAAGCGAAGGGTGGCGATGATATCAAGATCGGGAAAGAAGAGCAAAGACCTTGAAAGAGGAAATCGGATGAAGGATGGATGTAGTGGGGTAGGATGCTACGAGAGACACTGCAGACTGATGATATCAGAGTCAGAGGTAAGGTATAGGATGCATGAATCATGAATGTGGCCTTGAGAAGACATGAATGGAATTAAAGGGTAAGCTGGGGCGGGGAAGGAAGGGAAGGATGAGAAGAGCAAAGAGGGCAGGGTTGAGATTGCGGATGGACAAAACTAAGAATGAGGCATTGACCTGTATACGTGTATGGGGAAGAAGGCATGTAGCCTGACAAGGAAGGGTTTGATATGGTGAGTGAGGAAGATTCTGTTGAGCAATGGCTGGATGTATGTCGCGGCTGTCGGCAATCGCTAGGGCGGCGCCAGTCAGCTCTTGAAGAAGGACGATGGAGCCGACATGGTGACAGACTGACAAACAAACAAACAAACGGACAAACCTGTGTTTGTATGCCTAATGTCTTTGGCTTAAAGTCTGCCTGGACGGTCATGGACGGCGTCCATGCACTTGTTTTAAAATCTGAACGCCGTCCAGCCGCTTATTGGCGAGCACATGCAGACTGGAAAGGTAAGGGGCGTCCATGGCACTTCTTCTGGAGAGGTAATTAAGGGGCGTCCAGGCACTTCTTCTGGAGAAGTAAGGGGCGTCCAGGCACTTATTTTCCCACACTTTAGGCACTGCACACAGCCATACCCAGTCCAAAGACAGCAGGCATACAAACACACTGATGCCCGATGTCCGATCCAAGGAATTATACGGCAATGCGGACAATAATAATAATTATTTTATATCTATGAGTCAGTGACTCCTGAGAGAAAGGCAGGACTTGAGGGCTTACGGCACGAAAAAGCTGAGGAAAAACTAACAAAGATAAAGGCGAAACCCAGTTTTAATGTCTTAGAAGACTTAGAAGACTTTTCTACCTCAAGCGACAAAAATAATAATATGGATGACAATAATAAATTATTATTACTAAATACTAATCTTCCACTCGGGAACATAATTACCACCGCACTCTGAACATCCTCTAAATGGCGCTACAGAAAACGATAAATATTAATCCACAAATAAAACAATGAAGATAATGACGTCATCAGCTGATATTAGTATTCGAAAAGTCGACGAAAACATAATGTTCGTCTAAACTTCATAATATTGGAAAAAATTTGCTGTTTCCGTCATCGTTAGCGCTCGATTTATGCATCTTTATCTGAATCAACAGTTTGTTACTGTGAAGATCGCATACGTTGAAGTCAACCTATTCAGCAAACGAAGTATAGGGAGGCATGTAATATGATCTCGTCTTTCTCAGCGTATTTAAATATCTTTCCGATGACCGTTTAGGTCACGTGACGGTCGCCAATGGCAACGTATTGTTTTAAGAGTTGGCTGATATTATAGTACTGAGAATATCTGATGATGTATACGTAGGCTATTTGATTATAGCGACGGGTAGGCCTCAGGGTAGGCCTATAATTATTATTAGCCTGTGACGTTTTCTTCGACCCTGTTCGTTTTTCAATGAATTGATCGATCGGGGTGAGATCTTTCACCACAGCCTGGCTGTCTAAATGGGTGTCAACGCGTCACGATAATTATTTTAAGGTTCTCGAAGGAGTCGAGACTCGAGCAAAGACCATCATGATGATCATGATGCGATGATAAAAAATTTAGTAGTAGGCCTATCTGTAAATTGGATGTGAATAGCAGTCAAGTAATAGTATATGCCATTCATTCATTCCGGGGATTTTCAAGAGATCTACTGAGAGGCGCTCCCAGTCCAGCCACAGCTAAAAGTAGGATTTCAGCGACTTATAAAAGTTAACCATGCAGTTGGGCTAGGAATGCTAATTAATGTTTTACGAGCGGACGTTAATTCCATTTTGACGGTTTCTTGCAGAGTGTAAGCTTACGTGTTGCTCCGGGTCTGGGTCAGACTCCATGATTCCCTGCAGAGCTGCTTTAATGCGATGGATCTGCACTCAGTCGTTTGATGGAACCGGTTACAGAAGACTGATGCCACCGTCAGCCATGGACGGAGACTTAGGGAGGACAGGGGGAGAGTCCCCAAATGTTTGTAGTGGAAGACCATCCATGCTTATTTTTCCCCATTATTTAAGAAATATTCATAATAAAATAAAAGCATGGTGAAATAATTTTACAGCGGTTTACAGTGTCAGTATCCACGACATTTTTCATAATGGAAGATTTCAAGAACTTGATGAAATTACTAAAAAAAATCATAATGGGAGATTTCAAGATTTCGAAGAAATGACTGAACAAACTCATAATGGGAGTTTTCAAGATTTCGGTGAAATGACTAAAAAAACATAATGGTAGATTTCAAATTTTTTATAAAATGACTAAAAAAATTCGTTACTATTTTAAGCTCTTGTTTCGTTCTTACTAGTTATCGTCCTTAGCTATGTTCTTCGTTTGTTTTCGATCTTTCTGACGTTCCTTCTTCGTCGTTTTCGTTCTTAGGCGTTTTCGTTCAAGTTATGGTCTCCTTATTTTCGTTTCTAGTGGTTTTCGTTTTTAGTTATGCGCTCTTCTTTTGTTTTCGTTCTTATAGTTATGTTCTGCCTTATCGGTTTTGTTGCTATAGGCCTACGTCTGTTATTTTTTTTCGGTCGTTTTCATTCTTTTTTTCTCTTGCTCCTATAATCGTTTCGTTCTTGGTCGTGTTCGAGTTTAGTCATATTATTTCCCTCTTTTTTGAGTTGTGTTCTTTATTTTTGTTTTTGTTTATTAATATGTTTTTTTTATCTTCATTAATTCATTAATTTGTGTTCTTAAGTATTAGTAGTTTTTGATTTTTAGTTATTTTCGTTTTTGTTCTTATAGTTATGTTTTTGTTCTTTCGTTTTCGTTGTTATTTTGTTTCCTTAGTCCTTTCCATTCTTAGTGGTACCTATTCTTAGTTATGCAGATTCTAAGTCGTTTTCATTGTTATTTGTGTTCCTGATTTTTTCACCTCAGTTCTTTGTTATAGCCTATTGTTCATTTTTCGTTTTTGCTCTTAGTTATGTTCATTGTTTTCGCTCTTATTCTTTCATAATCGTCTTCCTTCTTAGCCGTTTTAGTTTTTAATTATGGTCTTCATTATCGCTTCACTTTTAGTTTTGTTCTTTTAATTTGATTTCGTTATCAATTAGGCTATGCTCTATCTCTAAGATGGATGCTCTATCTTTTCGTCTTCTCTGTTTAGATTATGATGTTCATTCTTGCCAGTTTTTTCTTAGTTATTTTCGTTTTTAGTTATTTTATGCGCATTTTTATTATGCTCTTTCTTTGGTTTTCGTTGTTTATTATGTTCTTTCTTTGGTTTTCGTTGTTTATTATGTTCTTTCTTAGACGTTCTCGTTCTTACTAGGTTCTTAATCGTTTTGTTTGTTTAGTTATGTTCTTTAATTCTTTTCGTTTTCGTTTTTAGTACTGTTCTTTCTAAGTCTTTCCAGAAGCAAACCGGGTCTTCTATGCGCAGATCGAGGTCTTTACAGTGACATGTAACTTTTTATATGCTGACAGCAATTTTTTCTTTTGGCCTATATATACAGGGTGCGGCCAAAAAAATAACCCATTTCGAAAATTGTGATTTCTCGAAAACGCTGAATATTTTCTTACAAATATTTTTATTCTTATTCGTAACATATTTCTGCATATTATTTGAAAATTTTATGCCAGTATCTTTATATTATTTTGTGATCATGACATCAGGCAGAAGAAAGAACTGCATTTTTTCAATTTAACACGGCATTCACGAAATAGGAAATCATAATTTTACATAAAATAGCCTGCAGTGTGCCATAAAAAGGTTTTCTTCACCGATGAAAAAATCTTTTACATCAATCCACCCATTAATACTCAAAACAACCGCGTCTGGGCGAAGAATAAAAAAGCCGATATCCATCCAAGCGGTCTGTTGGTCGGGAGAGCCAAATTCTCTCCCAACATCATGGTTTTTGCAGGTGTCAGCTATGAGGGCAAAGGACGCCTGCATTTCATTGGCGAGAAGGCCAAAGTCAATGCTATAGGTACTACGGGGAGAATCTTTTACCTAGGCTTGTTGATGACTGTCACAATAAGTGTCACATTGTCTTGGGAAATCAGTTCACTTTTCAGCAAGATGGAGCGCCCGCCCACGGCGCCAAGCTGGCCCAAGATTGGTTACAAGTCACTGTCCGGACTTCATCGACAAGGATTCATGGCCGCCAAATTCCCCAGATATGAACCCACTCGACTATGCTGTCTGGGGTGCAATGCTTGAGACTTACAACAAACTTTCCACAAAGGCAAAGAACATTTCTGAACTGAAAACTACGCTGTAAACCATCATCTGGAATGACTTGCCACTTGAGACCATTCAGAAGTCTGTTCTGGGCTTTCGAAAACGTCTGCAAGCTTGCGTAAAGCAAACGGTGGTCACTTCGCACATTCATTGCGCAAAACTTAACAGTTTGGCCTAATCTTGTCAATAACAATAAGTAACCTTGCGCTTTCTTACATTTCTGTTTGCGTCGCTACTTTGTAACTTATTGTTGTTATTGCTCTCACTAAATGTCTGTTGAAACGAAAATAACATTGTTTCACTTCAGGGTTGCACCATTTTGGTGTTCATGAATCGAATTTCATTAGATTTAGTCAAGTTGTAGATATATAAGTTACGTGCCAAATAGACTGGCGAAGTTTTATAACAAAATATTCAGCGGTTTTTGAGAAATCGCGATTTTCGTAATGGGTTTTTTTTCGGCCGCACCCTGTATATATAGGCCTAAAGAAAAAATTGCTGTATATATATGTGCAATTGTTTCTAGCTCAGAGATTCTGAGTTTTGCGTGCACTATAGGCTGTTGAACGGTTGAACGTCTGCCAACGTATGCTGGAGACTCTTCTATGGACGTCGTGCAATTCACCGAGGAATTGGACGGATTGGTGAAATGGATTGACGAGAAAGAGCAGTTTATTCAGCGGTTGATGGCGCTGCTAGTCAGGACAATCTTCTCGAAGACTCGAAGAGCACGCGTACACGCTACCTCAGAATAGCACAGAATTTTTTGGCGTTTAAACTCTGCGGACATGGTCATGGAGAATGCTGTAGCCTAAAGCTGCGAGATTCAAAATGCATATATTTAATCAAACGATCACCCTAGCTTGGCCTTGTGATTCTTGGAGGGCCGCCAAAACTCGCGAGTGGTGATGTTTAAAAAAGTTTGTGCCTAATAGCACACCTAAGAATAGGTATAGGGTGTAGCACACTCTTATTTAAGAGCAGGTCAGAATTTTTAAAGGCGCGCAAACTGCGGAAATGGCTATTGAGAATGCTGCAATGCCGCAAGATTTCATTGGATAGGCCTATATTTGATTCAAACGACAGCCCTTGGCTTTGTGATTCTTCGAGCGCCGCCAGAAGCTTGCGAGTGGTGATGCTTGATAACTAGGCTAATAGTTTCTCTTCTTGAAGAGCAGCTCAGAAATTTTCTGACCGCTAACTGAACAGACAGCCTGCAATAGGGCCTACAAGGGCGCTTATAGCAGCGTACAAAGCACGTCTATCCTACAGAGGCTTCGAGAATCGAATTCAATGTAAATAATAAAACTAGACCTACATAACTGTAGCCTATACTGTTACCGGTCGCGGTCAGTCAACCGGATTGCTGAATTGCTGAATAAACAAAAAATATTTTAAATGAGACGAGCAATGCAGAAATGCCAACTTAATAATCAGTGTATATTTAGAATCTTTGTTTGAGAGTTGTTCAACATGGCGTACGGCCTGCTTCCGTTAATCCGGGCATCAAACACTACTGCATGTTGTAGAGTTCCACTTTTCATTAGAGATTTGCATTTATTTTTGTAGGAATTCTGCATATGCAACTAGGAGTTAGGATCTACGCAGGTTTAGCGCTGAAATTTTGAGAGATTGCATCAGACTGTAAGAAGGGGGTTACGAACGATTGTCGGAGGTCGTGGTGTATCGTTATTGAATAACCCATGTTGGTAAGTAAGCGTGATTCGACAGGACTGCGCTTGATTAATACGATAATTATACATTCAGATTGTTGATCGGGTCAAGAAGGTTTGAACGTTGATGAAATCACTCTTGAGCATAATTGCAGTATCGGGGACCGTCGGTTAGGATCAGGTGAGGCGTCGTGAGTGTCGGTTGTAGTCAGGTTGCGAGAGGGTCGATTAGGATCAGGTTAGGCGTCGTGAGGGTCGGTTAATGTCAGGTTTTGTTTCGTCATAAGATACTGTCCAAACTACTGTACAAGTGTCATGTGCTCTGATTTGCTGGAAATCATTTGGTGTTGATATTTAGATTATTTCCGTCGATCTAAGAACAAGGGGAGGATAATGGTGGCGTTGGAACGCATGGACTATCAGTATATCAGTCAGTGACATTTTTCTAAGACTGGATGAAATAAAATTGCTTGAAGCCACATGTGTTTGTGCCATTATCAGTAGGGCTTAGGCATCAGCAGATGGTCACTTCTGGCAAAATCTTAACCCATTGGGAAGCATGATTATAATCAAACAGGTGGGAAACCAGAAGGTGGTGAGAAACCAGATGGTGGATGAGGATTAAGTTTGTGATGCAAGTTTGTGATGTCTTGCGAACGTTTCTCTGTTTACAGGACTGCAGAAGACTTTGCTACAAGAGAGGCTACCAATGTCGTCATTCATTTGACCACTTAAAGATTGTAACAAACATATATCTGAATGACTGAATTTTTTGCGACAGTAGCAGAAGGAAAATGACCGATGCCAGCCAGGAATCATCATCTGCCGAGGGTGGCAAAATTGTTCCCACCCGAGGCAGCTGGACAATTCCTGAGGGGATGTACAACGATGTAAAGGAACAGGCATTAGAAGCGGAGACAGACATTTCAGAGAAACAAGACAGCAATTGCAACACAGAAGTCAGCAAGGAATCAGTTAGCATTAAGGAGACTTCGGGTGAGGCTTTGCAGCTCAGCGAAGACAGACGGTCTTCGGTTGCACAGGACAGAATAAACGAGCAGGGAACTGTTGAGGAAAGCAGCACAAAGCACAAAAGAAAAGAGCCGAAGGATCATGAGGGTGAACGTGGCCACCGACATAAAGGCAGACGCCGAAGCAAATCTGCTGACGACCGGCGCCAGCATCACAAGTCAAGAGAAGAACCAGCGAGGCGTAAAAGACGAAGGTCTAGAGAATCACCGTCCAGAGTGCAGTCACCGCAGCATCTGCTGGAGTGCAACAACGATGACGATGCTCTCGGTGGAAAAACCGAGTCATCTGCGGCCAGAGACGAGGTGTCGACCTACGCCTCTAACGGTAAGCCCTTGGATTCCATATCACAGTCCGGTTTCGAACGGAAACCGGATCGCAAGGATTGGGAGCAAGAGCATTCGCGCAAGAACAATTTGAAACTTCATAATCGTGAGCGATCACCATACCGGGACAGCGAAAGGCAGTATGCTCGTGGCGATCGCTATGAAGAAACCAACCACGATCAGGCGCATAGCAAAAGAAAAAGATCGAACTCCCCCGAAAGAGGTAAGGAATTGACTCACGGGAACAGAGGATCGCGCTCCGATCGAAGGCGTCCGACGCACAGATCGAGATCGAGATCCAGAGGCAGGCACGACCGGCATAGGGAAGCGAGTAGTAACCAGCGGAGGGGAAGATCGAGGTCTCGATCGCGCGATTACGGTCGCAACCGATCGAAATCACTCTCGAGAAACAACGATGCAGAACTGAAGCCGAAGAACGCGGAAAGGAGGCCGCTGTCAAGGTCGCGTGAAGAGGCTGTGCCAGTGGCAGCAGGGACGAACAGCCATGTTGACGTAGCAAAACAACAATCAGGTGAGGAAGACGAATGGAGGAAAAAACGATCAAGGTCACGATCGCCTTCTAAGCACGGCTATGAAAACTATGGCTCAAGAGATCGTGAAAACCGACTATCGCAGTCAAGAGATCATCCAAGAAATTGGCTGGACAGCGAATGCCCGGCTGGTTCCGATTATCCCAAGAGGCGTCGGTCGCGTTCGAGATCGGCAGAACGAGTGTGGACCGCCTCGAACTGGGAGGACAGGAGACGTTTTCGAGACGAATATCCACGGGATGATTTGCCAAATTCCGGGGGATGGTCTGGTCGACCTGAAAGGGTTGCGAACAACAAATACTATCGTGATCAGCGTGAAGACAGGCGAAATTCCTGGACGAAGGGGGAGAAAGACGACATTGCGTTACTTCGCAACCACGATGATGCCATGCCAAATCGTTGGCACGGCGGCCAGGATGACTCAGGTAACACGGACAGACGGTCGTGGGACAGAGACCGAAAGCGGGACTGGGACGACCACCGACTCAGACGAGGAAACCATGACGACCAGGATGCTGCTGCTGCCAATGACAATGGACAGCAGTTGGAGGACATGGTGACGAAATCACTGGCAAAGCTGCGCAGAGACAGCGACAGAGAGCACCGTGGTGCTGATGAAGCGCTCAGGGACATTACAAGTAGCGCCGACGATAAGATCCACGACAAAAAAGGTCAACGATGGGGTGAAGCCGATCGATCGGCAATCCCCGTTTTGCTGTCGAAAAAGTCTGCATACAAAGACGACAGCGCTTACGATCCTCACGAAGCCGAGGATTTCAACTTTGACCAGGCCTGCAAGGAAGACTTTGGCCGTGAGTCCAATTCGCGCAGTTTGCAGCGTCGTGATCAGCAACAGCAGCAGCAGCCTGGCGCCCCATCCCAGCAGAGATTTCCAACGTCGGTGAAAGAGAGACATGTACCAGTCGGACAGCCTCGTTTTCACGGGGATTTCCGTGAGCCGCCACCTCACGTGAGAGTCGAATTCCCACCACGAGGAAAGGCTCTGATGCAGTCTGCTGTGGCGCCCGGTCAGTTTGGCGTTGGCGCGCGCCTAATGCCTGGAGTGGTTCAGCTTGTCACCCCCATCCACTTGCGTCCTCCACCCATGGCAGTGGACTGGAGGATGATGGGCCCGGATGCAGCACAAGGGCGCGCTATGTTCCCCATCGCTCGTCCCCCACCACATGTCGGTCCACGTGGACAGCTGATTCGGGTGGGAGGGTTTATCCGAACGCAAGTGCCCGTGGAGTTCTTGGCCCGACATCCACTTCCACTGGGACATCATCCACCAGGCCATCCTTTCCAGAGTGGACCTCTGCCTTCCCACTCTCTCCCACCTGTCCATCCTGGAACTCCATCGCAGCCTCGTTCGATTCGACCTCATCTTCAGAGTGATCCTCGTCAGCTGCCACCACCGCCACCGATTGCGCTGCTCCATTCCTCACACCGGCTCCACCTTTCGAACCAAGAGCCACCACGAGGATTGGTCGAAATGCGTCATCTTGGCCCGCCGCCCGGTCTCCCACCGCCGGGTCTCCTTCCGCCACATCCTCCTCCCAACCTTGCGTTTCCGCCTCCGCCACTTCCGGTGAAGTTAGCCGGCCATGGTCAGGGAGTGAGCCAGAGTCGGGGCTATGCAACGTCAAATCAGGCAGTCGAGACTTCGGATGCCACGTCACCGTCAACGCCACCGCCTCCTCCACCACCGGCTGTATCTTCCGCCCCGCAGGATCCACGACTCTATTCCATCAAACTCTTGAGCCATAAACCGGTAGCGATCGCAACAAGCTACTCATCAGACGAGTCACTTGATTCAGAATCTTCTTCTTCTTCTTTGCACGGCCAGAATGAATCGATAGCTGCTGCACCAAAACCCGACGTAAAGCAGGTGCGGCAGCATCAGCAGTCGTCCGTTTCGCTGGAGAGACCGAGCTCTGCCTTGTCGTTCGGATCGGACTACACACCGCAGGAGATCAACGACGACGCTTACGCCGATGCGCTGTTCGAGGAACCGTATTCGTTCGAAGAACGGGACGTCGCTACAGCTCGCTCGGAGAAATCGGAGTCGAACACTCGGCAGGAAATTTCAACCGCCGCACCCATCCGTGCGCCAGGAAGAACGAACGTTGCGGAAGATGCAGAACTTGGCGACATTTGCTCGCAGACGGCACTTGAAGACGAAACGGCGCAGATCCCGGAGATCGTGAATCCCATGGAAAGTCCGACGGTGGCGGAGAGGCTGGCCAACGACAAGTCGCCGTCAAATGCTGGTTCGACGGATGCGCTTGCTGCTGCCGCCACCGCCGCTGCGCATTCGTTGCAGATGATCGAGGTTGCCGATCTGAAGAAGGTCTTGGAAACAGTTCGAACGACGACGCAATCGAACGAGGAGGAAACGAAGAACCAAGACAAGGTGCAAGTCGTTTTGTCAGCTATTTTTGTTCTAGTCTAAGAGATCTGTAGACCTTTTTTAACCTGAGCGTTGTCAGCTATTTTTGTTCTAGTCTAAGGGATCTGTAGACCTTTTTTTAACCTGAGCGTTGTCAGCTATTTTTGTTCTAGTCTAAGAGATCTGTAGACCTTTTTTTAACCTGAGCGTTGTCAGCTATTTTTGTTCTAGTCTAAAAGATCTGTAGATCTTTTTTTAAACCTGGGCGTTGTCAGCTATTTTTGTTCTAGTCTAAGAGATCTGTAGACCTTTTTTTAACCTGAGCGTTGTCAGCTATTTTTGTTCTAGTCTAAGAGATCTGTAGACCTTTTTTTAACCTGAGCGTTGTCAGCTATTTTTGTTCTGGTCTAAGAGATCTGTAGACCTTTTTTTAACCTGAGCGTTGTCAGCTATTTTTGTTCTAGTCTAAAAGATCTGTAGATCTTTTTTTAAACCTGGGCGTTGTCAGCTATTTTTGTTCTAGTCTAAGAGATCTGTAGACCTTTTTTTAACCTGAGCGTTGTCAGCTATTTTTGTTCTGGTCTAAGAGATCTGTAGACCTTTTTTTAACCTGAGCGTTGTCAGCTATTTTTGTTCTAGTCTAAAAGATCTGTAGATCTTTTTTTAAACCTGGGCGTTGTCAGCTATTTTTGTTCTAGTCTAAGAGATCTGTAGACCTTTTTTTAACCTGAGCGTTGTCAGCTATTTTTGTTCTGGTCTAAGAGATCTGTAGACCTTTTTTTAACCTGAGCGTTGTCAGCTATTTTTGTTCTAGTCTAAGAGATCTGTAGACCTTTTTTTAACCTGAGCGTTGTCAGCTATTTTTGTTCTGGTCTAAGAGATCTGTAGACCTTTTTTTAACCTGAGCGTTGTCAGCTATTTTTGTTCTAGTCTAAAAGATCTGTAGATCTTTTTTTAAACCTGGGCGTTGTCAGCTATTTTTGTTCTAGTCTAAGAGATCTGTAGACCTTTTTTTAACCTGAGCGTTGTCAGCTATTTTTGTTCTGGTCTAAGAGATCTGTAGACCTTTTTTTAACCTGAGCGTTGTCAGCTATTTTTGTTCTAGTCTAAGAGATCTGTAGACCCTTTTTTTAAACCTGGGCGTTGTCAGCTATTTTTGTTCTAGTCTAAGAGATCTGTAGACCTTTTTTTAACCTGAGCGTTGTCAGCTATTTTTGTTCTGGTCTAAGAGATCTGTAGACCTTTTTTTAACCTGAGCGTTGTCAGCTATTTTTGTTCTGGTCTAAGAGATCTGTAGACCTTTTTTTAACCTGAGCGTTGTCAGCTATTTTTGTTCTAGTCTAAAAGATCTGTAGATCTTTTTTTAAACCTGGGCGTTGTCAGCTATTTTTGTTCTAGTCTAAGAGATCTGTAGACCTTTTTTTAACCTGAGCGTTGTCAGCTATTTTTGTTCTGGTCTAAGAGATCTGTAGACCTTTTTTTAACCTGAGCGTTGTCAGCTATTTTTGTTCTAGTCTAAAAGATCTGTAGATCTTTTTTTAAACCTGGGCGTTGTCAGCTATTTTTGTTCTAGTCTAAGAGATCTGTAGACCTTTTTTTAACCTGAGCGTTGTCAGCTATTTTTGTTCTGGTCTAAGAGATCTGTAGACCTTTTTTTAACCTGAGCGTTGTCAGCTATTTTTGTTCTGGTCTAAGAGATCTGTCTGGTTTTTTTTACTTGAGCGATAAGCTGCAATAAATGACAATGGAGGTGAATATCGTGTCGTGAAGGTGACTTGAAAACATAAAATTTAGATTGACAGGAAGTTTAATCGTTTTCTGTCATCCACGCCACTCCTTCTATTGTTCTGTCCTTGTTCTATAGATGAATTCGTTTGATGGTCAGTGCAATTGTATACAATGTGATGTGACTAGTATAATTGTGCTATATCTTGCACAAGGTGTTGACATTGCTATCCGCTTCAATAAAGCTGCTAACTAGCAATAAAGCTGCTAACTAGCAATTTCAAATTTCAAAGCAATTGTTTTACATAAGACATCAATTGATGGTTACTGCTAAAATTCCTTCCATGGCACCTTTGTTTTAATGGACAATTCGTTTTTGCGTAAAGAGAAATCTGATCTATTCTGTAGTATTGTTAAATTGTCAGTAACAAAGACAGCCCATGAACTCAGCATTGTCTGCTGAATGATTGTCATATTTGCAAATATGAGGACAAGGAGCAGAACTAAGTAGGCTGATATTCAACATATAATTACTTTGTGAACTTGAAGGCAGATCTTGAACTATGTTCTTCGAATTGTCATTTTGCAGCCTTCAAATCGTATGGATCAGATCGCCGAAGAAGTAAAATTGGCGCTGAAGCCACACTTTGCCAAGAGTCTCATCAACAAGGATGAATACAAAGACATCATGCGAAGAGCTGTTCCAAAGGTGAGGAAAATCACAGCACTAGTATCACACGGAGGGAGGAGGTGTCTTGTTTAGATGATCATCTAAAATTACTTTTTAACTCTGATTCATTGCAGTGCTTGCGTGCAAAAGTTTAGCTGCTGGGATGAGAAAAGGGTCGATCCTTTTAGTATGTGCATAGAAATCCAGAAAAAATTGACCCCTACTCGTACGCACGGATGTAGTTTTTTTACAACCTCTCGCCTGCAGACACTTGCTTGACGGATGTACCCCCAAATTGAATAGAATTGTTTATAATATTTAATGCTTGCAGAAGCAATCATGCTATACTGTATTAGGCATGCTGTTTAGTTGTGGGATAGTTAATCACAGTCGGTGGTAACATGACTTACAAGCTTCACCTTCCCCACAGTCCTACTCATCCGTGTTAAAATTTGTCTTGGAAACTTGTTTAGTTGCTCTTTTGAACAGGGCCAAAGATGCGAAAATTATTTATATCTCCACTCTATTTTCTGTGCGTACAAAGCCGTACATACTTCATCAGTAGACCTCCATACACAGGCAGGTGCATTTGGGTTAATCTCCTATCCATTACTGCATGGAAGGTCTGTGGGTGCATGGAAACAATTTCCCAAATGGTTGGTTACATTGAATTATGAAACCAACGACTTAGCAAATCACACATTACAACGTTGTGCTACTCAATGATTGTCCAGGATTGATATAGCAGAAATTTTATCTTCACTGAATATATTAATAGTTTAACCCTTTAATGCCGGAGGGTATAGGATTTCCCATACCATTTACTACCATCTCGGCATTAAAGGGTTAAGATTTTTTAAACCGACTTCAATTCCTATACTTGTAAATGAAGTGTAGAACTTTTCTAACTCATCTGTGTGTGGAGTGACTCGTTTGCTGTTATGTTTTGTAAATTTTCAGGTACCCTCACTTCAATTTTTTTTGTTATGTTATTGTTTTTTATATCTGATTTTTTATTCAAAACTTGTGATATAATCCTTACAATACTATGTATGTATGCATGTATGAGCTTGTTATAGCACCCCTTTACCCCCTTCACGATTCTCAATCAGAGGTGCTCCCGACTACAGCTCGAACACTGAATCGGAGTTGCATGCCAAATCTCACGAGCAACTGGGAGTGAAGGACTTGCTCTGAGTCCCTATGCGGCGACTTAAGGTGAATTTGAACCCGAAAACTTCCAACTCCAAGGCACCGAATATACCTCTACACCACCGCAACTACCGTTACAACTTTTAATTCTTTTTCCTAATTGTGCTTCTTTGTAGATTTTCAGCAGCAAAAGCACGCTCGATCGTGCACGTATACAGGGATTCGTTCAGGAGTATGTCAACAAAATCGCTAGATCTCGGAAACCTGACAAAGCCAAGAAATCGATTTCCCAGAGCCACGGATTATCCAAGCAGAATTCGAAGGCTTTATCAAAGGCGGTTTGACACATCTGATTAGCTGTCCTGCTTGATGTTAATTGGTCTACCTGGATGCCATTATCTTGGCTGCTAAGGATGGTAATGTGATCATCTTTACCATTTCAAAATGGTAATACGATGCTGTCTGTTCTGTTTAACCACTATTCTTATCCCTTTGACCCTTGCCTGATGTGATGCCAGTTCATTGGAGGCGCTGTATAAGTATCGAGACACTTAGCACGACAATGAAAGGCTGATAATTAAAGGAAAGCATTGTAGTGTGGAACAGACCGAGAATTCTGTTGCCTTTCTTCTACTATGACCGACTGTTTGAGACGTAAGTTCTACTGTTCACGGGAGAAACTTTGTTGACAATCTTGTTTTGCCACGTGTCGATGTGTTTACACGGACTGTCAGCACGACAGAGAATGTGGAACAAAACTCTTCAGGAAGTCGCCCACTTTGTAAGCTTCGTTGCCGGATCTTGTTGAGAACAGTGCTGCGGAATCATGTGTTGCCTGTCACCGAGGAACTGAAAGTATTTGCTGCGAAACTGTTACGCTGACAAGGTTGTAGTTACGTCTGAGGAAGACGTGTACTTGGCAGTAGACTGTTGCATGACAGTCGTGTTAGATTTTTGTTGCAGCGGAGAAATCATCAACTCACTTACCAGATAGTCTTGGTAGGAAACGAAGAAGTAAACTTTTAGATAAAAATTATAGTTAGCTTTGCAGTGCAGAGCCAAAATTCCTGAATTAGAGTTCCTATTGCATTGCGCTACATTGTATAATGTTACAGAAAATTACGTTACTTTACAATAATTTACTTGTAATTGCTAATCATTTTTAAAACATTTTAACCTTCTGTGCGTTTGGGCAGATTAATTTGGTGATATTCAGGACAGTTTTATTGAGTAAAGTTGAATACATTTACTGGACAGAGGTGCAGGTTGTGCAAATTAGTAATATAGTGTGTAACAAGATTAAAATAATTAAACCTTTTTTCTCAGGATAGTCTGGTACTTTGTTTGCCTTTGTCTTGGTGAGTGTGTTTTAGAGTTTGTTTTAATAATATAATATATAAATTAAATTACATTAGAAACTGCAATTCATAACTGCCATTACATTACTTTGAGAGAGAACGGTTGACGAAGTGAATTTTTTTATTTACAAGTCTTATTGCGATGCGTAGTCCCAAGCACTCTTCAACCAGGACTATGTCATAAACCACAGAACTTTTAAATGTTTCTTTAATTTATGAACCATTTATTGCTGTATAATGGAAAGCCACATAAGTGTGATTGTGGAAATTCACATTTCCAAGAGAATGTTGCACCAACAATTGTTTCCGAATGCAGTGGCACGATTTTACATTCACGTCGAAAATAACTTCATCTTCAAGTATTTCGCTGCAGTCTTTCGAATCAGTCTGTATTCTATTCTACGGAAGCATTAAACAGCGTTCGCTTGGCGGCAGTTTTAAGACAAGGACCGTTTGCCCGGTCTCTAACAGAGTTCCCAGTTTCTCAGAAATGAGAAGTGTGTTTTGCAGATCTGTTTGTACATCACTTAAAGAGCTCGATCTCCTTATCTCGCTTCTAACGGTCGTTCGGCAGGGCATCCTGGAATTCCGTTTATCGTTGTAGAAAATATATCCAGCAAGTTCTTTCGCAACAAGACCTCCAAGTCGGATTTCTGTTTGTGACGAGTCGGTGCAGCCTGTCAAAGTGGAGATATTTGACGTATTGTTCTGAATAAAGTCCAACTTTTCTATTTCATTTCTTGTTTCTCCAGTTCGGATGTATTTCAGCGGGTGTGCTGTGGAGTAGGAATTGTCTTGCAGCCTGGTATCGTCTACTGATGGGGCATTTCTTTCTTTGACGTTTGTTTTTATTGCATCCGATGTGCTCTGTGCCGCGTTTTGTATCGCTTTTGGCTGGCTTTGCTCTGCGAAATTATCGGCTTCAGTTTGAGTGCAAACTTCTCTTGATTCACATGGTTTGCATTGTATCACAACATCGTCTGCTCTGGAGTTTGTTGGACTGATCACTTCAACAAAAGAATCACTGCTGACGTGTGCTTTTGCTTGTGGAAATGATTCCATTTTCTGTCCAAAACTTATTTCTCTATTCCCTGTTGGGTGAGAATTCTGGTAGTTTGTTTTTGTAGGTTTTCCTGAATTGCCATTATTTACAACAGAGAATTCTTTTTCCGTGCTGTCATAACCTGCTTCTGTTCTAGATGGACCCGCCTGTTTGGAATTCAGCTCTGCTAGCAATTCTCTATCACAGCAATTAAGGTCTGGCGTTAGCGCGTCTGTTTCGAAGAAGTCTTGCTCTGTTCGGACAAATGGAAGTGTGTCGTGGTTGATCTTCATGCATATGTCCGGTAGAACTTCCGAATGCCGAGGATTCATCTCATTCGTGTTGCACCAAGAAATCACATTGGAATCTCCACACTGCTGGCAAATGTTTGTAGTAAGTTTGTTACTCTTGTTTGCATCAACGGAAGAGCAGCTATATTTTTCAAGAGATGCTGGAGTTGAAAAATTTTCACGCATTGAGCTTCCTGCCTGCAGTTCGGTACACTTTTGTATAGCACCAGGCAAAAGTTCTGTGGCTGATTGCTGGAGAGCACTACTATCAGGAGCATCATGTCCAGTTTTTGTGTCTCTAGAACAGCAAATTGGTTTCTCCGCAGCTGTCAGATTGTTAACAGGTAATTCATGATTTACTGGACTTTGAGAAAACCCAAGTTTCGTTTGGCTACTAGTTCTGTGTAACTTGCTGTCCACAGACGTAGAAGAGCCTGATGGCTGCAGGTGAATGCTTTCATTTAGCACAGGTTTTACTGGTGATGCCTGACCATTTTGAAATTCAATAGAATTAATGTTCACCGAACATTTAGGATAATATTCCGTGCTACTTACAATTTCCGTAATTTTTCTATCGCTTTGTTTCGATGGACTGAAGATCGTCAGTTCCTCCCTGGTGGTCTTTGTCAGAATTTCCCACTCTTTGTTCAACGCTCGTCTTCTTCGAGTGTGACTTTCGCTTCTCGATCTTCGCGGCGTTCCTGAACGTAACTCTTCGATCTGATCGCTCTGAAGATATCTCGGATCAATCGAGCTGACTCGTCGCGTTCGAGCTTCTGAATTCTGACACCAGAGTCTGCAGTTTCGGAAATAAACGTCTTCCGAGAAAACTGAACTCTCGTTGTCTCCTTGAGCCACTGTATAGTTGATACTGCTGTCTAGTGGCACGATTCTTGCCGTGTTTGTTTTGCTGTCCAGGACGTAGGCTGAGACTCGCCTCGATATCATCTGAATAAATGCTCTACCCTCTTTTGGAGGTGTACTGTTCGAGGGAATGTCAATAACAAAGGTGGAACCGCTGTGCGTTCCGGAGATGCTTTGCATTGGCTCTTTTGTGACTTTGTTGCGAACCGGTGGGAATAGGACCAAAACCTCGTTTTTGGCATGGCTGTTGAAGTTGTTTTTGATGCTGTTCTTAGGTACGACTGTCTGATTTGCTTCATCTGTGGAATCTGAGACGGAATCTCTTTTGGACGACAATGGAGATGATTGTTCTATGGTTGTTGCTTGTGTTCCTGTTTCAAAGCAGAGAAAGTGTGTTCCTAAGTTGCTGTTGTCTACAGTTTGATGTTTTATGTTGTCGATTCTTTCAGGCAGTTTTGCCGAAACTCCTTGAGAATCTAACTTAGAAAGCTGTCGTATCTGTGTACGTTGATTGTCTTTTACCTCGACTAAATCCGGTCTATCATCTTTTAATTCTGGCTTTGGGAGTACCGTAGGCTGTTGGTAGCACTCTAAGGAAGTGCTAACGTTGTCACTTTTTAGTATGTCGGTGTGCGTTTCAATGTTTGCTCTGTTGGTTTCACCTTCGCATACTTCTCGTTCACTCTTTGTTTTCCTAGTGTTTTCTTGGTCATGCATTGCTTCACATGCATCTCCTTTACTGCCACGTTCCCCAGAGTTAGCTGGGGAATGCTGGAGTAACTCTGTTGTTTCAGCTGTGGTGTTTTGCTCTGCATGGTTTCTTGTTGCAGTTGTATCGCTTTGTCTTTCGTCTGTTTCCAAGTTGTTTTTCACGACCGGCTTCAAGCCATTATCAGTAGCTTCATCATTTTCTACTTCTGTTATGCATCCAGACTGAGATGTTTTGTGCTCTTTTATAGATTCCGGTTGACTTACATGATATGTTCTAAGGCTGTTTATTTGCTGTGAGTCTAGATTTCTATCTTCTTGCTGTGTTGGGTCATGTTTTTCTTTTTCGCCTTCTGGCTGACTTTTGCTATGTTCCTTTCTGTATTCTATTCGTTCTGTCTGTAGTCCTGGGTCTTTTTTCTGTTCTCGTTGATTTATCTCATGTTTTTCTTTTCTATAATCTGGATCGCCTATAGTAAGTTCTTTTCTGCTATCTATCTGGCCTGTGTTTAGTTCTGGTTCTTGTGTGTATTCTTTTTTACTTAGCTCCTGTTCTAAGTTGCATTCTGATTCACTTGTTTCTTGTTCCTTTCGTACTCTGAATTCTGCTTCATGTTTGCCATCTTTTTCTGTTGTTCCACATTTGTTTTGTCGATTTTTATCATAATTTTGTCCTCTATGCTTTCTTGTTGCATTGCAAGTAATCATCGCAACTTCATTTTCACGAATTTTATGAGCATCACTAATTTCCTTCTGCTTTGCTGAATCTCTTTTGCTTAGATCATCCAACATTGACATCTGACTTGTCATTTCGTCCATGGGACTGCATTCCTGTTTGGTTTCCGCATTCTGTGTGTGTCTCGCTGTTTCTTTTGCTTCTTTCGTAGGATCCACCTTGAGTTTCACAGAGAGATCATTCATATCACATTCTGCCAAAGAGGCATTTTCACCCAAGTGTCTTAAGGTAATTTTGCAATTATTCGAGGTATTCTCCAGTTTTGCTGCAGGTTTTATTTCATTTGTGTTGTTCCTTTTAGTTACTTTGTCTTTATGTATATCAATTGTATTGTTTTGGTGTGTTTCATCTTTGCCATTGTCCTTATAAGGTGCAATGTTATTGTGCTGTCCTGTGAGCATTGTTCCACCTGTGTTCTTCTCATCATTTGCTTTGTTATCTTCCTCTTCTTTACACCCTGCTTTGCTGATCTTTTCATTTGCGGCATTGTCTAACTCTTCTTTGCACACCGTTTCACTTAGGCTGTCCATGTCCGTTTCACTTAAGCTATTGTTAATCGTAGTAGGAATAGTACCCTGTGATTCTCTACACTCTGTTTGACTAACATGGTTTCTACCTGTTTCAGTTTTAACGTTAATATAATCAATGCTTGTATCCAGTTCATCTGTGCTCATGGCGACTGTTTCACTGTTGCCGTGCCACTTTGGCTGACTTGTCAATGGTGTATCTCTGTTACCAGACTTTATGCAAGGTTTCTTTGGCTCGATGGGTTCACAAACATTATTCGTCAGGTGATTGTCCTGTACTTCTGTACGTTTTCTTTCTGTTGTGCTTTTGTGTTGCTTATTATTTGGAATATCGTCCCGCTTCTGTGTTTCGTGTATTTTGTTAGTCTGAACTGGGTTCTTATGTTCTTTAGACAACTCCGGCTCACTTACTGTGATTTGTATCATATCTGCTGTGCTGATAGTCTGTTCTTTAAGGCCATCTGTTGTCTTAATTTGGTTCTTATGAACTCTGTCATTTTCTGGCAATCTATAGTTTTCTGTCTTGCGTGTTGGGTTAATGTTGACCGTTCTGTTTTGTTGCCAGGGAAGTTCAACTTCACTCTGTTTGTTTTGGCTTGTTGTTTCAGTGCTACTGTCCCTGGTATCTTTTGCTCTTTCTCTGAGTGCGTGTCCTAGAAACTGTGCGCCTGTACGGTCGTTTGCACCGGCCTTGTGTGCATTGCAGACTTTGCTATCTACCCCGTCTTCTTTGTTCGCAGCATTCGTAAATTTCGTCGTTTTCAGAATTGTTAATCCCATGTCATCTTGACGGCCATCGCCTTTCAAGCCGTTCCCCGTTTCACACTTGACGCTGTCCAATGGTTTAATCCATACATCTTTTCCTTCCATATCTGACTCTGGTAAACATCTAACTGAAGTTTTCTGGTCAGGTCTAACTGAAGTTTTCTGGTCAGGTCTATCTGAAGTTTTCTGGTCAGGTCTATCTGAAGTTTTCTGGTCAGGGCAGTTGCTATGTGCAGATGGTAAGTTTTCCGTCTGTTTTCTCTTACGCCGACGTTTTGGAGGCAACCTGTTTTCCAAAGTTCTGTCTACTTCCCTAGGAGCTTTGGATCTCGTCATCAGATCTACCTGACATTTTGCTGACTTGACCATGATCATTCTTGGTTTGTCGGAACGTGAACCTACGTCATTTTGTTTGGAACGACCCTGACATGTTACGTGCGGGTCTTTGAACTGGTTACTCGTAAGTAGTTGGTGGCACAATACTGGGAGCTGCACGTCGAATAGTGACCATAAAGAGTCTTTCTTTTCTTCGTGGAATTTCTTGTCGGGAGGGTGGTTGATGCAGTCCGAATATCGCACTTTAGTTTCCATTTGAAATGCAGTAAAGTGAACCCTCTTAAAATAGTTTGCAGAGAATCTTCCTCTCGTCACGATCTGAACTGAATATTCCTGTCACTAACGACTCTAAACGATAAGCTGTGACGTTTATTGCGGCTGTCCAAGTATTACGAGGTCTAACAAATTAAGCGTCTTTGTTGAGGTGTATGAAGCTCGAAATTGATTCTCAAGTCGAAGACACTTGTCTTTCTCGCACACGAATCTCTACAAAAAATAAATAATAAATAAATATAGTGGCCTATGTCCTTGCTATAATACACAATGGCCTGTTTTGGTTTGTGTGTTTGATCTGTCGCCTAACTTTACTTGTTCATGATGAACAGACAATGGGAAAGTTCTTTGAAACACAACCCCGTCACCAATGAGGTAGGAAATGAGTGTGACCAGGGCTTAAAGTGTGACTGGACGGTCATGGACGGCGTCCAGGCACTTGTTTTCAAGTTTCAACGCCATGCTGCCACTTATTTGGACAGCAGAGCATGGAGAAGTGATGGGTGTCCATGCACTTTCTTTCCTACACTTTAAGCACTGAGTGTGACGGAAGGTATACGCCCACGCTCTTCTAGGGCTGGAAGATTGTTGTCCCTTGCAAAGCAAGTGTTAGCACGGCAAGATCATAATTTATAAATAACAAACAATACGTCGATTCGTATTGCTGCTGCTGACTAGGTTTTCTGGTGACGTGATTACGACAATGTAAGCAACGCCATTTTGAAAGTGAGCTTTAGATTTAAGCTGATTAAAGTTCAAATTAATGTTGTTAATACTCTTGAAGTCCTCATTGCTGTCATATGGTTTTTGTCTATGTCTGTCCGTCTATTGCTATTTGTCTATGTCTGTCCATCTATTGCTGTTTGTCTATGTCTGTCCGTCTATTGCTGTTTGTCTATTGCTGTTTGTCTATATTTGTCCGTATATTGCTGTTTGTCTATGTCTGTCTGCAGTATGAGAATTGTAGAAAATAAATAGGGGTCAGACGTTGATTTAGTCAGACGTTGATTTATGTGGAGTAGGGGTGCATTGAAGACAACTATATACAGGGTGGGCCAAAAAAAGACCCCCCCCTACGTTTTTTGCCAATATCTTGGCCAGAAGTAAAAATTTTGAAATGAAATTTTTCAGGCTTAAAGACAATTCATATTTACACCTGATGGCCAGATTTTATCAAAATATTTCAAACAGAGCAAAAGTTATGCCACTATTATGGAGGCCACCCACCGTTTTTTGACGATTCAAAAACGTAACGCAACAAAAAGTAGGTTTTTGCCAATATCTTGGCCAAACGTAAGAATTTCGAAATGAAATTTTACAGGTTAATAGACAATTCATATTTACATATGATGGCGAGATTTCATAAATATATTTCAAACAGAACAAAAGTTATATCACTTTTAGTGAGGCCACCCACCGTTTTTTGACTTTTTTGAATCATCATAAAACGTAGGGTGGCCTCACTAAAAGTGATATAACTTTTGTTCCGTTTGAAATATTTTTATGAAATCTCGCCATCATATGTAAATATGAATTGTCTATAAACCTGTAAAATTTCATTTCGAAATTCTTACTTTTGGCCAAGATATTGGCAAAAACCTACTTTTTGTTGCGTTACGTTTTTGAATCGTCAAAAAACGGTGGGTGGCCTTCCTAAAAGTGGCATAACTTTTGGTTTGTTTGAAATATTTTGATGAAATCTGGCCATCAAATGTAAATATGAATTGTCTTTAAGACTGTAAAATTTCATGTCGAAATTCTTACTTTTGGTCAAGATATTGGCAAAAAACCTAGGGGGGGTCTTTTTTTATGGCCCACCCTGTATATGTAGTCCTACAAAATCTTAGGGGTTGAACCCCGACCCGGGCAACTCTCGCCCTGTATGTTTATCTATGTCTGTCTGTCCATGACTGTTATGTCTGGCTGTCCGTCTATGTATGTTTGCCCAATGCCCATGTTTGTTTATCTGTAACCTACATGGCTCCACGCGCGTGCGTGTGTATTTGCGCGCACGCACGAGCAAGATAATGAATTGCAGACAGCACTCCAGCAGCAGTATGCCGTGCCAAAATCTGGGCTCACTCTAAAAATGGCAGACGTCAGTGGGCGGTACTAACCCACTTCATTCATTGATACATTCTGACTAACGTTAGCAGCAGCGGCAGGGAGTCGACGTACGGTGCGCTATTAGACCTATAGGTCGTTTCTGGTGTATCTTTCCTCTCGGTAACCCCGGAACTCTTCCCCTTATTTACATTGTAGGCTATACGTAAATAGGTTAAAGTAGGCGATCTGGTCTCTGGATATTTACTCAAACGCATTTTAAGCAGGCCTACCTTTAAAATGCGTTGCATGCCCAGCGTAGGCCTACATAATATGGCGTTATATGACATATAGCCTAAAGACTGGAAATGTAGCAAAACTTTGCATAGGAAACAAGACGACTCGCTAATGGCGAGGCTAAGTGCGTACCGGTACGGGGAGCCGGTTGTTGACTTAGTATTATACGGATCCATTATTCTAAGAGGTCGTTGCATTAATGTTACAGTTGGCATCGTTTTGTAAAGAAGCTAATTTTCTTCATTTTTAACGACCTCCTTGCTATCTTGTATAAGTTACATATAACTGTGTGTAAGCGTGTGTGACTGAGTGTGTGTAGGTATGTGTGGGTTGTTGGTGTGGATATTGAAATGGGAAGGGGAACGAGTGGGGATGTACATTGAGGAATTTGAAGTGTAAGAATGACTTTGCAGTTTGCTCCTATATAAGGCCCGGCACTCTCTGTTTGGACGCTCTCGATGTGTGGATGCTCTCGACGTTCGTCTAGTTGTCGTTGGAGTCCGGTATATTGCGGTACGATTCTTGAAGCCTCAGCATGATTGTCTGGAGGTATACGAGTCAACAGCGGGTTGCGCGGACACTGTAAGACGCATCTCGTATTGATCGTGAATCGCATTCGTTGAAGTCGTAATTGGAGATCGGAGCCCGGAAGCCAGGAAGGAAAGGAACTGCTTTCGTTAACGACGTAATTCTGTGCGGAAATTCTGGATTCTGTGAGAGACGCTGTGGAAGGGATTTTTCATTCTTTAAAGAACGGGAGTCGGTTTCTACAAGAAAGGCTTGGAGAGGGAGAGAGGCGTTGGATTCTTGTTTACAAACGAACACCGCAGCTGCAACAGTTGAGTACTATAATATAGACCTAGAAATATACGAGGGGAAAAACCCTGCATCATAAAAGTCCAATAATTGCTACCGCCGAGTTTCTTAGGCTAGATGTGTGTGGTTGAGTGAATGGAAATATTATAATTAGGTTGAAAGTGAAAGTAAACTCAGTTTGATAATAATATTGTATCGGATAGGCCTAGCTTAAACTTTAAAGAGACATTGCTGTTATTCTAAACTGTTGTCATTTTGAAACTGCTTTACTATTAATAAGAAAAAGTAGCGAAAGCTATATTAAAGCGTGCTATGTCTCTTTCATCTTTGAATAGGATAGACGCTGCTGTTTTTGAAGAAGTAGGAGAAGGACTTAGAAGAGGCGACAGTCGAAGTTCATCGCCCTTACTCAGGCCTAGGTCTAGCATGGAAGAGTTGATGCTACAAATGAGTGTGACTCTAACTAATGTGGATAGGCGACAGACGGAAATGCAGAGGGATATGGGTAGGCGACTGACGGAAACGAATGAACAATTGAATGAACGAATGAATGACATTATGCATGAACAGAATGACATTCAGGAACGATTGATGATGGTGATGTCTGGTGATCAGGAAGTTATGAATGTGGGTGGCATAAATACACGACTGACTGCCATTTCGACAGAAGACGTTAGAGAAAGAGAGAGAGTGAGATGGATGGATAGAGGGAGAGACCAAGAAGGAGCTTACAAGGAGCCGAGGATAAGAGAGGAAGAAACGAACCCAGGTCATGATATGAACATGATTACAGAAAGACCTTTTGTCGCGCCAACACAGGCACCTGCGTCAGATGGAAGAGGAAGGGGGGAGGATTTGTTGGAACAGCCGGTGGGTAGATTTAGTGCTAGGCTTCAGGGAAAGCCTAGGCCTAACTATTCGGATTTGAACCGGTTGGGTTTCCTTCACGATCGGGTGGATTTCCCTCAATCACTCATGGGGACAGCCCTAGCCGAGGGAAGGGAGCAGAGAGGGAGTATGGGAGAAAGGGCCCCGTTACAGCCTACTGGAGTGACGTCAATAGGAGCAGTAGCGCCCTCCTTTGCCGCTACCAGAACAGCACCCGTGTCCAGTGGGGGCAAACCCCCTTGTAGTGTCGTCAATGTGGTGGATAGGGAAGCAGAGAAGGATGAGGTGAGAATAGATGAGGAAGTAGCCAGGTTTAACCCTGGGGGCGCTAGGCCTAAAGAGGTCAGTAGAGAGCAAGGGGCTTTCTTGAGTAGTGCCAGACTAGGCGACGACCTACTGCAGGGGGGCGGACACGACAATGGCGACGCTGGATGGAATTCGAGTTGTGGAAGACGAGGATACGACAATGGAGATGACGGATTGGATTCGAGTCATGAAAGACGGAGAGAACGTTACAATGGTGACGAAGAAACGGAAAGAATTTATGTGGATAGGATAGGTCGAAATGTGAACGATGAGATGACGGAAAGGTCTTTTGTTGGAAGACGAGGACAAAGACTAGACGTTGACAATGAATATAGGGATAGAATGTTGAAAAGACAAGACAGAAATTCTAGACTAGGATTCAATGGTCATGAATGTGATTTTGATGTTGTTGATGATTATGATGATGTTGAGTGTGGCATAAGAAACGAACGGCGGAACCAAAATTTTGAAAATTATTTGGGGGGTCCGAACGTTGTTGTTGGAACATTGCCAAACGTATGCAATGGAAATCTTCTGGATTATTTACCTGCAACTCAAGTGCGTATGTATCCGGGACGATCGACGAGTCATGACGCATCGATGTCACGACAATTACCTGTGACGTCAGCGTTGTCAAACTACAATAACTCTGTTGGGGTGACGATGCTGCAAGCGAGTGACTCTGGTTTGCGAGGTTCGTCTGTAGTCAACAGATGGCCGAGGTTGAATCATGTTGCAGCTCAACAATACCAGCCGAATGCTCAAACATTCGCCTGTGTACCGAAAGTGTCTGTTGCTACCCAAACGATGGCTGATGGAGTGAAGAATTCTGCACAACTGGCTCCTGCTGCAGTATCTGCGAATGTCAGCGGATCAAACAGAAACAGTAATCAGATTAAATTGGGCTACTTCAATGGGAAGACGGCGCTACCAGTGTTCTTGAGGCGCTTCGCGATTTGTCGTCGGCAAAATAATTGGACTGAAGCGGATAGTCTTAATCACCTCTGTTGTGCGTTGGTGGACGAAGCGGCGTTGATTTTTCCAGAGGAAGAGATGGATGGAGTGACCACAACTGCCGAGGTCATAAATAAACTTCGGATTCGTTATGGCTCGGAAGACCAGCATACGATGTATCAAGTTCAGTTAAGCTCAAGACGGCAAAAAGCAAATGAGGATCTGGGTCAATTGGCTGCAGACATTAATCGCCTCCTGTCGTTAGCCTATCCAGGAAAGACATCTGTTCATAGTGAGATGGTGGCAGTAAAAAGCTATCTCGACGCCTTATCTGACCGAGATCTTGCTTTGAAAGTTTTGGAACGGGAACCGAAGGATCTTCAGAGTGCTGTGAAAATTTCTCTGCGTTTACACAGTTACAAGCAAGCTGAACTGGGAAACGATGGGAGTTATAAAACAACTGGTCGAGTGAGGTCAGTTATGAAAGGTGAGGATGAAGAAGAAGTAAAAGCAGAACGTGTTACGTCCCGTCACAATAAAAACGAGCGCAGAACAAACGAAAACGGAAGTAGACCGCGGAATGACGTAGACATGGGGTATCATCCTGAATATAGATACTCCGCGCCACGTCAAAACCAGCAAGCATGGACGCCGAGACCGCAGAGTTATAATCGCAATCAAGAGTATAGACTGGATGTACGACGCTGTTGGGTCTGTAATGGATTGCATTTGGCACGAAATTGCATCTACCGAACGCAGGGTGAGTTTAATAGAGGCAATAACGATAGGCCTAATTATACGATGAATTCGCAAGGAAATCACATGCGAACGCCTCCAGCGAATAACGTGAGATTCATTCAGAATTCTGCAAGTGCATATCTGAAAGCGAAAGTGAATGGAAAACTTTCTTGGGCTCTTCTGGATACTGGATCGCAGCTATGCCTGGCACCTGAAAAACTGGTGAGACGATGTGACATAGAACCGTCTCAACAAACATTGTTGGCTGCAAACAATACTCAGATTGTCGTAGTCGGACAAACAAAACTGAAAATGATGTTGAACGGCAGGAAATTCCTGGTGAACGCTTTGGTGACGCCACAGCTGTCTGAAGTGATTCTAGGGTACCAGTGGATGCGTGAAGAGAACGTAATGTGGAATTTAAAGGAAAAATGGGTGAACGTACGAGGTCAAAGAGAAACACTGCATCTCAGGAACCAATCTTCTCGTTGTCGTCGGGTGGCAGCTGAATGTGACGTGATTGTCCCTCCGTTCAGCGAGATAAATGTAGGAGCCTACGCCATCCTACCAGATTTAAAAGACGCGGAATATCCTTGGGCTACTTTTCCGACCGTATTGAACTCTGGGTTGTTGGTAGCAGGAATTTTGTTACCTGAACGTGCTGTGGATTTGACTTTGAGAGTATTAAATCCTACAGACCAGGCCATTAGACTTAAGAAAGGAGAGCGGTGTGACGTTGAGCAAGTTACTGTTTTTGAAGAGGAAGCCAGCGACGCGACCCCTGCAAAGTGTGCAGTGGTACAGAATGCTGCAGCGACGGAGGAAGATGCGGAAACTGTCCTGAAACCGCTGTGGGAAAATGTCGATGAAGGAGTCCCGGACGATGTACGTCAGAAACTGAAAATTATGCTGATGGAGCACCGTCACGTGTTCTCATTGAGTGAATGGGACTTGGGATTCACTCGTGTACTACAGCATCGGATTGATACTGGTACGGAGGCACCAGTAAGGCAAGCACTTCGTCGGCAACCTCTGACGTTGTTGCCGGTGATTGACGAACAAGTGGAGATGATGCTCCAGCAAGGGTTAATAGAACCTTCGTGCTCTGAGTGGTCATCCAATGTGGTGGTGGTGCAAAAGAAAGATGGCGGACCTAGAATCTGTCTGGATTACAGATTCTTGAATCGTAAATCCCGGAAGGACGTCTACCCTCTGCCGCTCATCAACGAATGCTTGGATGCATTGGGAGGAACGAAGTGGTTCAGCACATTCGACTTGAGATCCGGATATCATCAGGTAGAAGTGCATCCTGATGATCGTCATAAAACAACCTTTATAACACGTCGTGGGAGCTATCAATTCAGAGTCTTACCGTTCGGCCTGTGCAATGCTCCAGCCTGTTTTAGTAGGATGATGAATTTGGTGATGTCTGGTCTGAATTTTGCGATTTGTTTGATATACTTGGATGATATCATTGTTTTCGCTTCTGACCTAGATACACATCTGGAGAGACTTGTACACGTGTTGACCAGACTGGGCAGTGCAAATCTGAAGCTAAAACCGTCGAAATGCCATATATTACAGAAAAGTGTGTTATTTCTTGGACATATTGTGAGCGAAGAAGGATTGGCAACGGATCCAGAAAAAATTTCGGCTGTACAAAACTGGCCAACGCCGGTGAAGCTGAAGGACGTGAGAGGATATCTCGGATTGTGCTCTTACTACAGAAGGTATGTGGATAACTTCGCACAGATAGCAAAGCCATTGCACGAGTTAACAAAGAAAGCAACTAGATTTGTGTGGTCTTCAGAATGCCAAACCGCATTTGACTTGCTAAAAAAGGCATTGACTGAAGCGCCGATTCTCGCCCTACCGAACGATGAAGGAACATATGTGCTTGATACTGATGCCTCAGGACAGTCGGTAGGGGCGGTGCTGTCTCAATTGCAGGACGGAGTAGAGCGCGTGATCTGTTACGGAAGTCGTGTGTGCACCGATGCGGAAAGAAATTACGATGTAACAAGACGTGAGTTATTGGCTGTAATTCACTTCTTGAAAGTATACAGACCGTATCTGCTGGGTCGTAAGTTTCTGCTTCGGACCGATCATTCAGCTCTACAGTGGTTGAGAAAGACGCCGACGCCTATTGGTCAGCAAGCTCGATGGTTGACAGTGATGGAGGAATTCAACTTTGATATAGCGCATCGGGCGGGACGCCATCATAATAATGCAGACGCCATGTCAAGACGACCGTGTGTAGTCAATG
This sequence comes from Lumbricus terrestris, assembly GCA_949752735.1. Lineage (NCBI taxonomy): Eukaryota > Metazoa > Annelida > Clitellata > Crassiclitellata > Lumbricidae > Lumbricus > Lumbricus terrestris. The sequence goes on from OX457036.1 coordinate 40,009,242, forward strand.
CAATTCATGGAACAACAGCGCCGCCTGGCGAGGATCTGGAAACGAGCGATGATGAGGACCGTACAGTAGCGCCGCCTGGAGAAGATGACGAAACGAGTGCCGATGGAGTTGACGCAATCGCGCCACCTTGCGAAGTCATCGGAACGTTGGGTAGTTGGAGTAGCGCGATTATTGCGGACGAGCAGAACAAGGATAAAGATTTACAATGGGTCATTGAAAAGAAACTGGAGTCGGCAGAAGCGCCTAGTCCAGAAGAATTACGCAGCAAGAGTCCTGACGTAAAGATATTGATGGCACAATGGCCGCAGCTGAAGGTCAAAGATGGCCTATTGACGAGAAGCTGGCTGAGCACAGAAACCGAGCAAGAGAGATGGCAACAGATTGTTATGCCTCCTGCTAGACGTGGTGCTTTGATTCGTTTAGCTCATGAAGGAATGTCTGGTGGTCACTTGGGAATACGACGAACAATGGCCCAGGTGCAGCGACGAGCTTATTGGCCAGGTTGGAGGGAGAGCGTGCGTCTAGAATTGAGACGTTGTGTTCCGTGTGCACGCTACTTTCGTGGAAAACTACCTCGTCAAGGACCGTTGCAGAACATGGTTGTCGGAGCGATAGGAGAGGTCGTCGCTTTGGATTTAACTGGACCACATCCTGTATCATCCAGCGGGCATCGATACATTTTGACAATGATCGATCATTTTAGTCGTTGGGCCATAGCTGTTCCGGTTCGAAATCAGGAAGCAGTGACTGTGGCTAAAGTGTTAGTAGAGCAGTGGATATCACTTTGGGGTTGCCCGGCCCAGATTCTGACAGATCAGGGAGGATGCTTTGAGTCTGCATTGTTCAAAGAACTGTGCCGATTGCTTCAGATAGATAAGGTACGAACTTCAGCTTACAAGGCATCAACAAATGGCATGATTGAACGCTTTCATAAGACGATGAACTCAATGATTGCCAAGGTCATTGCAAAGAACCAAAGAGACTGGCATGTGCAACTGCCACTACTCATGGCTGCCTATCGAGCAAGCGTGCATAGCTCAACGAACTTTAGTCCAAATAAATTGTTCTTGGGGCGGGAGGCTTGTCTTCCAATTGACCTAGTGTTGGGAGATTGCTACGAGAAGGAAGAAGTGCCAAACTGTCATGACTTTGTGTACGAGAAAGCACAGCAGATGCAAGCTAATTTTGCATTGGCAAGGGAAACGATGCAGAAGCAGGCCGAAGTACGAGCGTTTCGTTATGACCTGAGAGTAAAACCAGCAAGGTTTAAAGTAGGTCAACTGGTATGGTTCTATCTGCCACGCCGCCTAACGGGAATTCAAAGCAAGTGGGCCCTATGGAATCAAGGTCCCTTTGTTATTGAAAAGCAATTGGGTCCCGTATTGTATCTCATACGCAAGACACCAAGAAGCCAAGCCAGGATAGAATACGTTGACAAACTGAAGCCATACTTTGGGAGCGCTGAGAATGAACAAAGTAGGTCAGTTGAGAAAATGGAAGAGGAAGAGGTCGTTCAGCAAGGCAGTAGATTGAGTCGACCAAAAAGAAGTATTAAAGTGCCACAGCGTTACTTGTAGTCTGCATAAAAATAGACTATAGAGACAATGCTGCAGTGTATATATAATAGAGTGTAGTTATGTAGTGGATTAAGGAAGCGTGCTGCAATAAAAAGGAATTGTAAGAGGAAAAGATTAGATTAACGAATGATCATGGATCAAGACGTTGGATATAAATTGGGCAATTAGGTCACCATACGTCGGCCAGCCGCCGATGTCTGCAAGGATAGCCTGGAGGCGGGTGTGAAAGATGATATGAGGAATATGTAGATTAAGCGACGGCGAATGAAGAAGCCGACGCTTGGAAGCAGATGACAATGACAAATGATTTCACACTAATATGGCATATTAAACTGCCGCAGTTATTTAGGCCCCGTTTTTAGATGTAGGCTATTAGGTGAAATGGGGTTGGTGGAAAGAAATCCCGCCCACATGAACAAGGAGACGATGGCATTTTAAGGTAGAATCCGCGTCCCTCTTTGTCAGTTCTACAAGGGTTTTGATAGAGGAAAGTTGTCAGACAAATTTTTAAAGCAGTCAGGGAGTAATAATTAGACAAAGGAAGATAAGAATCATGGCTTCGTTCAACCAAGAAACTGGAGAAGTAGGCAGCCAGACAATAAATCATGACGACATGGATGCTTTTCTAGAACATCTAGACGGAAACGGGTTTGGTATATCGGAACCAGATGAGAGCGATAGTCGAAAAGAAAACGAATCTAGGGCTCTATCTCCGATTTCGTCAGTGGCTGATTCCGAGTCAACTGCTGGGGTCAGTGATGCCGCACAAGGCCAGGATGCAAGGCGACTTACGGCCGGAATAGCAGTGTTAACATGGAAAATGTATTCAACTGGAGTTATGTTTCGAATGATGGAAGGGATGATGGAAAAACGATCGGTCTTCCTCACCCCTGTGGAAATTCATCAACTGCGTCAGATGGTTCCTCCTTTGAGAATGGATGTGGACCTTCTGCCAGCCATGTTGGTGGCGGTGCAGACGCTGGCAAGCGTGCCTGGCGTGAGGAACGTATTGCGGAGCTGGGGAAGCCGGGAAAACCTCGTGATGCTGGACGGTCGTCAGAACCAAGTGGGAGGACAAGCAGCTCAACCGATTGGACGTGACGCTTGTACTTGCGACTTCGGATTATGGAGCCTAGCTGTTCAGATCATTTTAAGGTTTCTGAACCAAGCGATTCCTCTGAGTGAACCAGCATTTCTAGTGGAAATCGGTGATATATATAGAGACGCGGGAGTAAACTCCTGGGCGGTCGATGTGGTGGTTCATGCGCTTTATTTCATAAAGAGGGCTAGTTGGGTATGGGGTCTGTTCCCGGATGGGTGCAGCTACGTTTGAGAAATGGGGGGGAAAGAATAAAAAGAATTGTGGATGTGCAGTACAAGGACTAGTATTAATGGACATTGGATGATCCACAGTAATTTTGAACTGAGGTAGTTGCCATTATTGGTTTCCTTTTTGTTTGAAGCATGAAATGTTTTTTGTATGTACGTAATTAGGGACACACAGTCATAGTAACTGGTTCTCCCTACGTTAGAACTTGGTCAGTAGGGGCGTGTGTAAAGAAGCTAATTTTCTTCATTTTTAACGACCTCCTTGCTATCTTGTATAAGTTACATATAACTGTGTGTAAGCGTGTGTGACTGAGTGTGTGTAGGTATGTGTGGGTTGTTGGTGTGGATATTGAAATGGGAAGGGGAACGAGTGGGGATGTACATTGAGGAATTTGAAGTGTAAGAATGACTTTGCAGTTTGCTCCTATATAAGGCCCGGCACTCTCTGTTTGGACGCTCTCGATGTGTGGATGCTCTCGACGTTCGTCTAGTTGTCGTTGGAGTCCGGTATATTGCGGTACGATTCTTGAAGCCTCAGCATGATTGTCTGGAGGTATACGAGTCAACAGCGGGTTGCGCGGACACTGTAAGACGCATCTCGTATTGATCGTGAATCGCATTCGTTGAAGTCGTAATTGGAGATCGGAGCCCGGAAGCCAGGAAGGAAAGGAACTGCTTTCGTTAACGACGTAATTCTGTGCGGAAATTCTGGATTCTGTGAGAGACGCTGTGGAAGGGATTTTTCATTCTTTAAAGAACGGGAGTCGGTTTCTACAAGAAAGGCTTGGAGAGGGAGAGAGGCGTTGGATTCTTGTTTACAAACGAACACCGCAGCTGCAACAGTTGAGTACTATAATATAGACCTAGAAATATACGAGGGGAAAAACCCTGCATCATAAAAGTCCAATAATTGCTACCGCCGAGTTTCTTAGGCTAGATGTGTGTGGTTGAGTGAATGGAAATATTATAATTAGGTTGAAAGTGAAAGTAAACTCAGTTTGATAATAATATTGTATCGGATAGGCCTAGCTTAAACTTTAAAGAGACATTGCTGTTATTCTAAACTGTTGTCATTTTGAAACTGCTTTACTATTAATAAGAAAAAGTAGCGAAAGCTATATTAAAGCGTGCTATGTCTCTTTCATCTTTGAATAGGATAGACGCTGCTGTTTTTGAAGAAGTAGGAGAAGGACTTAGAAGAGGCGACAGTCGAAGTTCATCGCCCTTACTCAGGCCTAGGTCTAGCATGGAAGAGTTGATGCTACAAATGAGTGTGACTCTAACTAATGTGGATAGGCGACAGACGGAAATGCAGAGGGATATGGGTAGGCGACTGACGGAAACGAATGAACAATTGAATGAACGAATGAATGACATTATGCATGAACAGAATGACATTCAGGAACGATTGATGATGGTGATGTCTGGTGATCAGGAAGTTATGAATGTGGGTGGCATAAATACACGACTGACTGCCATTTCGACAGAAGACGTTAGAGAAAGAGAGAGAGTGAGATGGATGGATAGAGGGAGAGACCAAGAAGGAGCTTACAAGGAGCCGAGGATAAGAGAGGAAGAAACGAACCCAGGTCATGATATGAACATGATTACAGAAAGACCTTTTGTCGCGCCAACACAGGCACCTGCGTCAGATGGAAGAGGAAGGGGGGAGGATTTGTTGGAACAGCCGGTGGGTAGATTTAGTGCTAGGCTTCAGGGAAAGCCTAGGCCTAACTATTCGGATTTGAACCGGTTGGGTTTCCTTCACGATCGGGTGGATTTCCCTCAATCACTCATGGGGACAGCCCTAGCCGAGGGAAGGGAGCAGAGAGGGAGTATGGGAGAAAGGGCCCCGTTACAGCCTACTGGAGTGACGTCAATAGGAGCAGTAGCGCCCTCCTTTGCCGCTACCAGAACAGCACCCGTGTCCAGTGGGGGCAAACCCCCTTGTAGTGTCGTCAATGTGGTGGATAGGGAAGCAGAGAAGGATGAGGTGAGAATAGATGAGGAAGTAGCCAGGTTTAACCCTGGGGGCGCTAGGCCTAAAGAGGTCAGTAGAGAGCAAGGGGCTTTCTTGAGTAGTGCCAGACTAGGCGACGACCTACTGCAGGGGGGCGGACACGACAGTTTTCGGTGTCTGATCGAAGCTATATAATCCTACGTTCATAGTATGGAGAGGCTTCGCGAAGTAGCGTTCGCAGGACACGTGCGCATCCATCTAGGCCTATAGCAGTAGGCTTGCCAGTCCTCAGTGCACGGACATCATAGGCGCAACCACCCTATGGGACCCACGGGACGCGTCCCCCAACTTTTGAGTGGTCCCCTAGCTTTAGTATTATGGTCCCCGCCAACTTTTAGGACGTGATTCATTATGGTCCCCCCCAACTTTTAGGACGTGGTTGCACCTATGTGCACGGTGGAAGACGATGCACGTCTGGATAATTATATCTCCACGAACCACCCACCGGGTGCGCTTAACAGGGGCTCGTTGCCAGTGGCGGCGCTGGGGGGCTAGAGGGGCTAATTAAGCCCCCCCTAAAAAAGGCCATCCATTTTTTCTCCCATGTAAAAATTAAAATTTTGGACGATTTGCCCCCCAAAACTGAAATCCTGGCGCCGCCACTGCTCGTTGCCTAACGCGTTCGATCGGTAGGTCGAACACAAGTCGATGAGGGTCCTGGTCGATCCATGGAGTCCCACGTACACGCACCACGCGTCGCTTGTCAGCCGAAAGTCCCGAAACTAAATAGGGTTTTTAGACTTGGAATCTTAGACTAATTGGGAACTTAGCTGAGCCTTAGGTATTGGTACCAGACGAAACTGAAGAAACTCAATCCTTTTATACTTTGTCGGTTACTGTCCCAAATGGTGTAGGGCACTGTTCTCTGCATGCGTGGTGCGATTAGTTTGAAAGTTCTCAGAGTTGGTGTTTTTAGATCTACGATTAGTTCAATTGGGGAATTAGGCCTACAACTTTCAAGAACTCTACCCTATCTGTCTCATCTCGAGTCATCTGATCCTCCACCTTCCAATTCCCGACCAAGACGACACTTACCTTATAGTAGCTGTTTCGCCCCTCTGATCCTATGGTAACTCGACCTGGACCACCACGGACTATTCTTACGGACAACCCTTTTGACTCAACGCAGCGCTCGTGAACAAGCTGGTGCCCCGCCCTGCAGTCGAGTAGCGCTTTAGAAATTTGGAGATTAAAATTACGAATTTGGGGAGAGCATCGCAGCCTGGATAATTAGTGTGCTGACGGCTGCGTGACGTGGTAAAGTCTGGGCCGTTATATAGTTCCTGCTATAGTGTCGCAAGGATGGCTGCAAAGATGGCTGCGAGACGTGTGGGGGTCTATATCCAACAAGGCAAGAAAAATTGGCGTAGACAAGGGAGGTTTAAGCCCCCACCATTGGTTTAGGAAAAGTTTGTGAAAAGGTTACTTATCCACTTAAATAAGAAAGACAAACAATTGTTTGTCGTAACAATTGTTTTTCTTACTTTTTTCTTTGTTACTTTAATCTCTTTTTGTTTACTGTAGGCTAATACTGTTGGATTGGTGTCTGGAAGGCATGGGCGGAGTTTATCAGGGGCTAGGAGGGGCTAAGCCTCCCAAGAAGACCCAGATTCATTTTTTACCGTGTAAGTGGTTTATTTTTCCGGGCTTGGCTCTTCTCCCCCTCCCCAAGAATGCTCTAGCCCCTCCAAGAATGGAAACCAAACTCCGCCCATGCAGGAAGGGCATCCGATCAAGCCATACCTCCTCCCATAATAGATTCCTGGCTACGCCATTGGCAAGAAAGCTTGTGCATGACCTTCGAGATTCTGAGATGGCTTGTATCAGGTTGAGTGATAATCATACAGCGGATGGTGGCATAGGTGCAATCACGTCCTAAAAGTTGGGGTGACGTAATGAATCACGTCCTAAAAGTTGGGGGCCATAATAATAAAGTTAGGGGACCACTCAAAAGTTGGGGGACGCGTCCCGTGGGTCCCATAGGGTGGTTGCGCCTATGGATGGTGGTGAGGGTCATGATTTCCTTAAGTATCAGTTTATCATGTTTATGGCCCCGTCAATCATGCTGAGGGCCCATAGATCTGTAACACCTGCCACCGGGATCCGATTACTTGCGTGGTTGCAAGTCTGCTTCAGTGCCTCTGATTTTCTTCTGGCTGCTGCGGATCTCCTGCTGCTGCCTGCTGCCTGTATTAATGTTATATTTCGCTTGGGCGGAGACTTGCGGGGAACGAAAAGGCGGCCGAAGATTTTGGGCGGACGAACGGCTGATCGAGATGCCGACGAAAATTTTTCATTCATTTTTTTAGTCATTATCTCGTCGTTTGTTGTTCACCTTGTGTTTCGTGAAGTGTGTAAGTCTGTACATGATGACCTGACACTTAGCAATTACCGATTGGGGGGGAGAATGCATGGGCCGTGCCCCCATCACATCCATTGAGGGAACCGTCCCTCCTGTCCTCCCCCCTAAGTCTCCGCCCATGATATTTCGGTAGGCTACCTGTAATGGACTCGTGTAATATATTATTTGCTCTGTTTTCTCAAGTTTCCGCGATGCCGATCTCGATCAGGAATTTTGGCATTTTGGCAGTCTTGTGCTAATGTATAGACTATAGACCTACTTTATCTCCAGGCTATATAGACCGACCTACGTGAGTAACATAACTATAGGGTATATAGGCAGAAACTTCTACACTTGGAGGATCTAAGACAATTGAAAGTATAGATCTATGCCTATAACTGGATAGTGATGAGCATTGTTTACGTTGTGAAAAATAAAGTACGTGCGTTGCCCTGTACCTCTTCCAAAGTTACACTTATGCATAATTATAGGCCCTATTAGACTGAATCAGTCTTTTGCTGGCCCAGTTAGCTACATCGGTAAGAGCGTTGGCCGCATCTCACGCGACTCGGTGAAAGAGACCGCGTGTCATGACCGCGTTTCGCTTTACTTCTCGAAGATGGCTATATTTCAGAGAATTAAAATCTCGGGCTAGCACGGTCCGTACGCGGAGACTTATGTTTGCCGTTCAAACTGGCGAGCGGCGATCGATTCATTGCAAAAATAATTAGCATGGTCGAGACCATAATAATTATACGGTCAGTGGCGGCGCTAGGGGGGGTCTGGGGGGGACTAGAGCCCCCCTACAAGAGGCTCAACCCCCCTTAAAAAATGGCCATCTGAATTATTTTACATTGAAATATCCACGATTTTCGGCTGATGACTAAAAAAAGTCGTCAGACATTTTGGCGGCGAAAGTGGAAAATTTTCATGAGATTTTGGTCGATGACTAAAAAAAAAAGGTCGTCAGAAATTTTGGCGGATGGAAATGTCAAATTTTGCCGCGGGGCTTCAGCCCCTCCCCCCCAAACTTAAATCCTGGCGCCGCCACTGTATACGGTCATTATATAAAATCTGAGTGCATATAATTTATGTCGAGATCGCGAGTCTGTCCAAGTCAGCCACTGCACTTCTGTTTATGATCGCAGTCAATTCCAAGTTTCCACACGCTTAATTAGCAGCAGGCTAATTAACCAACCAGCCATGATAATGAAGTGTTGTCATTTTGCTTTGCCTCGGCATATGAGGCGGATGGCATCCATCGCTGGACGAAGAAAAGCAAGAAGGAGAGACCTCTGACGCCCGGAATGCAGCATATCAGTCATCCTGGTAGTTGTCCGGAGTCCGGACCCGGCAACCTCATAATATTATCAGATAACCTATAGTCTATGCGTGTAATTATAGGCCTATGCCTATATATATATATATATATATATATATATATATATATTAGGGTGGTCCTTATTTTTAAAAGTTTGATTTTATAACGGGGCACCCTCTAAGTTGGTTTCTATTGATGAAGAAAAAATTGAGAAAAATTGTGGGGAGAATCTGAGGACATTTAGGGGTCGCTACCAGAGGTTAAAGTTCAAGGTTAGGATTAATATGGGCTTTGTGGTCCACTATGCGCAATTTCCATTAGTATGCTTTCCAACCATGTTAATCGCTATGATAGAATTTGTTAGACAACTATACTCACATAATATTATTTATTAACATCTCCAACATCATGATTGCCACCTACTTACTTATTTTATTGACATTTTTTATAATGCATTTACAGCCATTGCATCGTTTGGCGGCAATTTCGCTTCATTTTGGTTTTTTCGTGTATATTGCATAATTTCGCTATTGTCAAAGAGAACACAAAGTTGGCAATAGACCTACATGTAAGTCTTGACAATGCCACGGTGAAAGTGAGTAACAGAAATGCAACACTTGTAGGCCTACTTTCTTTCGCACTACAATGTCTTGGCAATGATCCCGCAGAGTTCAATCTCTATTGTTTTTCAATGCTTAAGGAGTGAATAAAAATCGGCAAAAATTTATGAAAACTTGAAAGCTGATTGCCAACCAGGAGTTCATTTAATAATTCACTGGGATGGAAAGTTGTTGGAAAACATCTGCAGACTGCAGTAGAGAAATAGTAGACCGTCTTCATGACCTCGTTTCTAGAGTGTTGACCAGATCCTCGGTTTACAGAAGTTATCATCGGGACAAGAAAATCTTCAGTGTTTGCAGTGTATGAGGCGGTTAATTGTGACTTGGGGCATTACTGATCAAATCAAATCTATGTGCTTTGACACCATATCAGTGAATAGTGGACTTAGAAATGATTCGTGCATCCTGTTGGAACAGAAACTGGACAAGGATTTTTTTTAGAGTGCATGTCGCTATCACATATGCCTAAATTAAGTTGGAGGCAGTGGTTATGTTTTCTCTTGGTTCACCGAAGGGTAAGGACATAATGATTTTTCCGCTGGGCTGCACAGAGCGAGGTTGATCGGCAAGAGCATTTACAGTGTTAAGATATGGATGTTCAAGAAATAACTCAAGTCAACAAGAAGAGAATAAAGGGTATGGCTGACCTCTGCCTGCTATACATCAAAGTCTGGTTTCAAGCACCGTATGCACCATCTATACTCCTCAACTTGACCTGTAGAGAGCAGATCTTTAAGGACATTGACAAAATACAGGGAGATAAATAGTGCAGTTGCAGACGTTGCAATGAGGAAATGTTTAGATGATCTTTGTGGTATCTTTCAAAGGAATTGGTGACTTTTGCGTTCTTTGATTTATGGGGCTTTCATTTTTACCAAGCGCCAAATGATTACTACTCTGGACAAAACTTGGATCGAACATCCACTACAAAGAAGAACCTTGGAACCTGCGGTAATAAGCTCAATGCAACTGGAAGATTTTGTCATGGAAAACACGAGATTTTTCAAGTTTTCTCCAATAACACGTTGATATACATGGTCAAACGACACGAGAACTTCAAGTTAGATTAGGCCACTGAGAGCTCAGTGAACGTTGTGAATGACATTACAAAGCGTGGAGTGACACTCATGAACATGTATAACAAGCTTCAAACAAATAATGAGGATCAGTTGCAGAGTCTGCTATATTGGTTGTGAAGAAATAATATACCTATCGTCGCAAAAAGACTGATGCAATAATGGAAACATTAACTGGAAAAACTTTTTTATGTTTGTGTATAGGCCTACGTTTTGTCCAAAATAGTAAACCAGTCCACAGGCCACTAGTCCACCTCCAGCACGGTCCATTGCCCACCATAATTTATTTCAATCTGTGCATTCAACCATACATGTACACTAGTAATAGTATACCATATACGATATTCCATGTTTCGCCTGTGTCTTTACATTGATATATGTTGCGTCCGGTAGGGACCCCTAAAACTCAAAAAATCTGCCAAAATTTTCAGTGTTAATATTTTTTAACCTAAAGGTACAAGTTAGGAGGGTGCCCCGTTTAAAATTCTCCCAAAAATATTTTTACATGGAGCTAAGGACCACACTAATATATATATATGAAATTCTACACAAATATTATGCACATTATATAGGACCAAGCAATATATCATTGCAGAATCTTGTTGAACAATCCCTGCAGGAGCTTGAATTTTCGCATGCCAGACCTAATTAAGTTGTGTTGCATCATTCTTGTGACCTTCGCAAACATACATGTATATATCGGACAAGATTCTTGTCCGATATAATATGTTTGCGAAATCCTTGCTTGAGAGGTCAGGCAGACTCGCGAGATGCGTGGAGAGTTCTGAAGAATGGTAGGAGATGGTTAGGAGATGACACGAGGAGAGGGTCCTGTCAGCTTCGACTGGTAGACCTAGTTAATTGCTAGCTAGCTGCGTAGGCCTGCGTGCATATGAGTCTATAACAGTGTTATTTCAGTTATGGTTTTTCAGTTACAGTTTCAGTTACAGTTATCTATTTTTTTATTTTTCAGTTACAGTTTCAGTTACAGTTAACTGCAATGAGATTTTTCAGTTTCAGTTATAGTTATTTTTTATTTTTCAGTTACAGTTTCAGTTACAGTTATTACGTGTATATTCAAACGTCACAACTACTAAGACACTGATCACAGTCACACATATTGCGCAAAGTTCCCAGAAAGTTGAATAGGAGATCAATCTGATTTTACATATTGTCGGTTGACTTTAAGGAACACACGACGTTCCAGGTTTACACTTAATCTGTTTCGCTTTCTTGCACACAAGTCCCCACAAACTGAGAAGACGCGCTCAACGTATGCTTGTGAAGCAGGCGCGGATACGAAGTCTTCTGCAATCAGGGCCAGAGATGGATAGGAGCTCTGTCACATAATTATGTTCACAAACCAAAAGATAACGAGTGAAACACCCTCAAAGTGATTAATCAACTTGTCATGTAATAGCAGGATTACATATGCTATAGAAAGGCAGTAGTCAAACATACTACTATACTATACACTAAGGGGCAGTAAGGGCTCAATTAATGACTAGTTTCTCTTCATTGGTCTCATGTTCTTTAAAGGCACTTCTTGTCCCCCGAAGTTTCCGTGCCGAGAACGCCTCTGAATAGTTATGTTGTGAGAAATGTATAGAAAAAGCACTTGTTTTATTTTCAAGTTAACTCCTTTTGATTCTTCAGTTATACAGTTATTGTTTTTCAGTTTCTATTACAGTTTCAGTTATTCAACACTTTTCAGTTTCAGTTTCAGTTACAGTTAACTGGCATAGATTTTTCAGTTATTCTGCTATTTCAGTTACAGTTTCAGTTAATAGAAATAACACTGGTCTATAATCCCTTAGGCTATATAAATTATAGCCTATAGGCCTATATAAGAAATAATTCAGAATTATTGGCGCACCATGCACGTACATGTATATAGACTTCGTGCGTGCCTCCACTTTTTGGAATGGATGGTGCCGTACGTATAGGCCTATACGCCGTACGTAGGCCTATGTAATTCCCGCATTTCGTTAGCCTATGTATAACGAGAAAAGGTAATTAATAATAATTATAGGCCTATTTAATTTGCCCACTATTATTTTCCCGAAGGAAGGTGAGATTTGAACCCTCAACACTTGAAACATTTAGGCTATATATATAACCGTCATCATCATCACCTATATTCTATAGCATCATCATTCATCAGCATCGTTATCATCGTCGTCGTCGTTGTTGCTATTCATAGCGTAGCCTATAGGCTAAACAGTGTCGTACGTTACACCCATTTTAGCAGTCGCGAATGGAAACGCGAATTTTGATCTCGCCCTCTTGGCTTAACCCAAGTATAACCCCTTGTAGCCTACACATTTCCTATGATACGCGCGGACAAACAGAACAATATTATTGTCTTCCATACGGCTCATGATGTTCTTTCATGCAGCAAACATTGTATCGAGGCTAGGCCAAGGGCGGACACAGCAATTTTCGAAGGGGGGGAAACAAAATTTTGGGTCTTGTTGTTGCCGCCGAAAAAACTGATGACCTTTTTTTAGTCATCGACCAATTTTCCCGGGAAAAAGATACCATTTCGTCCGCCGAAAAAACTGATGACTTTTTTTTAGTCATCGACCAATTTTCCGGGGGAAAAGATACCATTTCATCCGCCGAAAAAACTGATGACTTTTTTTAGTCATCGACCAATTTTCCGGGGGAAAAGATACCATTTCATCCGCCGAAAAAACTGATGACTTTTTTTAGTCATCGACCAATTTTCCGGGGGAAAAGATACCATTTCATCCGCCGAAAAAACTGATGACTTTTTTTAGTCATCGACCAATTTTCCGGGGGAAAAGATATCATTTCATCCGCCGAAAAAACTGATGACTTTTTTTAGTCATCGACCAATTTTCCGGGGGAAAAGATACCATTTCATCCGCCGAAAAAACTGATGACTTTTTTTAGTCATCGACCAATTTTCCGGGGGAAAAGATACCATTTCATCCGCCGAAAAAACTGATGACTTTTTTTAGTCATCGACCAATTTTCCGGGGAAAAAGATACCATTTCATCCGCCGAAAAAACTGATAACTTTTTTTTTTAGTCATCGACCAATTTTCCGGGATAAAGATACCATCTCAACCGCCGCTAAATCGATGGGGGGGGCACGCCCCATACAATTTTTTAATGGGGGCCTGATGTCCTGTTTTTCTCTCCCACTACATTTATTTAATGGCTTGTTGAAACCAAATCGGGGGGCCACGTCCCATGCAATTTTTAAACGGGGGGGGTCCATGGCCGGATCGGCTCCCCCGGATCCGCCTCTGTGCTAGGCCTAGCTTATATCTAGGCCAGTGGTGTAGTTAAGGGAGGTTTCGGGGTTTAAAACCCCCATTAGCTTAAGAAAAGTTTTTTAAAGGTTATTTATCCACTTATTATAGATAAAAAAAACAATTGTTTGTAGTTACAATTATTTTTCTTACTTAATTCTTTTGTTGCTTTATTCCCTTTTTATTTAGGACCCACTGTAATACAGTTGGGTTGGTGTCACGAAGGGCATCCGGTCGGGTCATAAACTCCCAACTCTCCCCCCCTTCATAAATTCCTGGCAACGCCACGGGTCTAAGCCTATATAATTATTTATGATCGTTATTTTATGCAGCGCTTTTGCATGACCTTAAGTATACCTCCGGTTTATCTTATTTTGAGCAGATGATGTATAGGCTATGTTATGCTAAGATATTGCCCTGCATGTAACAAAATTCTATGGGGCGATTGGTCTCCTGCAACATACAGAGGTTGCCTATACCTGTATACCATCTACTCTCCCTACCTCTCTCTACACCTATGTTTTTAAACTGTATGTAGCCTATCTATAGAACGTAGTTTACATACCTACTGAATCACTTTCTATTGTTGTCCAGCGTTGTAGAGAATTCGAAAATCTGCAACAGTTTGCAACATCTGGTCAATATATTATAGAGGAACAACAGACAGCACGGCGTCATTCACAAATGTATAGAGGCCTACATATAAAGTTATACGTACAATCAGGTATTGCATGCAGCTGATGACGCAGAGAAGCATCTGCGTGCGTTGACTTAATCTAAATTCTCAGAAATGGAGGTTAAAATGTCCAACCTGCTCACTTGTAAACTGCATGCATCTCTATGGATGGAGATGAATGGGTTTGCTCTCGGTAACGAACCAGCAAGTGGCACAGCCTTTGTATAATTTGATTGGAGCAGACTGCTATCAGAGAGAGAGAGCACCCAAGTGTGGCCAGGCCCCATTGTGAGCCTTCTTAAAACGGGCTGTACCGGTATACAGTGTATAAATGCGTCGGTTTAAGCCTGAAATGGATGGTTCAAGCCACATTTAGACTATAGCTATATACCGTACATCATCCGCGGTTTGTAGAAGAAATCGATCCAAGATGCCTTGGAGAAATTTCAATTCCACGGATGAATAGAGTTTCTGCATGGGCAATAATGCAGCATATGCTTCTATGCCGATTATAATTATATATAGTCGGCATCATGTATAGCTTACTGTGTGTGAACAGTGGATTCCTTGAAAGATTATGCAATGGATTGTTCAAGAGTCCTCGACCGCTAGCTGGCCCTGCATGCATGTAACCTGGAATGGGCCCCTGTGGGGGGACTGTGACACTTCGCTTAGTGGCTCAAGCCCATTCCACCAGGCTCCATTCCAACCTTAAGAGTCTAAGACTGTTCGGTATAGCCCTAATCGGGTTGGTTTGGAAGTGCTTCTGAAGTATTTTTCATAAATTATTCTAATGAATAAATGAATTAAGGAGGGAACGGAGTCAAGTAGAACGGACAAATGAATAATTAACGCCGATATAGATCAGCGGTTGCCAACCCGTGGCCAGGTAGCCAAAAGTGGCCCGCCAGGCTAAAAAAAATGGCCCTCATCTCTCGAAGAACTAACAAAAATATAAGAAAAAATTGACAATTTGTACAGGATAGAACACATAATTATTTTCTATTAGGACCAACAAATTATTTTATTTTGACGTCTATGAATAACACCAAGCATTGTATTTTGATTCAATTATGACAATTTTTATAGATCTATGCTTTATGTTAATTATATTTTAGCCTTGTGGCCCCTAATGTCCTTCAACTATGAAAAAGTGGCCCTTGTGTCCTCCAACTTAGAAAACGTGCACGGCCCTAAAGTCAAAAAAAGTTGGGAACCACTGCCATAGATGAATGTCCAGTCTCATTAAGCGTACGATGCACCAGCGGATGTTGACCGTAATCTCAGAGCACACACACACACACACACACACACACACACACACACACACACACACACACACACACACACACACACACACACACACACACACAGTCCAACGACGGTTATTACGGCTGCAGTGTTTAGTGATGACAGGTGACTTTGTCGTATAATAGGTCTCTAATTATAGAGACCCCATAAATACCGCACCGATCGACGTCGTTATTCATCTCGTTTTCTGACAGTGCCAGTCCCAAGCCTGGATAAAGGAGGAGGGCGACACCGATCATCTCTGATATTATGACACAGTGTCTACCGTTAAGCGGCAACAAGTTATTCAAAATCAGCTTGGCATCTTAGAACAGTGGAGCCATAATAGATATGCATAGGCCTATAACAATAGGCATAAATATATAAGCCCTATCTACTGTAGCCTGTATTATCTTATCTTATCTTATCTTATCTGACCATTTATAAAGCGCTTCTCGCAGCAAGAGCCTTTCAGAAGCGCTCCCGTATTAGGCTGTATATAGGCCTATGTGAAAACTGCGCCAACAAATAGGTTACTTGAAACGAACTTATGAATAGGCCCAGTGGCGTACGGCGGCAGGGGGGGTTTCGGGGGTTAAACCCCCCCCATTGGCTCCGGGAAAAAGTTTTTTAAAGGTTATTTTTCCATTTAAGTAAGGAAAAATAGCAAAAAACAGGATTTCCGGCCATGAAACCCCCCCATCAAAATTCCTGGCTACGACACTGAATATAGGCCTATGCAAACGCTGCTAGATTCAGAATAAACTCAATAAGACTTGCGCCATACCTTTTGACGCGTCGGACACACGTATACGTATACCCATACGACTCGCTAACGAAGACGAATAATTAGATATATCGAGGGAAAGAACAACGGCCTAAGAGGCTACAGGACTGATCCATATATAATAGCCCTCCATAATATGATCGCAATCTGACTTTCATCAGTGTCTACTTCGTACCCGATGACCAGAGCAGAAATCACATCCGAATATACCATCTCCGATTTTATATGTATAAACGTATACAGTATACACGTGGGCGATAATCGAGAGCGTTTAAAGCGGAAAGTCGAATCGAACGGACACCTACGTATAGGCCGAGGCCCACGTACACACGCGCGGCAGGCTGCAACATCAGCATCACCATCAATCGTGTAGATACTGAGGTGCACCAGCTGCTGCTGCTGCTGCTGCTGCTGCTGCTGCCCTGTGTAGACCTGTATACCGTCTACCGGGTCGCTTATGGCACGGCGCGCGTATGCGTTCAGTTACAGGTTTCGACATCTTCGCGGCTATACTGTGGCTGCTACATACTGCTGCTGTTACGTCGCTCGTCAGGGTGCACGGTAGTGTCTGGTGGTAGCAGATATGCCTGTGACCAAACACAAACTAATCGATTGACTTCTGTTGCGCAGAATATCTTAGACTATTTTTAGTTGATGGTTTAGCCCACCAGTTGTTTGATTTGGTAGCAATGATCTATGGTTGCATAAACGATCCATAGTATATCCTGCTGTCGCTGAACGACTCGCCCGTAGGTTGAGGGTGGGGGAGGGTGAAAAACCTCGCCATGCATGGCTGGAAGATGTTTCTTCATTGTTCTTTATTACTCCCTGGTGATACCTCACACTCGCCGTTAAAATCCTAGGCTAAGAAAATAAGTTGATTGTAGTATTCATGATAGTTTTCAGCTTTCAATGCTATTATATCCTATAGGGCACTGCATGCTCTACAAACATTTCCACACTGAAGCGGAAAATTTGTAGAAAACTACTTGGGATCCTATAGGAAATACCATGGAATTGAACCCTAACCATATGACAATTATCATAGGGTATTATAGGATGGGACAGTGTGAGAATTTTGGAAAAATAACGGAGAGGGGTGGACTATGATCCACTTGGAATTGGGATGTGAAAAACAGACTTTACTATGGGGCTCTCTCTAAGAAAGGCTAGGGGTTGGAAACCCCAAACCAGGGCAATTCTATAGCCCTGGAATGGGATAGTAGAAAGGGAACCTATTACACTACCTCCCTTTGATAAAATGATTCCCCCATGATTTCGCTTATAATAATCTGTTCACAGCTGCCACACACAAAACATTTTCATGTGAGACAATGAAATTAGCTTTACATGAACCGTTTCTGCTGCTGCAGGCCTAATGTCTACAGGCACAGACCTACGGATGGATTGCGTGTGTGTGTGTGTGTGTAGCATATATTTATATTCCCTTCGTATACATATATATTGACAATGCTAAGAGATATATATGTATACATATATGCAGGTTATATATATAATTCTATATAATATATATATATGAACGAGGATGTGTGCCTATTATTATAAGCATTTGTATATCTGTGTGTTTATATATATTACGATGCACACAGATAATGCGTGCATATGTTTACGCATGTGTGTGTATGCATATATATATATATACACACATACATATATATATATATTAATTAGTATTCTGAAGTATGCCGACACACCCGTATATATATATATATTAATTAGTATTCTGAAGTATGCCGACACACCCGTTCGCAAAGATTGTATTGGACGCTGGAGATATTTCCCTGCATCGTTGACAGTGTTGACTCGGATCTTCAGTTGCCTTTGCCAGTCGCGCATGCGCGCTGACATGGGGTCTTCCTTCTGGCCACGTCCCCCAAGGCAACCCCATCGCTCAGCCAGCCAGCCAGACAGCCAGCCAGCCAGCACGCATAGACTCTCCGGGGCCTTGTGAGCCGCACTTTCCTGACGATGATGCGGGAGGGTGGAAGAGAAAGAGGGGTGGAGGGACGGACGGAACGAGGGAGGGAGAGAGAGATGGAGGGACGGACGGAGCGAGAGAGGGAGAGAGGAAGTATAGCGTCTGTTCGATATCAATTCGCTAGACGCACGAACACTTAGGTCTAATTGACTGTTGGGGTTGTGCACGCGATATTGTAATCAATGGAATGGCCCATACAAACGATAGGCAGAGAGATCTATTATAGCATAAATGGTAGAATTTGGAGAGATACTGTAACTGGCATATACGACCTTTTCAGTTGAGGGCCACTAATAGAAGTGGAAAACAATGAATAGTAACGATTGTACAACGAATAAACAAATAAATAATAATAACAACAAAAACGTCACAGCATTTTGTGGCACTTTTACTACGAGGCATGAATATCCAGACATTCAGCAGCAGCCCCTAGCATAATTGTTTAGATCCCTGAGAGATTATAATAACGTAGGCTACATTGACACCAAGCGGTTGGAAGCGTTTGAAATGTGGGTATGGAGAAAGATGGAGAAAATTAGTTGGACAAGGCATGTTACGAACGAGGAAGTGCTGACGATGGTAGAAGAGAAAAGATCTCTGCTAGAGGTAATAAAGTCAAGACAAAAGAATTGGGTAGGACATTTGCTGCGAGGAAACTCACTACAGAAAGAAATAATTGAAGGAAGATTGGAGGGGAAAAGATGCAGAGGAAGACCTAGACAGAAACTGCTGGACGGGATAATGGAAAAGGGCTACAGAGAACTTAAAGACATGGCACAACAGCTGGAAATATGGAGACATTGGACGTTCGGACCTGCCACTGGGCAGAGAACCTAAAGAATAAGAAGAAGAAGAAGAAGGCTACATTGGACAAAATAATAACAAGAGATTATAATAACGTATACAGGCTACATTGGACAAAATAATAATGTAGCCTATGTAACTGTTGGGGCGCAGTGGCGTAATGGGTGTGCTCGTTGCCTTGCAGCCAGAGGATTGCAGGTTCGGATCCTCCTCAAGTCGCCGCGCAGGGACCTTGGGCATGTGCACGTCCTTCACTCGCAATTACTCAGCGCTTCGGCTTGAAACTCCGATTCAGTGTCCGCTCTGCAGTCGGGAGCGCCTCTGAGCAGGGAACTTGACGGTGCGCTATAACAAGTGCACAAACAAACAAACAAACAAACTATATGTAGGCTATATGTAATCTTACAATTATGAAGAACTTTTCCTATAGGGCTAGCCGCCTACTGTTCCTTTTATGTAATTAACTGTCGTGTCGTTGTCTAAACAAGTGCACTTTAAAACGATTTGAGGGCAAGGCATGTGCTGCCCAGACCCGAGTAGGCCTAAGAGAAGTAAGAGCGACGGATCGAAGTCTCCCAAAAAGATGTTTCAATGCATGAAAATGCGCCTAACAACTACATAATTATTGAAAGAACAATAACTGATAAAAATGCTGGCATCACGCATCGCTTTCACTTTCAAGAACTCTTTTACCAGTAATTTTTGAATTTATTGGCTTAACGTCTGCTTATAAGAAACTGTAACATGACGTGCGTGGCATCAGATCGCAAATCGACTTGTTAAAAAATCTTTTCAAATAATCAACGATTAAGGTCTTTTGATGTGAACACCTGGCGTAGATGCGGCTCCTTTGCATTAATAAAGCACTTCTTAGCCTAAGGGTCTGTTTTCATGATCTGTTTTCTGTAGTTCAAATGCATTTATTGAACGATGTCAGTAGTGTTTATTATTGCTTGCAATGCTTGGGCGTCTACACTGCATCGATTCTAATCGAAACGTTGGCCACAGTAAGACAAATAACCTGACCCTTCATCTAAATCGAGTCTTTTTACCAGAAGTCCACAGACCTGTAATATAGGCCTAAACAAACAATATAGGCATACATGGCATATAAACATACAAGTCCACAGACCAGTATAGGCCTACACAAACATTATACTGGCAAGCATAGCATAATCTGTATCAGCGTCCATATAATATAGATTTTATTTTCACATAGTTCATCCTATAATATTATGCTAACCATGCATAGGTTACTGCAAATAACTTGGGTTTTTTATAATAAAGGCGGTAAAAGGCCTATAGGTAGGCTGTTATGTAGGGCCACAATAGACTTGTAAGGGTGGACAATGGACATGATTATGTAGGTTACATATATATATATATATACATATATATATACATATATGCAGGCCTAAGCCTCAATCATGTTTGTATGTATCCTAGGATTACAGGCCACGCTGGGATGGCTGGGTGATTAAGCGTATTAATATAATAATTACAGGCCTGGAGGCAGTGACGTAACTTGACATTCCCCGTCTCCCGCTAACTATAATATTATTATTCAAATGGGACATCAGGAACCTCTTCGTAATTTCAGGAACCTCTTCGTAATTTCAGGAACCTCTTCGTAATTTATCAGGTTAAGAGATGATTAGTGTCGCCCTCCTCCTTTATCCAGGCTTGGGACTGGCACTGGCAGAAAACAACAGGCGAAGTTTAGAGGTTGACCTCTGTTTGTTTGTTGCATGTTTAATGACACTGCCAATTGATATTATTAACATTTATTACGAAGCTCCATTATGCGAGGATGATCGCCTCATACTGCCATTTGCCTAGGTCTATAGCCTGTTTATACGGAGTTGGTGATGAGGCATAGCCAGCTGGCTCGCTTAGCTACATCGGTAAGAGCGCTGGCCGCGCGACTGTACGCAACTCTGTGAAAGAGAGCGTCCGGGTTACGGTTCGCTTCTCGAAGGTGGTTATTTCAGAGATTCAAAATCTCGGACTATAGCACAACGGACCGTGCTATGGCAGTGTCGTTAAACATGTAACAACGATGCATAGCCGCAAAGGTGTGTATGCTTATATGATAGCTGTAGCGTACCTGTGCAAACAACCAATTGACATTACAGTCTATGTTTATAGGCCTATTCCTTAATCCAGGTCAGCGTTGTCGCCGACCTACATTCACGCAATATGCGGCAAAGGTGCAGGCACTAAATTGTTTAAACATCTTAGTTGTATCGATCTACAAACGTCAGTCGTAGGCCTATCGATCTCCCCCGTTCCATCGATTCCCGATTATGCATTGTAAAGAATACGACGAAGGCCAGACATAGTATTGCCGCTCAGCCAAAAGACGTCTGCATATGCTATGGCTTGCTATGGCTTGTCTATAGTAAGACGCACATTGAGAGAGAATGAGGAATGGATGGATGGGTGGGTGGATGGATGGATGGATGGATGGGAGGATGGGAGGATGGGCGAGTGGATGGATGGATGGGTGGTGGATGGGTGGGAGGATGGGAGGATGGGTGGATGGGCGAGTGGATGGATGGATGGATTGATGGATGGATGGATGGATGGGAGGATGGGTGGATGGGCGAGTGGATGGATGAATGGGTGGTGGATGGGTGGATGGATGGATGGGTTGGTGGATGGGTGGATGGAATGACGGATGGATGGGTGGGTGGGTGGATGGATGGATGGATGGATGGATGGGAGGATGGGTGGATGGGCGAGTGGATGGATGGATTGATGGATGGATGGATGGGTGGATGGGCGAGTGGATGGATGAATGGGTGGTGGATGGGTGGATGGATGAATGGATGGGTTGATTGGTGGGTGGATGGAATGACGGATGGATGGGTGGGTGGGGCGGATGGACGGACGGACGGATGGATGGATGGGAGGATGGGTGGATGGGCGAGTGGATGGATGGATGGATTGATGGATGGATGGATGGGTGGATGGGCGAGTGGATGGATGGATGGATTGATGGATGGATGGATGGGTGGATGGGCGAGTGGATGGATGAATGGGTGGTGGATGGGTGGATGGATGAATGGATGGGTTGATTGGTGGGTGGATGGAATGACGGATGGATGGGTGGGTGGGGCGGATGGACGGACGGACGGATGGATAGATGGGTGGATGGGCGAGTGAATGGATGAATGGATTGATGGATGGGTGGATGGGCGAGTGGATGGATGAATGGGTGGTGGATGGGTGGATGGATGGATGGGTTGGTTGGTGGGTGGGTGGATGGAATGACGGGCGGATGGGTGGGTGGGGCGGATGGACGGACGGACGGATG
The DNA here is from genome assembly GCA_949752735.1 of Lumbricus terrestris. NCBI lineage: Eukaryota > Metazoa > Annelida > Clitellata > Crassiclitellata > Lumbricidae > Lumbricus > Lumbricus terrestris. Next base: position 40,031,685 of record OX457036.1, read on the forward strand.
GATGGATGGGTGGATGGGCGAGTGGATGGATGAATGGGTGGTGAATGGGTTGATGGATGGATGGGTTGGTTGGTGGATGGGTGGATGGAATGACGGATGGATGGGTGGGTGGGGCGGATGGATGGATGTAGGCCTACAATTTTGTCTACTGATGGATGAATGGATGGATGAATGGATGGAGAATGGGTGTTTGGTGGATGGATGGGTGGACCGACATACACAGTAGCCGAGAACAATGCATTAGCGAGAATGTGCAAATCCTTCAACATGTCTATCTTTTACTCGAAGTAAGAGAGAGAGACACATCATACACACGACGTAGTTCACATATCTTTGAAGGCATTTCATAAATAACCGCATTAACTTCACATTTTTCATACTTTGACGACTCTCTATAAAGCTTCCACGAAATTACTTTCTATATGTTATATTGATGTAGGCCTACCGAAGAAATGTTTTCTTTTCGTTGCAATAGACTACATTGCATTGCATTAAGTCTGCCATTACCGGCGGTAGTAAAGTTCTGGAGGCACATAAACTAGTTGGAGTCCCAGTGGCGTAGGCAAGGGGGTTTCGGGGTTTAAAACCCCCATTGGCTCCGGGGGGAAAATTTCTAAGGTTATTTTTCCATTTAAGTAAGAAAAAATAGCAAAAACAGAGTTTTTTGCCATAAACCCCCCCATCAAAAATTCTTGGCTACGCCACTGAGTTTGACTGACTTGATACTTTCTCCAATAATTGTTTCTTTCACGGTCCTATTTAGGTTGTCCAGAATCTGCGAAATAATGGTTTCTCTTCTATGATTTTATATCATATCTATAATAATTAATTATTATGGTGTACACCGGCCGGTATACCTGTATACGGCTATAATACACGTCATGCAGGTTCGCATTATTACATACCAGGCAGTAAACTTACATCATACATAGGCGGCAGGTCACTTGACTTCCCCACTATGGACAGACACTTTTGGCATACATAGCTATTTCTTAAGTGAAGTTAAGTCACACGTACATGTACATGCAGTCAGAGACTGTCTATTATATTGTCTTAATAACATAGGATATCCGCGATAAACCGCTTTATAGGCCTACTTAATTAAGCTGCAGAAGTTCCGAAAAGATACTGGTGGTGTGCATTAATGCTCTGAATAAATGAATGAACGAATGAACGCATGAACGAGTGAATGAAAGAATGTTTGAACGAATGAACGAAAGAAAGAAAGAATGAATGAACGATCAGTTGTAGACATGCTTACATTACATTGCATTCGTTTGCATGCTGCAATCAATTTGCACCGATCGAATGTATTTGTAACTATGCTATAGAGATGCACGCCATGGATGGCACCGTATAGGCCTACATGTATAGACCTATACATAATACATTGCGTGCATCCAATTACTATTAGGCCTATCATATGCATACGAAGGATACTTCGCTGGGACGGGAGGGGAGCCAATGCACTCACCTGCTGCTGCTGCCGCTGCTGCTGCAGGCTGATGTGTCTGGAAGGGATGTATAATTTGGCAGATGGCCGCATAATCGTATTTTGCCGCAGGTTGATAATTTATAGCGTGTATCGTTGCTGATGGCAACGGGCCAAGCAATGTTGTTAAGTGGCGTCGTATTTCTCAATGTATGTTATTTTTGCATCACAAATAATAACAGTTATAGGCCTATATTATATTATCATAGGTGTCATATGCCATGGCCACTGACGTAGGCCTATACGTAGGTCGGAATACGGTAGGCCTATACCCTGCAAGTTCGCCTATATAATTTGCACATTAGACCTACCTAGCTCTTCGGAGTCCACTATAACAGCAGAAAATAATATCAAGACTGTAGTACGTTGTACTTGGAAAACTGGAGGGATCTAACAGGAAACAGGGATCTAATAGGACGACCACACAATTAAGGAATGGCTGGACAACATGACAGAGTGGTGTGGACTGTGCAGGACTTAACACATGCACGCCGCATTGGAGAGACAAATTAACCTGACGTGGGAATAACGAGAACGGCATTGGGCACATATACGAGCACTGGTCCTTCGGTTGATGATGATGATGATGATGATGATGATGATGATGATGATGATGATGATGATGATGATGATGATGATGATGATGATGATGATGGTGGTGGTGGTGGTGATGATGATGATGATGATGATGATGATGATGATGATGATGATGATGGTGGTGGTGGTGGTGGTGGTGGTGGTGGTGGTGGCGCGCGGCGATGATGATGATGATGATGGTGGTGGTGGTGGTGGTGGTGGTGGTGGCAGGCCCAGATTTAGGGGTGGGCACAAGGGGCACAGTGCCCACGGGCCTCCACCACATAGGGGCCTCCACCACACAAGCAAGAATTTTTTACAGACTTTTTTAGTACTGTGCACTACCCACAGATACAATTTCACGCAAATATTTTAAGAAAAGAAACAATTGAAAGAAACGTGAAAGCCTGAAAGGTCAGAAGTTAGCTTCTCTTGGTTATGAAGTCATGTCAAATTAGTGATACTTCGCGTGTTTTCTTCTTGGCAAATTCGGTCACCAGATCCAGGGCCGGCCTTAGCCCAAGTGGCGCCCTAGGCAAGGCATACATTTGGCGCCCCAGGCATAGGCCTGCATTTGGCGCCCTTGGTTTTCCACTCAATTGTTCAGCCCACGTTAGAATCTAAAGATGAATTATATAGGCAGAGCCGGTATACGCTTACAGGGCCGTAGCCAGGATTTTATTTCAGGGGATATTTTCTTGACCGTGAATTTTGAGGTGCGTAGATGCTGCGGGCGACTTTTTTGGGCGAAATTTTCTGACGACTTTTATTAGTCGTCGAATTTTCTGACGTCCAAAAAACACTATTTTCCGCGATTTTCGACTATTTTCTGCTCAAAATTACATTACACACTGTCATGTGCTAGCAAATACATAATTATTTCATTTTTACATTAGATTCTACTTCATTTGGGGAGGGGTGTTCAAACAACCAAAACATCCCCCTAGCTATGGCCTTGTAGGCCTACACTCACCTGAGTAATTCATTATAATTTCTTTATTAGTACACTATCTTCCTTGGTTTGGCGCTGTCTCGCGGGTGTGGCCCCTTTTTATTTGCAGGAGCTCTGTTGCTCCACCCTGAACGTCCAGCGCCGTGGCTCTCTCCGCTCTTCTAAACAGGCTCAGCTTCTTGTCCCCCGGTCACGCACTTCTATCACACAGAACCGTGCCTTTTCTGTCGTTGGCCCTACAACCTGGAATGGGCTTCCTGTGGAACTACGTCTTGTGCCTAGAGCCTTTGAGACTACGTTCTACTCTGCTCTTAAAACTATTCTTTTTAACCGTGGTTGGGTCGGGAGCGCTTCTGAGTAGATACTCGTGAAGAGGCGCTATATAAGTGTTTGAAATGAATGAATGAATGAATGAATGAACTGAAGGCTAAATAATATTCAATTTTGTGGAGAATGGTATAAGTTAAAAAATATTAAGATAGGCTACATTCTTGTGGAAATGGCGCCCTCTTTGATGGAAATGGCGCCCTCTAGAACTTGACGCCCCATGCAACTGCCTGTTTTGCCTATGCCTTAGGTCGGCCCTGCCTCAGCTACTGCCCTTTCTTCATCATCGTCCCTACTAGACTATTTTATTTCAACATGAATAAAGGGCAGGCTGTAATGTTGTAATCTCATCTTCATACTCATCAAGGTCCACTCCCATTTCATACATTTCATTTCTTGCACATCGTCACTATCGAAATTGAGCGTCGCGTATTTTAACCTGTCTCCTAAAGCAAAGAGTAAGGAATGTCGTTAAAAATCGAATTTTATTTGTCGATTTAAAATTTATGCAGTCCTTGAAATTGAATTAGGCCAGCCTGAACAGGTGCAAAGAATCCATAATTATTTTAAATTCCTTCCATTAGACAAAGTTTTGAGTTTAAAAAAGAAAAAAGTGTAAAAAAATAAATTCGCCGGTGCCGCGGCGCCCCCCAAAGACTGCGGCGCCCTAGGCAACTGCCTACTTTGCCTATAGCTAAGGCCGGCCCTGACCAGATCATTAAAGTTAATTTCACGCAGAAGGTCTGATTCTATGCTCATCAGAGCCAGATGGGACAACCTATCATTGCCTATCGATGTGCGAAGTCTATATTCTTAATCAGTTTAATTTTGGAGAATGAACGTTCCGCAATACAGTTAGCCTACTGACCATGAGCACCAGATACATACGGAGTGCTATCTCCACATTAGGAAATGATCCCTGAACGTGTTTATCATGTATCAGCTGATACATGAAATTCTCGATGAAATTCTCTTGTTCGTCCTTGAATGTTTCCACAAAGTCAACAAACTGCACAAGCTCGTATCCAAAGCATTCATCGAGGTCATCTTTGTACACCTCAACAAGATTTGATTAATATGTAAATAACATTCTGGGGGTCCGTAGCTCAGTTGAGAGAGCGCTGGTCGTTAAACTGAGTGTCATCCACGCGAGTAAAATTATTTAAAACATGTTTTAGTCATTTTTTCATCGCTAATCCAACTTCTAATTCTACCATATCACAGTTCTGTTATTTATCCAACTTCTGATTCAACTAAAAATATTTTGATCGTTCATCCGGCCTTAGTTTTACAGTTACAATTTAGCATAAAACAATGATTTCGTCGCTCATCCAACTTCTACTTCTGTTAATTAATATGCTCATCCAGCTTCTAATGATACTGCAATACGTCAGCAGTGATATCATGTTTTCATCGTTCATCCAACTTTCAGTTTACGGAAATAAAATATCTCTGAAGTGCCATAAGGCTTGGGATTCAGGTATATGCGACCCGGGCTCGAGCCTCACACAGGACATTAATTTATTAAAGTTTCTGTTAGTTGCCATAGGCGCTTTGCTGCTGTGTTGTTCGACTCGGGTTCTGCTGCAAGTAAGATAGCCCCTCCCACTTCTGGCTTGTCCGACCAGAAGTGATCCAGCACTTATGCCATTTAGTGTTAGGCAAATAGTTTTACAGCATAGGCTACAGCCTACACGTATGTCATGGAGGTCAGCCTAAGCT
>OX457036.1:40041753-40106753 GCA_949752735.1 Lumbricus terrestris
AACTTGTCTTCTGCTCACAAGCCGTCATCAAGAAGGAAAAACACCGAAATGCAGTGTGCCGAATGTACATTTCAGTGTACGAGTAGCGAAAAGTTGAAGATGCACGTCAAGGCTGTGCACGAACAGGGCGAGTTGTACTCCTGCTGCCTGTGCAGCTTTGAGAGCAAGTGGAACAAGGAATACTATAAGCACATGAGAACGCACTTTCCTGGTCCGCCATATCAATGTGACTTCGAAAACTGCACGGCGAAATGTGAACGGATTCAACATCTGCTCTACCATCGCATGAACCACACAGAGGAACGACCTTTCAGCTGCTGCTTCTGTCCGCTAAAGTTTAAGATCAAAAACACAATGATGGTGCACATGAGGAAGCACACAGGTAGGAAGATTTGCACGTAGGGAATTGTCGCCTTGGTCGAGTACTGTCTCGTTATCTGTAGATCTTTTCTAGTAAAGTTACTGTAATGACTACTGATTTCCCGTTTCCTGACCCATATGATTTAAACCGGGCTTCTGTAGTGCAGTACGAATTAATTATGACTATGATTTCATCAATTGATATATGTTTGTTGATGTCCACAGTATTTTTCCAAAAGTGATAAAGATCTGATGTCTGCTTAAAATTGTTTTCGCGTTTCACTTACATTCCTTAACTGCAGGCTTGCGATTTTTGAATATGATTTTGCTGCTCAAGAATCAAGAATTTTAAGATGCAGCCATCTAGTGATGCCTTGTGTATTGTATTGTATTAAAACATTTATAAACCACTTTCACTTGGGTGAACCATTCAGAGGCGCTTCCAGGTGTGCAAAGCCACAAGAGAAGAAATAGGTGCTGAGAAGAGAAATGAGGAGGAGGGATTACCAATTAGAATTTGAGATTTAGTAGTTAGGACAGCGTATTCCAAAGAGAGCGGACCAATTGAAGTAAAAGACCTGGTTTGTGGTTATGTTAGGTGATACTGATTTTGATGTGATTTAGGCCAACTGCTCTGTGTGCTAAATATTTCTTCCATTGCATATGTGGTTACACTGAAACAGGTTACAGTCCCTTCACCTGCACGGAATGTAGTCGTAGTTTTTCAACGAAAGGAGCTCTTCAACAGCATGCTGTGACTCATAGTGACAAGCGAGCATTTCTCTGTGACCAGTGTGGATTCAGCACCAAACATCAGTCTCATCTCATCTCGCATAGACGTATACACGCAGGTAAAAAAAATTCTCGGCTACTATTGCTGTGCTTCTTCAGTTACTATCTGTCATTAACTTGATGGTCATACCATAGTTTGACTATATAGTATCATGTACCAATGCCTTTTTCCCAACCTTAAAAACTATTGGTTGGATCAATAAGAAATATTCATGAATTGCACAGTTTCTTCATATTTTTCTCAAGCATTCTGTATAAGCACATCTGCTAACATAATATTTTAACTTTGCGTTGGTCAATCTATAGATGTAAATGCTTTGAAAAATATTGTCTGTTTAAGTTGCGTCTGTGTCAGCTTAGTACTTCTAATAAACGAATTGATTGATTGATTGACTGATCGACTAACTGAAATTGATTGATTGATTGATTGATTGATTGATTGATTGATTGATACATATATATATATATAGGCATGCATATTACAGTGTAGCTTGGTTGGGATGAAAGACTAGTGTAAACATTTCATCTTAGCCTTTTAGCGATAAGCATGTGCTAAAGTATGTATGTATGTACACTTGTTAATGTGCCCCCTTCAAGATATCTGCTCAGAAGCACTACTCAGAAGCGTTCCCGACTACAGTGCAGACACTGAATTGAAGTTTCATGCCAAAGTGCCTGAGCAATTGCAAGTGAAGGACTTGCCCAAAGTCTCTATGAGTAGGCCTTTTTCCTGTTTCCTATTGCCCACTTGACCAAAAATCAGTTAAGCCATTGATATTAGAGACTAAATTTTCATGGATACGATAGCAAATGATACGTTCTATATTGTTTTCTTGAAGGCGATGTTCTTCAGTGTCAGCTAGAAAACTGCTCGTACAAGACAACAAAGCGCAGCCAGCTTCTTGCGCACATGCAGTCACACCTGCGAATCAAAACATTTTTCTGCGAAGAGTGTGGACAGGGATTCGTTGCAAAGAGTCACCTGAAAAGGCATCAGCTGACACACGTTGCTAACAAACCATTTTCCTGTGACTACTGCGACTACAGCAGCAATCGGAAAGATAAGCTGCGGCTGCACGTCACGAAGCATCATGACGTGAGCTCAAAGTTGGTGGCGAATGTTCGAACAAAGCAAAAGTCCGTCCACAGTTCACGCAGCACACGATACAGTGAATTAAGAACCCCGGAGGTGGACAATGATGCAACGTCCTGTGTAAAATTTCAGAAGATGGTGCAGAAGGTGGACGAACAATTGAACAATCGACGCGTAACCAAGTACACAAAGGTGCCATATGTAGAACTGGGGAGTAACTGCATAGATTTATCAAATTCCAGAGAGGTTGAGGGCTCCGAGACTGCCGTAGTTGAGAACCAACTGGCCAGGCAATCAACGGAAACCATGTGAAAACTCATTGGAAGGAACTTGAAACAGCGTGTAATTTGGGGATTTTTAAAAGTGCATGTGTAATAATATTAGTTATTTACAAATGGGGTGTAGGCTTTGAAGAATGTTAATTGACTGACTTATTGTCTAGGTTTCAAGACTGTTTTTTAATACTATGAAGAAGTTGAGTATTTCAATTCCGACTGTTCTTAATTTATTCTGTAATTGGCATTCGGGTTGTTAATATCGTTTTTTGGGGAAAATCGATTATCAGATTTAGGAGTTTGATTTTAAACCGATTATCGGATTTTTAAATTGATCTTAATACAGATTTGATTCTCCCGACTGGCAGTGTATTCCAGATCTGGTGTAAACCATGAAAGTGGTCGTTGGTGCTAACAAAGTTGACAGATTCATTGCAATTGATCTTTTCGAGGTAAAAACGTGTTTAAAAGGTTCTGTAATTAACTCGTCTCATTCGCAGACAATGAATATTTCATTGGTTATTATTTTCACCATCACAATATAATGAAATGTGTGACCATGTTCCACTCGAATTGACACATGCCGTGATCAATATGCCATGGTTCAAAGATCTCTTGTGTATAATGGTCCATGGGTAATGCAGCATTGCACCAACCTTATATTTGTTGCAATTAGTGTTTTGTTGGCAGCCTTTTAAGCTTATAGTTGGCACAGATGCATCTCTTATAAATTTTTTAAAGGGTTTAAAAAAAAGAATTAGATTATCCATTAAATGCATATTCATTTATCCACGTTGCTAGCAGTTTTCTGTGAATAACCCTTTTATGTGATGGTTATTACTTTCTGACTGCAGTTCTCATGGGAAAATATAAGCAGTGGTGTTTCAAAGCCAGTGTTGGGTAATACTGAGCATTTGAGAAAGTGTTTGCTCTCTATCAGAATTCAGAATGTTGTACAGGCCTACACTATACATAATGAAACAGATCTCTAGTAGCAGTGCTAGGGCCCTTTTTTAGTCATCCGGCCCAAAAGACCATCTTAAACAGCCGTGTGCGCCAGGGGGCCAAGCCCCCCCTAAAAAAGGCCATCCACTTTCTCCAATGTAAAAATAAAATTTTTGCACGAAAAACCCCGTTTAACCCCCCAAAACTGAAATCCTGGCGCCGCTACTGGTGTGTGCTTGGTATACTAGCGTGTTTGGTGTACCCTGCTTTTTTCCCCGCGTATACCCTACTTTTCGGGAGGTGAGTATACGATGCCGTTTTTCCCCGGAGGTGACCCTTGATTACAGCCCTGCTTGCATCAACCCACTATGATCACGTCAGTTCTTTATGAATAAACAGCCTTCATACTATTCTTGCATACACTCGCGAGTCGCTACCGCTTATTGAACTAATGGGGAGGAACTGAAAGTTGACTGTACAGCAACATAAGTTCCGTCAGAATATTATTTCACAATTCACAGATTTCGAGGAACAACTCTATTTATAACTGTCTCTAATCTCTATAACGCAAAGTGGAATTCTGTCACAGAGTTTACATTTACAGATTTTGCAGCCACGAGTATCAGAAACCGGTTTTCGCTTCTGTAGCAATAATGATCTTGCAGAATAATGGCAGGATAACAGACTATTTAAATATTCAAAATGGTTTCTCTCGTCGTCAGTTGTGCACAATTAAAAACAATGGGTTGCTACATTCTTCTGATTTTACTTGCTACAATAGAGCATACGATCGCTAAAGGTTTATATTGCTTTAATTTTTGTTTAAATTTATGGTTATTTAACATCGTAGTTTAGCATGTGTTTCGACTCGGATGAGAAATTCGATGGTCGTAAATTGATCCAAGACGTCAGTTTCTATCTATCTAGAGGGCCACAAGTTTTGAAAAATGACCATGATCTGAATGTGCCGGAGATGCATGCCATTTTTAGATTCGATGTGCAGGCCGTAGTCGCTAATTATAGAAATTTCCGCTCCGGTTTCTGGAAATGATTGTCGACCAGGACATCCGACATCTGATGCCCCAAAACTATGAACATGCACAAAAGCCCGATTTCCAGAAAACAGTTTTAGGCTATAAAATGCGGTCGAGCTTTCAAAATCTATTCAGATTTAAATTAAATACATGACAATTGTCGTGTTAGTGCTGCTGATAATGCAGTTTAGTGTAAAAAAATCATTAGGTCTCACATTTTGTAAATTGATTTCGGAGATGTGGTCGATAGTCGTTTCGGGGATTCGGACCTCACACTATTGACCTAATTTTCTGCCAAGAAGGAGATAGTGCAGCCAGAATCCTCAAAACCTAAATTCCCAAATTGAATTTCGGCCGGATCCCGAAATCGGTTTTTACACGCACAACCTATTAAATGATTTTTAGGCACAAAACTGTGCTACCCAGAATACTAACAAGACTTTTCATTTATTTAGGAATATCTCTAGTGCCTCTTCAAGGGGACTGCTCAGAAGCACTCCCAACCTATCATGGCGTAAAAGCTCTGTTTTGAGTTGAATGAAAATGCTTTGGTTAGAGCTACAGGAGGCAGACGGCGCTCCTATGAGGCCCATTTCACACCATTCGGCCCACTATGGAAAAGGCTGGAATCTCCATAGAACACTTCGTGTGAATGGAATCAGTAATTATAACTATTATGTCATGTTGTTAGTTTAACTCTGAATAGTTTTTTGGAGTTGAACCGCTATCTATAAAACCATTTCTGGGATATCGTGCTTTTTGTGTTTTTCCATCATTTTCGGGGAGTATTTGCATTACAGGCATACTGTGTTTTATCCTGCAGATGTCCAGAGCCATTTTTCGTACAAGGTCGGCAGGGCCTCCTCACATCCCCGGATGCATCCTCACCTCCGACTTCTCGAGGGACAGCGAGTCCGAAGACAGGCTGTTGCCAAGACAACCGACGTCTTGACGAGTCAGCCACCACATGAGGACTCGTCCGCTCGACCTTCCACTTCCATTGCTCCTACCTTTGATGGTTCCTCGATCGCACTTCCAACAACTAAGTTTGTCTCTCGCACAGTTGCAACGGTTGTTCCATTTACTATCGATAATAATAGTCCAGTGCCAGTGAGCGAAAATTCATCGTTGTTGACTGCTCCTCTGGGATCAACGTTGCAAACAACAACTCCTAACTTCACCATTCTTGAGGTAGGTGACTGTGAGGTTGCGTCGTCATGTGGGGCACAGTGGTGTAGTGGGTATGTTTGTTGCCTTGCAGCTGGAGGGTTGCAGGTTCGAATCCACCTCAAACGGCGTGTAGGGACCTTAGACAAGTCTTTCACTCGCAATTGCTCAACGCTTTGGTGTGAAACTCCAATTCAGTGTCCGCTCTGTAGTCGGGAGCACTTCTGAGCAGAAATCTTGAAGAGGCGCTATAACAAGTGCACATACAAACATACAGACGAAAATCATGGTGGCGCTGTTGTTTGTGGTTGTATTATAGAGGAATGTACAAATGAGAGCTTAACAAGCCCTGCCTTGCTTCTCATTCAAACAGCTTGCTTGACCTTATCACACCTTCTGTTACCATACCATGCCTCAGCAGGCTCACCTTGATTTTCCTGGTCTGCTGTTTGCAAGTATGAAATAGACCAGACTTCTGCAGTAAGATTTATGTTTGTTTAGTCATTTAAGCACTTTATAAGCAAGCATTGTTTGTAATTATTTACAGGTATGTATATTTTTATTTATTATGGCATATTTATTTTATATTATTATTTTGTGCACATTATACGTATATACAATTATGCATGTATAATTACATATACAATTATACATTGTATATATTTAGTTTCTTGTGTACAATTGCATATATGTGTTTGTATTTGATCAGGATGATCACCGTTACTATCGATCTCGTAGTGCCACCGCCGAAGAGCAGGCAATGTTCTGGATCGATGAGAAGACGATGTACGAAGCTTCGTGTCATGACACACTGTCCGAAAGTTATCGTAGCGCAGCGGTTAGCCTTCACCTTTCGTTTCTATAAATTGCGTCTACAGCATTTTAATGTCACAGTCCTTTGAACTTAGTTGACTCGCAGACTCAGGCGCTTTTTATGAACGTTGCTGCTTTGCATGATTTATTCTTTACTCAATCAGTTCTGTGTATGCATGAACTGCGTGCATTGTTTTTCATGCATTGTTATTGACTGAGATTAACAGACATTTTTGTAGTCACAGAGTTTCCACTCTAATCTAACTGAATCATGTGACTAAAATTATTGCACTTCTTTTGTTAACATTATACACCGACGTCCAACAAGCATTGGTTGATGGTCGGTTCAAGTGAGAGCCACCTGTAGTTAAGCATAGTTAACCTTAATTTAAAAGAGCTCTATGGTCTGTTTTGAGACCATTAGCCAGGAAACTCAATTGCTCAGAAAAGAAAGAAGTTAGATTATAGTCAAGTGAAATGGATGAGTTTTATGTGTACAATTTTTGGACTAAGGTTTAACATTCATGATGCTAAGTAATGATCATGCTGTATTAAAGTGATTTTGATTCTCTAGTGTAACTTTGTGATATATCTTGTTTTGCTGAGTTTCTGTTGTAATGAATTATGCGTTGCTGTGATTTTAGACAGTCAAGCTCAGTTTTGCTTTCACTTTCTATGGTCATGAAGTAAACCAGATTACCATAGCAACAGGAGGTAAGATTATTGACTTGTCTGGTACAAGAAATACATTTTGTACGCTCAGCCTATTAATGCATGGAACTTAGGTCTATATACATTATACAATGTCTTATTTTGAATAGCACATCATAAAAAATTTGACTTGGAGAATTGATAGTTGTGTTAGTGTAGAATTGGGGGTATGTGATCTTTGAACATAGTTGTCTTTCTGTGCAGTGAGAACGTTGTGTGCTGAGTGCATAAAGTGGATTGATATTGGTTAACATAATTGCATTTGTTTGAGCCAAATGGGCCGGAGCAAAATGGTGCCCAATGTGGGAATTGTGAGAGGCTTGGTGAGCCTGTCCTCGTAAAAAATTTGAAGCTTAATCTTAAATAGTGCATTTTTAGCATGCAAACAGTCAAATTTGGCATTGAAAGGTCTTACTGGTAATTTTGACCTTCATTATAAGTCGCTTAAATATCACTTAAAACTTGTTGTGCCTTAATAAAAATTTTTACGTGGGATGCATAACAGTTTTGGTGGAAATGTGATCGGTAGTCATAGCATTTAATCAACTGTCATTACATCATTAGGTTGGACCGGGAGCGCTTCTGAGTAGCCTACCTTGAAGAGGCGCTATATAATTTCTGAAATAAATAAATAAACATCAGAAACTGTGTGAGTTGCAGTCTCACTTTTTGTTACGTTTCATCTTAAAGTGCTATTCATGTAGGATGTGTTACATCAGAATCAACTAAGCTCTCTGCAGATTTGTTATGTCAATTTTCTAAAGTTATATTTTGAGTAGGAATATACTGGTAATTGCTGTTTGTCTGTTGCTTGTGTCGATAGGATTTCTTTACATGAGCGAGTTTCTCCACCAATGGCTGACCGCTACGCAGTACATTGCTCCGTTGATGGCTAACTTTGACACGCAGGTCGGCAACAGCTCACACATACGCTACAAGGACAATGGTAAGTTCCCTTTCAGAGATATCGGATCACAGACTAACCGAATCTATTCGAGTCGGGAAAAGAGAAACTTGCATGCATGATTTCCAAACATGTTGCCTGCATATGAATTTCTTTCAAAATCAGCTTCTTTGAGGGGCTGGGAAATCTTGGGTATGGAGTAATCGTGCTGAGGTGCCATTGTAAAGGGGCATAGTAGTTGGTAAGAGGACATATATCAGAGCTGAGAGATGTGCCATGGTCGATATCATCCAGGACGGTATGCTATCGGGGCCGGTGACGTAGGCTTGAACAGATGCAAGCACTATGTAAGCATCGCATAGATTAAAATTGACAACATGGTCGTGAACAACAGTTTGTTTAGGAGGAGGTGAACATGAGGATCAGTGGAGACATTCATATAGCGGAGGTTGAGCGACAATGCCATGGATAGACTTAACATTGGCACCGACTCTGCCGGATTATTCTCCATCCCCCGGGCGGCCGACCTCCATCCACAAGCGATTAAAACCTCGCTCCAAACCCAGAAAAGATTAAGAATTCTGTGGGAGATGGCTTTGCTAATTCTGGCAGCGATCACTGTTGCGTCGTCAGGGCGATGTTTTCTGAGAATGATACGGTTAGAGGCGGCGGAGTATCCAACAGACATTACGGTCCGTTCTTAGTTCTGCTAGGCATTTCTTTAGAGGTGCAATTTGCCAGGAGAAAAACCATCAGGGCACTTAAGAGAGTCGTAGTTTCTTCTGCTGTTCACTGGAGCTCCATTGAAGGACCTTTGCCCCCACTACTTTTTCGTACATAAACTATGGTTTCTAATGCCTCTCCTTAGCCATACTATTTGCTTTACCATATCTTTCTTTAATTTGCCTGGTATGGCTTTAAACTCGCCTTATTTCGTCTTGCCTTGACTCTTCATGCCTTGCACAATATCTGTACCGATCCTTCATTGTTTGTTGATCTAATGTTTTGTAACTGCGCATTTGTTGGACTTATTTTTGCTGGAAACTGCCATTTAAGTTTCTTTCCTTGCCATTCCACTCCATTTAAGTTTTAACTTCTAAAGTTTACTCAGCTTTTTTTGTCTGAATTTTTAGGAACAATGTTTGTCGTTTGGTGGGAGAACGTCTACTTGCAGGACCACCACGATGGTCTGTCTGGCTCTAAGCCATTGATATCTAAGTTTTGTTTATATGACCATATGCGTATAATTCATATTTTCTGTATGTGATTCTCTTGACTTTTGCCAAGAAGATGAACAGTTGAATGAAATTAACGTGCGCTGCTGGATTCTGCCAGCTGAGATTTCCATTCATTCGAGTGTTGTTGACGTTTATGTCTCTGACTAATGATTTTGCACCTTTTTGGAAAGGAGCTATGTGTGTGTGATTCTTCTTACACAGTTAAATGAACTCTAACAATAATTGAGGCTAACAGGGAGAACTTTTAAAGATGGTGCTGGGAAAGAGGCATTGGGGATGGGCGCCCTTCTGTTCTTGAGTGCCACCAAAACAACTGGTCCAGCGGCTAGTAAAGGTTGCACATGCATTTCATATCATCTGCATATAATTATCACTTTATTTGATTTAAAAAAATATGATTTGATATCAGATTTAATTAATTGATTCAGTTAATTTTATTTTGTTAATTGGGTGGAATTTGAGTTTTTAAAATTAATTGGAGCTGATTTGAAGAACTTGCTTGAATTTTATATGTATTTATGAATTTGAATTAATTTGAGTCGATTTAATTTTATTTGGATTTCATTGAATTGACTTGTGTAATATTGTCTATATAGGTGTGTCGTCTTTACTGGTAATTGTTGTTTTACTTGCTTTTATAGTAGGATTCTTCAGCTTCCAAGTGATGTTGCACAAAGATGGTCGTATAATCTTCAGCTACAAACAGGTTGGTTTGCCGTTTTCTGCAGTTAATTGATTTGCATTTTAAACTTGTTAAAACTTCTGTAAAGACATTAAAGCACTTTTCAGATGGCTCCAATATCTTAATGAGATCGTTAAACTATGATGAAGAGCGGCCTTTCCTTCCTCACTAATCAGTTGAGACTTTGGGCTGGCTACGAAACTTCTGATGAAGTGCTTAAAGTAATTGTGAAGGAGCTGCATAAAGTTTACTCTGAGTGAGGTCAATCAAATGTCTTGATTGCAAATTTGATTATTGCGGACATCTGTAAAATGCAGTAAGTCATGCGACGAAGATGAATTCTGTTGAATATCATAAATTTTAGAAGTCACGACGAATGAGATTCGATTGAGCTAAGTAAATGTCTTATTTATAAGCAAGTTGATTGAACTTTGAGCTTTTTTAACCCTTTACTGACAAAGAGACCATAGGATTTTGCGTACCATTTACTGCACTTTGGTTGGTAGAGAGTTAATAAAAATGCCTTTGGTAGCAGCATCTTGGGTGCAGTTTTCGTTTTCATTAGTGACTGTGTCGATTAACTTTGAGTTCGTTCATGAAACGTCGTCGTGCTTTTCAAGGTCCCTTCAACCTCACCTTCAACCATTCCAACCCTGAGGCATCCAGTCAAGGTTGGCTTGTCCGATGCTTATTACGTCGACAAGCCAACGACCTCGGGAAATTCTGGTGAGGCTGTTAGAATGCTTTTCGGGATGTTGGTTGTTGTGACTGGTGATCACTTTCGGCTTTGGTCTTTGGTTTCTTCAGTATCTGCACAGGATGTTACGTGTCACTTATTTTACTTTCATTTTTGATTATTGCTTAAAGGATTATTTTTGCCATTTGTCTACGGCTTTCTAAAATGGCATTTTATTCTGATGATATTGGTTTTTGTTTTGGGCGCTTAAAATGCATGCTATGATGAGATTTATTTGATAGACTTTGACTTTTTTAGACTTTCCTTGTGTTTTACCATTATTTTGTTTAGCTCTGATTTTGCTCTTGATACATGTTGTTTAGTTTTGGCTTTATCTTGTGCTGTTGCTGCTGTTGGATATATATGCTGTTTTGCTGTCAAAATTTATTGTTTTGCTGTACTATTTTAAATTTTTTTGATATTTGGTTACTGGTGTTTTTGCCACTGTTTGGCTGAGCTGTTGCCTTTTGTGCTGCAGGATATACCTTCCTATCCCATCCTTATTCTGCAAATATGGTTTCACTGAAACTGATTGGTCATATTTCAAAGTCAGAAATCAAGTTCCTTGATGAGGAAAAAGTAATTGCCTTTGTTCTTCTGGACCTATCTACTGCTTGTATACCAATGTCTTAATATGCCTCTTCATTGCCTCAACTAATAATATGCCTCTTCATTGCCTTAAACACTGCCTTGGTCTATCTTGTCAAACTCTCAAGGCAATATTCAGTGACTGGTTCAAAGCTTTGAAAGTTGCTGCCCATTTCGGTTTATTCTTTCGCTGATGTCAGTCATGTCATGTAAGACTCTTCCAACGTGTAGACCCACTGTAGCCGAGCTTCTCTTTTCTCTCATCTATCAGATTTCCTTCTGGAGCTTCTTCCACAGTGGATTAAGATTTTTACGGTTATTTCACGTGGAGCGACCATCGTTTGATGTCTTGGTAATCGCGTCATTGAATCACATGATTAGATTAAATAATTTGCTGATGGATTTCTAATCGTGTTTGCTGTTGGTTTCTGTTGGTTTTTGATATTGTTTCATTCTGTTTTTCCAATGATTGGTGTTGTGTGCATGCTTGTGTGTCACTTCCTTGTAACAGATTCCAATGGATGTTGAGCGGATAAATGAGGATTTCCATCCGGTGAAAGTTGGGATTTCGGACGCATTTGTTGTCACAAAACAACTGTTTTGTAAGTGTCAGTGCATAGTCAGTGCTACAGCAGCCTGTCTGCTTTCTTTTCTAGACGTACAATTATATGCGTACATTTGTACAATGCATCTGCATTTGATGTTGACCTTCCGCCAAAGTTCAGGAGTACACATGCCTTGATGGTGCAGATGCAGTTATGTTGCAGAGTAACTCTGCAGACAGGACTTGCTCACGGTCCCTAATGAGGGTTCGAACCCGTACTCTCCACGTCACGTGCTGATGCTCTTACCAATCAGCCACATTCATAAATTATGTTTTTTCTTGTTTAGAGTTTTGATGGAGTGAAGGGCTGAATTGTGACGCATTTAACATTACCATGGCCCTTCGTTGAATTTAAAATAGAGAACAAAGTGGTGATTTTTCCCCTCGTTAAAGTCACAGTCATCTTGGTAAATACCACGGTTATTTGAAATGAGGTGGTAGTAGTAACTACTATAGCTCTATGCGGCATGTAGACTATATAGTTTACAGCAGTGGTTCCCAACCTTTTTTGACTTGAGGGCCACTTTTTCTAAGTCGGAGGACACGAGGGCCACTTCTTCTTAGTTGGGGGACATTAGGGGTCCACAAGGTTAAAATTGTATTAACTAAAAGCATATAAAACTGTTATAATTGAATCAAAATATAATGTTTGATGTTAGTTATCAACGTTAAAATAAAATAATTTGTAATAGAAAATAATAATGTGTTCTATCCTGTCTAAATTGTTAATTTTTTCATATATTTTTGATAATTCTTTGAGAGATGAGGGCCATTTTCTGAGGCCTGGCGGGCCATTTTCTGAAGCCTGGCGGGCCACTTTTGGCCCGCGGGCCACGGGTTGAGAACCGCTGGTTTACAGTAATGCACCTATTTACAGCTACTGAGTCAATGACTCTTGAATTTTTTTGGCTTGCATATTGAGTTGGGTAGTGTATTTAGTTTGCCATACTGAATGTGTAACAGTTTAATATTGTTTCTAGCAACATGCAAAAGTGTTATATAAGTAAACTGTTAGAAAAAGCGGCTGAATTTGTTTAAAAGTAGTGGCAGGAATGGAGAGAAAACCTGCGGGATAGGTACAAAATGTACAGGGGTGAAGCGGTTATGGGAAAGTCCTACTTGTGGGCTGGGATGAGGATTAGATTGTCTCCCACCCATGTCACTCTTTATTTTAAAGCAGCATCCATGTATTTGGAAATGTTCGTGTTGAATGCTCGGAAAGTAAGAAATTTCTATCTTTGTCTTTCTTGTCCTTCCTATTCAAACATCTTTCACAAGTCCTAGCTGTCCACTGTTCCATGTGCACAAATCTAGATCTCTATCTAAACCTGTATCTAGACTTAGCATTATAATTATTTGTATTGTTGTTTTTACCTGTTTTTGTAGATCTACGCCAAAGAACAATATACGAATATCATCGAGTTGAGATAAACATGTCTCAAGTCCTCAACAACTCAGCAATTATAATCTTTCCTTTACCAAGTAATTGCACTTGATAGTCTTGTTGGTCTAATCCAGTGCTGTCCAACCTTTTTGACACCATGGGCCACAAAAGTACCTTTTGTCGATGCACTGATAAATTCAAAAGCAATTTCTAATTTATTAAGAATTTTTAACTGTATTGACATTTTACTATAGAATAATATGAATGAATTTAGGCCTAGTATGGAATGATGGTTTGGAAAAGGAGCTGATGACGGCATGCGGTGAGGGAAGGAAGAGACGCGGAAGACCAAGGAAGAGGTGGTTGGATGAGGTACAGGAAAAGTCTGGCATGAGTCTGGAGCAGCTAAGAGAGGCGACAAGAGAGAGGAGACACTGGAGAGGATACATCAAGACTGTCGCCAGAGCTCCAAGAGCTGACGGCACCAGGTGACCAGGTGATGGATCGATGTGAACGAATGCGGGATTAAAATTGAATTTTGTGCTCGTGCACTGTCACATAATAAGCTAGGTTTAACCCTTTACCCGTTCATTTTCCCGTTAAGCCTGTGTTTTCAGCAGATATTCTCAGGACAAACGGGTAAAGGGTTAAACTAATGACTTTGCAAGTAGGTTTTTTGGTTTTGTTTTTACTTCGGTTTCATAATTTGTAAAAATTTCACTAACTTTGGCGGGCCACTTGAAATCAGTCTGCAGCTCGCAGATTGGACAGCACTACAGCACTGGTCTAATCTAACTTGGATACATCTTTAATGCTTTATCATAATGCATCAATTAATTATTTCAGTTTTAGTATGGAAACTTCCCAATTATTCCACTTTTGATGTGATTTAATCAGAACTTCTGTAGCTCCACTGCAATTTTATTTATTCATCTGTTGTTTGCTGCTGCTAAGCTAAGTTGATGTACCTGCGTCAATACACGGAGAGTCTGGCCGGAGACCGAAATGGAACTCCAATAGGAAAATAAATATGACATTGAAGACATGAAGTAATGTTCTACTGAACATCATAATTAGAAACTACAGCAAGTGAGGATAACCAACTACAGAATCATGATTAGAAAATAGAAACTACAGCAAGTCAGGATAACCAACTACAGAATCATGATTAGAAAATAGAAATTGCATCAAGTCAGGATAAACAACTACATAATCATGATTAGAAAATAGAAACTTCAGCAAATCAGGATAACCAACTACAGAATCATGATTAGAAAATAGAAACTACAGCAAATCAGGATAAACAAAAATGCCACCATGCTGCTGGCAGCTGGTGCTGTGCACTTAACTTTAGAGTAGTGAGCACTTTAGAATTTGGAGTTTACAAGGTTCTGTTGCAACAAGGTCCCTTCTAAAGTCGTCTGTTGCAATTTCAGCCTGTTCGTCGCTGAAGACCTGTGAGGATTGCATCAACATGTCGTCAACGGTGACAGCGGCATTCCAGTGTCACTGGTGTCCGAGCCTCGACAGATGTTCCGACGGACTCGATCGCAATCGTCAGGAGTGGCTCGAGAGTAAATGCGATCAATCGGTAAGTTTTTTTATGTTGATCGTGGTAAGGTACTTCGAGGGGTTAGAGGTGCTGTAATACAGTTGAGTTACATAATTTGTGTAGCACCGTAGAACATGGTTCGTTATGCTATTAATTCTGATGTACGATTTGGGGACTTGGTCAGTGTTCATCCTGAATACAGGGAGGAGCTGCAGGTTGCTATATAATGTACAGTGAATGCATTCAGTTTATTATCTTAACCCTTTAATGCCGAGATGGTAGTAAATGGTGTGGGAAATCCTATACCCTCCGGCACTAAAGGGTTAAAACGCATGCGTAGTTGCCAGACAGGTTGTGCTCCATCTGACCTCAAGCATCTTTTCGTGCCTGTATCTTCCTTCATGGTCTGAGATTTCTCTGTTCTTTAATGCATGGTGCTTGGTTGTTCCATTGGCCTGGAGCATTAGGTCTTGCTGTGTTCGACCCATCCTTGATGAGCAACCAGCTTAACATCCTGCAAGCTCCTGATCTTTTTTCAGCCTCTTTTTTCAGGAAACACTTGAAGACCATTTTGTTCTATCGCGGTTTCATTGTTAGGTTGAGAGCATCTCTGATGAGCCTCTTGAAGTGGCACCATTTATATTTGCAGTTTGCATTTTCTTCACTTTATGCACTAAACACATTGATGCAATGTGTTTAGGAGTGGCACTAATTGTTATATATAATGAAGTTGAGATACATGGTAAGTATCCATCCAAAATTGTGTACCTTTATGCATCAGATTCTGTGTAAAATAATGATTGTTTATTTCGTGAATCCTGATACAATTCAAGGCTGATGGTCGGACTATGAATCCATAGTTTGAGATGTATTAGCATAGGCGTAAATTTTAACAGCTTTGTAAGTAGCATTTGAATCAATTGTTGTACAATCCATAATAAATTATAGAGGCAAGTTTTTCGTAGCTCATGACTGAATTGCAATTCGTTAAGACCTTTTCGAACTCGTTTGTGACGTTTTTAGGCCGGCTCAACTTGCAGCCAACTTCTTAGTCAGCTCACGGCCAGAGCCAAGGAACCTGCCTCTGCAATGTACCCCTTTCTAGCTAACACTTCTATTGTCCATTACACTTTTGCTCGAAGCGTTAATGTAACATCGTCTACTGCTGCCGTTACTCCCACCACAACAAACTGCAGCCTTGAGTCGTCGGTCAACTCCAGCAGAGAGGTGATGCATCCCAGAATTCTGTGAATTGGTTCTCGTTCAAGTTCTTTGTTTCGTTGTTGCTTCCTTCCAGTTGTTCACTTGACCTAACCAACAACATGAGATGTTTTGTTTTCTTTCCGTGGGTTTTATTAACCACTTGAGCTCTGCGCCAGCTAAACTGTTGCGCTAATAGTAATTTATTTTTCAGTTTTTGTGTTTCGAATTGTGTTTTCCTGAAACGCCTGAACTGACAGTGAATTCGTGAGAACATAATCATTGGATAATATCTTAGTCTGTTTCTCTTGTGCTTGTAAGAAAGATCCGATACACAGATTGAAAAAATGGCCATCCTTCCAATGATCTGTGAATAGTTCAGTTAACCCATTCCCGCCGGAATTTTTCCGATACCTATTGGGTTTATCGGGTCGCTAGCGACCCGATCCGGCGGGAACGGGTTAATCAATCTGTATGGGGATCCATTATTTGATCCAGTAACCGGTTTTAGATCTAATTACATTTACAGTATCAGGTCAACCTTATCATCTGCTTGCTACGACCAGCTTCCATCACACCAAGGCAAACTTAAAATCAGCTCCCTCTGGCCAACTGCTGTTCGTTCCATAATTGCCAGCAAAAGAGATGTGTTTGCCGTGTGTCTTCTTGCGCATTGATCTTCATCTGTGGAATTAACTGGAACCAGTTTTATATTTTCAAGATTTTCTCTGATTTCATTTCATAGGAAATTGAAGACTTTTCATATATTTCCAACTTTCTGTGCTTTTTAGTTAAATTCATAAATTAGCGTGATGCAAGTATCTGATTAACAATTTACATTAATGATGTAATTATGAGGATTCCCATTTATTAATGCAGCACTCTGTTCAACTTGTGTGATTTAATTCCATTTTTTTAACTGTCTTTCATTTCTAGTATCCAGACACGGTTGAGAAATGTGCTGCTGCTCAGAGTCAGAACTGGTCCGGATCACGTATGATGCTACGAACGCTGGCGCCATCCGGTGGTGTGAGCATTGCCACCATCGTCATCATCACCGCAGTTCTTGTTATCATCGGCGCCGTTGGCGTCTGGGTCGTCTACGCCTACAAAAACCCGAACAGCCGATCCGGACTGTGGCTGATTGAAGTGCGTTTCCACTTTCGTTCCACTGTTCCTTGCTTAAGTCGAGAGAAAATCCTGACAAAATAATGACATCCATTTATTCAGGAAATTTATATGTATATAAGCACTTGTTATAGCATCCCTTCAAGATACATACTCTGACTACAGCGTGAACACTGAATTGGAGTTTCATGCAGAAACATAGCATTTCAAAGACGTTCCAGTCTATATAATCATTTTTCTTGAAATTTCTGCATCTGGCAAGTGCGTTGAGAATGTTGTTCTAATCTTGTCTATAGACTTTTATGTGTGCTTAACCCTCTGTTTACCAACCTATCAAAGTTTGTGAGGCATCAATCTTTAGGTGCTTCAAGTGATGAGGCTGTAGACAAGAATCTTAATCTGTTTAAGTTTTATCATAGAATCTGCCTATATTATTTTGTTACATTCTCAACATTTGGTGTTGTTGGGTCAGCGGCGCTGCCAAATAGTATCCTTGTGACGATGCTTTATAAGTGCCTGCTTCTTATTGTTTTAGGTAGCAACAATATAATGCTTGTTTCTGGACATTTATGTAGTGCCTTTAAAACCTTTAAACTAACTGAAACTTCCTGGCAGATCTAATAGTGTGAATCTTACGATAATCTCTCAATGCCTTATTTTGGTGTTGAACAGGTTTTTTATATATTTCTGAATGAGGCACAGAAAGGACAATGGCTGTCTCAGAATGGAACCGTCCTTTCTTGCAGATTGCTATGGTTCTATTACAGCCTACCTGGCCTATAGTTTTTGCTATATTTGAGTCGTATTCTTTCTTCTTACAGCACCGACCCAACAATCTTCTCGAGCGCGTACGCCAGGCGAGAAGGGGCACACGTATTTCCAGCAAATATGAGGTTGCAATGCAGCCAGAGGCAGAGAGCTTTGCCTGAAGTCGCCAGCATTTAGACAGATTCTGACTTAAGATGTTATTTATTTTGTGACAATTGATTTCCACGGAAGTTCTGGTATCTGTTTGTGTCATTCGGCATAGGATTTTGCAAATACCGACTCGCTGGGTGCTTCCTAGTGATCAGAATTGATGGTAAAGCTGTTAGGGAATTTTTTGGTTTGTTGATATCGACATTCTTTTGGAAAAACTGAGAAAAGTTGATGAAATTTTGTAGTGTCAGTGTTCTCGTGGTGCATGGCAAAGCTTAGAAAATTATGCATAGCTACTTTCGGAATAAAATCTATTCTCTAAAACAGGTCGAAACCAGAAGTTAGTGTATCAATGACATCAGTAGACCAAGATTGTAAAGCAATGGGTTCTGTTATGGATTTTCCAGGTCAGTTTTTCTTTCCTTCTGTTTTGTTAAAGGCCTTCCCATGTGGAAAGCCATCCAGTTGTTTGACGTATGCAACATTCCCGATTGCATGTTAGAATTTTCCAGTTTGTACATTTGAATATCGAGATAGTATTTTTGCAAAAGACGCACAGCTTCCGATTCCATCCAGCAGTCGTTTGCTATTTGTAGATATATTAACTGTTGTTGTTGTTGTTGTCGTTGTTGATGTGTTTGTTGTTTGTGTATGTGTAATGTTTTGTTTTATCGGCACCAATTTGTTTATCATTGTCGTTATTTTCAGTGTAACCTTCATGTCATCAGAATTATCATCATCACTGTTATCATTTCATCATGTTTTTATATTGCCATTGAGTAAATGTAGGGCAAAATATTAATTTTTTATTATGATTTTTGGCTTATTGGTACCAAGTGTTTGCCCTGATTTGGCTGTGACATGAAGCGCTGATTCTTTTCCTCAGGTTAGCAAGTTATGCTAATACTGGCATGACTCACTGATAGCAGAACATCAAATTAAATCTTAAATATTTTAATTGTTGAAAATAAATATTGATTTTCTTATGGATTAAAAGAAAAATGTTTTAGATTGCTATGATTCTTTGTTCCAGGCATAGATCTGCAGCATATATGTTAGATGTTCTTTTGTTTCTTGTGATAAACATGTTATAGCCACAGAAATATTACTGATTTATTTAAAGCAGATTTTGAAAAAGAGATGATTGCTTCGGCTGCTGTTTTATTGGCATTGTTTGCATCGCAAGGGAACACAACAACATTTTATAATGTTTGAGGTTGAAACAATTTTTCAGCAGTTGTTAGAACATTAGTCGCCCGAACGCAGCATTGTTCTACAAGTGGTCTATTCAGTTAACTAAAAATTAATTATTCAATTAATTATTAATTAATTATTCAATTATTAATTAATTATTCAATTAATTGTTAATTAATTATTCAGTTGAAATTGCAGCGGTGTCACACGTTGGAAAGCTGACATTCATTTGACATGTGAAGTTGTGTTTTTGACTCAATATATGACTTTCACATAACATCGCATATGCTTTAAATTTTTTGTATCCGTTTTGAAAGATCTCATGTTTAGGTATTAATCGAATGGACCACAATGAAACTGCAGTCATTTCTATTGTCTAGTCACAGAATTTTTGTCACATTTCTATTTGTATTTATATCGACACTTACGCTGTAATATCTGCGAAGCACTAAATGGGCAAAGCATGAACAATGCATTCATCTGTAAACACCATTGTTGCCAGTTGAATCTGATGTTCATTTTTGTAGATAAATCATTTGTTCTTTCTTTCTATTGTGGTATTGTTTGTCTTTTGTGTAGGTGTTTCATTTTGGCAGTTTGTGTGCAGGTTTTTGACTTCTTGTTTGTAATACGTAAACCTCGTGATTAATTTTTCTGCTGTCTTAGCGAGTGCAAATATAAAGGCTTTTATTGCATTAGACATAATAATTAATGAATGGAGGCTATTTTACTAACTACTCCATGTTAGTACATCTGACAACATTCTGAAAACTTTTGTTTCCATGGTGACTGATAAAGAATAAAGAAAGTTGAGAGGTCAGCCAAAAGGTCAAGATGACTTTCTGAGGTTGGATGGAGTTGTTTCTAAATTATTTTTTACCAACTGTTAGCAGTGTTAGTTTACATGCAAAAAATAATGAGTATAGCGGAAGCACCTTTGCGGGTTAAAAATCCAGTAATTTTTCTAGATGACCTTGTAGCCATATGTAATTTAATTGCTTAATCAGACACTCTTGACCTCATTGTTACATATAGATGCGCAAACGGACCAGGAGATTCATTAAAAATTGGTTGATCTGTTTTTTTACTTTCCAGCTATTTTTCTGTTAACTCTCTTCTTGTATCTGTTCATTCTGGCACATGATTTATATCGTTCCTGTCGTGGCTTAGAACCTTCTTATTCCAAATTGTTTATTCACCATAGGTTGCCTCTGTCTTAGCATACTGGTCAGATGGATATTGCCTTGATTAATTATTAAAAATTTGGTTTTGGTGTGTCTGGATGCATTAGACACTGGCACAACAGAAGTTCATAATTAATCATATTTTTAAAATGAATTTCTTTTGTGGACATTGTATGTCTTTATTCCATAGCGTGTAAATTTTGTTTTCGTGTTATCTGGACTGTCACAGATCTTTGGTTGCATTGTTTGAATTTTTTTTTTATTGGATTGCTGATCCAATCTTTGCTCTAGACTGCGTGTAGATTAGAGAAATAACTTTCTCGGAATGTTTGAAGCATTCATTTCTGATGTGACAAGTTTTGTGTCACAGTACTATGTAATGATTTTGGAAATAGTCTACATAAGAATAACGATGTATAATATTGTGTATCGTGCA
Organism: Lumbricus terrestris; assembly: GCA_949752735.1. Classification (NCBI taxonomy): domain Eukaryota; kingdom Metazoa; phylum Annelida; class Clitellata; order Crassiclitellata; family Lumbricidae; genus Lumbricus; species Lumbricus terrestris. Next base: position 40,062,692 of record OX457036.1, read on the forward strand.
CTGATTACTGATGGTGATTTTTCCGACATGGTGGCCGATATATGTTGAGTGCTTATGTTGAAAGCAACTTTGTGGTGTTCCTAAGAGGTTTCACACTGCATTAAGAGGCACTTGAGGACATTTAGCACGTCCTCTTGCACATTTGCTTAGTGCAATCAATTGGTAATAGCACATTATCAGTATACAATAAAAACATAAATGTAATGATAATAGTAATTGAAAATCCTAAGCTGGATTTTATAGCATTGTAAAGAGTTTTGCAGATTATCCTTATGTATTATTTTATAAAACAGCATTTCTGCTTTCGGTTTCTTAATCTCCGAAGTTGATAAGGACTTGAGGAAAAGAACTCAAAGATGACATCATTGTTACTCAGAGTTTCTCTGTTTAGTTTTTCTCAACTGTTGTTGTATGCTTTTGGTTTTGAAGTTGCTTAGTACTCAAGTTTCTAAAATTTTATTTAAATTTTCCATATTTTTAATTGGACCATTGTTTATTTTGTGTCCAGTGTTATAACATAATTAAATATTTATGTATCCATTGTATATTTGGACATTTTTGCATGGCACCGGTAAAGAAGGACCTTGCTTGGTAAGGTGATGAAGCAGTTTTTAGGTTGAATTTTTGTCTGTGAATTTTGTTGATTTTGATATTCTTTTATATTTTGGTGCTTTTCATCATTTCTGACTTTTGTTTCTTGTGTTGCTGCACATTTTTTATGTTCATTTGCAGATTTTTGCTATACAGTTTTCCGTTTGATCCGATAGATTTTTTAAGCCTGACTTAAACACCATTTGAATTTGCGAGGCAGTAGCAGCAGGTTATGAGAAAGCTAGGAAAGTTAAACCTGATCTTCTAAAAGCAGTTTATTTAAAAGTCATCAAAATATCGAATTAAAGATTAGACATTTTGTGTGTGTAATATTGCAGTGATAGGAGAGAAACATTATTTGTGAATAAACCAGTAAATAAATGTTTGTCTAATTAATGGAGAAAGAAATAACAGATGCCAAACTGTTATTGCTTAAAAATACACAGTTATGTTAAGTTACAAAGCCTGCAATTTTGTTTTCGGCATGCAATCAACCCTCTCTGGTTTGATCTTCCGGTGTGGTTTGGTGTGTGTGTGTGTGTGTGTGTGTGCTTTCTGATAAAGGTGATTTCTGGTTCCTTTGTCTGATACAATTTGCAAATGATTTCAAGGTGCAGTTCAGGAATTCTGTCACTATCACAATAATTCTACTTTAGTTGTTTGATTCTATTCCATGTTTTCCAGAAAATTGCTGCAAATTGTTTTATGCATAAAAATATTTGTGTTTTCAGTTGTTGCAAAGTAAATGTTGAACCAAATATGACAATTGTCTGTTTCATTGTTTTGTATTATATTGTATTGTATATGACCATTTATAAAGTGCTTCTCTCAGACAAAGGCCTTTCAGAAGTGCTCCCAGTGCGATCCACCCCAAGAGAAAAAGCAGGGCATGTTTGATGTTATTTATAGACGTCAAAATAAAATAACTTGTAATAGAAAATAATTATGTGTTATATCCTGTCGAGATCGTCAATTTTTTTTATATTTTTAAAAATTCTTTGAGGAATGAGGGCCATTTTTGGAGGCCTGGCAAACCACTTTTGGCCCACGGACCATGGGTTGGGAACCACTGTTATAGTCTATGTCTCATCCTCTGCTGTGTGATCTATATGTATCAATCAATCATAATTTATATAGCGCCCCTTCAATATATCTATTCAGAGGCGCTCCCGACCGAGATCAAGCGAAAGAAAACAGTCTTCAACAGTTTGTAAAATTGAAAACAGCTTGGGAGGTGTCGCATAGTCCATTGTATAACCTGTAGGTGACAGATACTTCAAGATAGGCCTATATTATGATATACTTGAGGCCAGTGATTGTATGTTTGGCATCGGTCTGCTTAACAAGTTAACCTACAAATTGTCGAACAAACATTGTACATTATGTTGCTTTATAAGTTACACATGAAGATAGGCATACGGTTCATTCGGATACACATAAATCTACAATCAGCCCCAGCCCGATCGATTGCTGACCTTTTAATCCCTCAACTCGAGCGCCAAAATGCCTGGTCTAGCAGAGGTCTATCGTCACAGCGCAAGGCTTATCTTTCTAAAGCAATCATGATATGACTGCGGCACTGCCATTGATTTGCTGAACTCATGTAGGCCTACAGCGCCCCTTCCTTTGATCAGCGTCGGCTCATGTGTCTGGCGCTCCGCACATCGTTTTACAATTTTTTTAATTTTTTATTATTATAGGTTTACGACCAGCTAGGTAGGTGTCAATCCTCCGGACATACATACATGCAATACATGGACATACAATGTATACATGCATACATAATACATACATATTACATACATACATACATACATACACACATGTGCATTCAGAAAGAGCTTAATCCTTATTCATGACATCAGTTTACCTCAGTAATTCATTAATGTTACTTTCTATGATCAGCGATGACCAGGTAAAGTTAAGTCGTATGATGCAGTTTAAAGAACAAACCTCTATAGCAACTGATTGATAATTAATTAACGGTTTCCACTTCTTCATCATCATCATTTGTTTGAGCTTGCTGCTATCAACGGTAAATGAGTTCTACTTCTAGCTATAAGAACAAAAGACGAGAAAAATGTAGATTGTAACAGAAGAGATTATTCTTTATTAGTGGACCAATTGCAATTGCAAATTGGCTTACACAAGTAGTTTTTTTAAATATACTACTAGTTCTAGCTCTAGTATTGCTCACATAGTCTGAGCAGTTAAGATAGTTTTCACAGTTCCTGGGTTTGTCTTATGCAGGCTGCAATTAAATTGCGCAATCCGAATCCCTTGGTGTTAATATTTTATGAATCATCTTTGAAGTAAAGGTTTATCTGGTAACACAGTCAGCCGAGATTTTCAGCAGTTGTAATGATCGAGTGTTTGAGTATGTTTCCATCAGAATGTTGATAGGGTCGAAGGCCTTGAACATAGTTGATTCGAAGGTAATCATCAAATCCGTCTTATTTTCTAGGCGCTGCCTTCATCTAGATTCCGTCCTCGGCTTTCACGACGAATGCGCTATTCGGTGTCTGCCTTCTTTGCTGGGGTCCAGCGTCGAATCTGACAGAGTATAAAAAAAATTGACAATGATGTTATATTTAGGCCTACCATTCATCCTTAAAAGAGTTAGGCTATACGGTATCTGATTTGCACACTATATAGGCCTACTTCTTCTAAGCTCAACCTTAGTACGATAACATTAATAAATGCATAATCATATAGGGCTGCACATAGAATTTATAAGACAGATTTGTATGCGATTACCAACTATTCTGTAAATTTGATTATTAACTTATGTAATTGTGATGTGTGAGATTATCAGGTGCTGTCCTATTCCTCAGACACTAAACCAACCAAAACTATTACCTGCTTCATCCAGTGTTTTATGCGGCAAGCGAGGCCGTTAGACATTGCAATCTGCCAAGAGACTAAGAAACAAGAAAATTGCAATTATCTAAATAATGCAGGGCCGGATTAAGGCATGTTCGACATGTTCGGCCGAACAGGGGCCCCCACACTTTAGGGGGCCCCCACACACGCAATATAAATATTTTTCATCACTGTCAATCATAATAGTAAAAATGAGTAAAATATCTCGGAACAAATTGTCAAATTATTTGAAAACTAGGCCTACTGATTTTAGCATAATATAGACTTACAACTTTTGAGCATGTGTGGGGGCCCTTATTGGAGTTTCCAATTCCAAACACTTATCTTAAAATCGGCCAGAAATTCTAGCAAGAGCTATCAGTTTTAATTACTTAGATCTATATGATTTTAGACACTTAACACCTCTTACGATCGGAATTCAAGTGGCATGCAACGCATTTTATGAAATGGCATCATTATACACTCTTTGCTTCTACGAATTAGGTCTACTACTTGCGTAGACGCGAAAATATAGGCCTATTTTTGTGTGTGATCAGTGGCGGCGCTACAGAAGGACAAATTATGGCAAATGCCCTGGTACAAATCCTTTGCCTTTGTCGTTATTTGTTTGTTTGTTTGTTTGCTTGACTGCAAGAATATTTTACCTGCCAAGAATTTATTTAAGGCATAAATCGCCAGTAGCGGCGCTAGGGGGCTAAGGGCTATAAGCTCCCCCCAAAAAGGCCATCCTTTTTTCCATGTAAAAAAATTTGGACGATTAACCTTCTTCAGCCCCCCAAAATAACCGCAAAGGTACGCAGGAGGATTGGCAGACAGCTTAATTGGCGGTCACGGAAAAAGACCATTTTTCTCAAGATTTCGACACCAAATGACAAAAAAGTCATAAGAAATTTTTGCGACTGAAAACGGAAAATTTTTCTCCGACAATTCAGCCCCCCAAACCTAAATCCTGGCGCCGCTTCTGCACAGTTTACTTGTTTGAGTGCCCTGACTATGCCCTGGTTACAAAAGTCTGATTCTAATATTCTTAAGCGGTAATAGATGAATACTTTTACACTTGACTGCAATATAGAAAGACATGCATGTTCATATTGTAGAAAATAAGGATCGAATTACTAATAGACGAGTGTTGATTTGCTGAATATAACACGTTTTGTGTCAATTGCGTGTCCTTTTTCAGTGAGTCTGTAAGGTTGGGGCCCCCACAGTTTTACCGAACAGGGCCCCCACATTTGTTAATCCGGCCCTGAAATAATGGATATTGTAACTTGTAAGTAAGTCTTGACCTAGTTGAAATTCTATTCGCGGTTTGAATAGCCTTGCTATCTGACCTGATCCTACCGGAAAATGGACAGAAGGAATACGGATTCGTCTTGTGTAGGGTGTCTGTAGAGAATCTCTCCAGTTGATACACTTCTCCACATCCTCCTTGTCGTTTTGAGATCAATGCTCCACTCGGAGCACGTCTTCCGTCGATCCAAGGTCGTCTCTTGTTGGATAATAGAGGTCGTTGTAAGTATACCAGAGAATATTCCTTGACACATGTCGTCAGACACTTTAACTTTAGAAGGTTGTCGCTGAAGGTAGAGACAGTAAAATTGAAGCGAAAGGGTCGAAGGATTCAAGGAAGCACATATATACAATACAATACAGCTGTTTATTACTTAATAGAAACTTTTTAATGGTGTTGGCCTATGATTGCATGGCTCGCTAAAATTGAGTCTTACGAATTCCATATAAATAAGATAAGGTGAGATAGAGGGCAGACTATGGAGGTCAAGCAGCCTGGAAAAGGTAGGTTCTAAGTTTGGAAAACGAATTGCTGTTACTGACTGAGCAAAATGGGCAGGTATAGGTATAGGAGGAGAGTCCAGAATCTAGGCACAGGAACTGAAAAGCTGGTGAACAAAAGATGATATCAGTTTACGTTTTATTAGACTGGTCTAGTGGTCTTCAAGTCTGGCAACTAAAATATATATGGTACAAATTATCCACATATAAAATTTATAAAAGATATAGGCCTACACATAAAAATTTACATGCATTGGAATTGCATTCCATCACACTATAATTAACTATAGTAGGCTATTTAAAGCAAGTTCCTTTAATTGCATTAACTGGTTAGCATATTTTAGTTTAAGGCTATAGGCAATAATAATATCTACCTATAACTTGTGCCGCCACACAATGCCATTTGTGCACTTACCATTCGATGTCTGCTAGTTTTTCTTGCAGAACGTTGTCCACTTCCTCTTGGCAGCATTTCAGATGTTTCTGATAAACATCAGGAACATATGAAACGTTGTCAAGAGGAAGTGTGCGAAGTAGCCGTCAGTACAGAATCCAAGATATCCTCCACTCATTGTGGGGCCAGCGAATAGAAGATCCAAGATATTCTACCGTTGTGGCTTGGTGTCCTGATGAAAATCCATCTTATTATTGAGATCCCATGCATGAAAGCACTGCAAAGGATATATGAATGCATGTTTATTGCAGTTCTTAATACTTCCTGCTCGTATACAGAGCATACTGTTAGCAAATCTTCTTTGAAACTATTAAAGTTATGCTGACAGTTGTCCATTAACCCCTCGTCATAATTTAGCCTATATCAAGTAAAATGTTGGCAGAGTTTAAAAGTACTTTATTGCTAATTGACCTTCCGGTTGGCCACTTCCAAGCTAGGCTATAATAATTATATTAAATAAATCGAACAGTCTGCTCTGCACACATCTGCAAACTGTCTTGAATTCATTAATTCACTCCAACAACTTATATAGCGCCTCTTCAGGAAGTCTACCCAGAGGCGCTCTTGTCCCAACCACAGCTAAAAAAAAGTAAGGTTTGAGCAACTTATAATAGCAGACGAGCTTATCATAATTACAGGCATCAGTTGCAGGGCAGGCAAATGTAGGCTACTCGCTTAGATCTGTTAGACAGTCATAGATACAATGGCTGTGTAAGGTCCTTAAAATACGCCGTGGGGGGGGGGCTATTAAGTGACAAGATACATTCATTCATGCAAGCATTGCATACATAATTGTTAGCTTACTACTCGGAATAATTTGCCTGCTTTCTACCAGTTGCTCGAGACCTATTCTTTTAGCTGGGGCTGGGCTGGGAGCGCCTCTGAGTAGGCTTCTTGAAGGGGCGCTATGTTAGTTATCGGAATGAATGAATGAATGAATGAAGAATAATTGGATGTGTGCAATGACTCACAAATGCTGACTTTCCGTTTCCAATGACTTAATCTTAATATGATGATGACAGGCTATTTGTGTAGTGTGATGCACACGATTTGGTCGTACAAAGTAGGCTATTACAAACGCTAAGTGCCTCGATCAGACATCAAATTAATATTCAAGCAATCTCATATTACTATTTCTATCTCTAAATAAAAATCTTTTAAATCCAATGAAGTTATAATGTAAATTCGAAGAACGTAATAAAATTATAGAAGCTACAGCAATTAACAGAATGGACAACTTTAATAATTAAGCTGGCACTAATTCAGCAATTCACTAATTAATTCATGAATTCACTAATTCATTAATTCACTAATTCACTAATATGCTGACTCAGAGTGAATGGAGCGTTGTGTGATTGCCAGGTTATGTGCTAGGCTATTCTACAGGCATCCATGCACTCAGCCAAAACTAACACGACTTGACTGCTGCGTCTTCCAGTGTAATAAAAAAAACAATGAATAAAGTAAAAAACAGAAATGTACAAAGAAACTAACCTTTCTCTTAATCACTGTAGGTAAGCCTTGACCTTGACCTCGCTGAGGATTCATAGTCACAGCCGTGTGTCACCTTAATTGATTCCTTGATCCAGCTGGAAATTGACAGAATTAAGGCGTACGAATCCATCTTTTGCTGGTACTCCTCCGGAACAATCCACACCACCTGGTTCAGGCTGGTTGTGGAGCAAAGAGTACATATATATATATAGTATTGTTGTTGTTGATCATGGTTCCAGAGCAGACACAATGTGATGTAATGTAATTAATGTAATGTAGGCCTATTTGCTCATTTCTATAGCACCGCTCGCAGCCGTACGTGGCCACTCACTAGTGATACCAGTGCGAGCACCCAGATAGAAAAATAGGTCTTAAGAAGAGAGAGAGAGATAGATAGCGATGTAGAAAGAAGAGTGCCAAGCAGAGTGGAGGGAAATCCGTAGGGGAGGACCCAATGATGCATGGTAAAGGATAGAGTTTGAGCAATAATGGTCCTGTAGCGGAATAGTGAGGTCGATGAGAAGATGCAGAAAGAGAAGAATAAATGAGATCCCTGGGATATTTCGGTACAAGACCCAGTTTGGTCTTGAGGAGGACCAGAGCAAGGACTTTACATTATATTTGCGCAGACAGAGGAAACCAACGTGGTTGGTTAACTATATATATATTAGGGTGTCCCAACAAATATTTTTCTAGAAACTTGAAATGCAGTCCCCCTAAAAAGTTTCCATATGGTCCTATAATAACACCTGTAAAGTTTTATGACACTAAAAAAATATTTAGGGGTGGCTCAAGCCGCCCAAATTTAACCCATATTGGCATAATTTGCGCCTGATGTGTCCAACTTCTAAATGCCTTTATATCCCAATCGTTGATCCTATTATAACAAATTTACTACCCTTGGAAAGCTCGTGAATGGTATAATTAACAGGTATTTAACTTTATTGGATACAATGGATATTTTGGGCATAGTCTTATGCTCAAAAAATGCAAAATCGAGAAAAATTTGAGATTTTTGAACTTTGGACACAATATCAGTGCACACACAACTAATCATTGGGAGTAGTCATTACAAACTCTTGATAATGTAACAAGTCGTGGTTTTAGCTCCTCCATACCTTCATCTGCTTCATAGTAAGAAATTCTGAGGGGGCTGTGAGGTTCAACCCCTATTTGTCCTAGGACCACACAGTAAAGTTTTAATTGCACACCCCATGCAGCTACACAACAAATCAACGTCTGGACCGTTATTTTTTTTACTATTCTCATACTGATCTGCTGATTCTACATCACTGCACTCAAATTGTTCTTCAGTTCTACGTTCTACATTTACACATGTCAACAAGATTGTCACAATTGTGGTTAGAAAACATGTGCCTGTGTTTTTCGACAACCTGTACGAGAAATTGTCTCCGATCTACGTTCTTCGTTATCGTTGAGCTGAAATTCTGTATCAAAGCTGCGTCATGTTTGTTCAGCACAGTCATTTACACAGACCAACGTTATGAAAAATCACACGTGGTCTTATACGATTGGCTATCTCGCCACTCTTTCACCGAAAGATCGAGAAAACTATATTTGAACGCAGCATGGTTTGGGAAAAACTTTTAGGAAGAGATAACCCCGTTATTCCACATTAATGAGAACTCACTGAAAGAACAGAGAGAATTGCTATCTCTTATATCTTAGGTGCTGGTATACCAAGAATGATGTTGCATCATTTTCAGACTTGTCATCTAGAGCAGCATTGCCAGAATTATAAAGCTATGGATTAATTCAAAGAGAGCAGTGACTCTACATGAGAACACCGCCTGACTGTAGATGTCAATCACAAATCTGAGACTTGTTTGGGTTGGATGCCCTGTAATTCACGGTCGTCAACTGTATATGTGATTCGTTTCCATCATAAAGCAATTAGATCTATATTGCCTTACCCATCCAACTTGCTCTGTGATGGCAACAGGCTTGCGAAATGCTACCGAATTGTTCAATCCAACCATGAATACCAAGAGTTTTGAAAATTCTTGATAGTCATATTTCGAGTATGGCCACGCTAAAGCTGTTCAGTAATGAATTCTTATGATTTGTTAGATGCAGACTGCAGTAGCATTGGTCGAGGGTTTGGTTGATGGTGAACCAGATTGGAGCATTCATCTTTAAATGGCTTGCAGAGCTTAATTACAGACCATTGATGGACAAATTTTTACCAAGGACACAAAGAATGCACCAGGCAACTGGACTTAAAAGATTTCTGTGATGTTAACAAGATGTTACGACTGATGGCTGATGTAGAAGGGTGCAAGGCATTGCAAACTCTATTTAATATGCAGTTATTGAAAGCCGTTGTCTCAAAGCATTTGCCAATAATTAGGCCTAATGCATCACACTTTCACGACTTCAAAAGGTTCAAACTGCAACCGTTGATTCCTGTCCTGGTCCAGAGGTCAACTTTAGCACACCAACATGTTTGTAGGCTACTTCCACCAACTAGAGAAAAATCAGACTGACAATCTGTTAACCTTATTCATTTCTACTCCACTGATGATTGCCATGTGGAGGTAGCGACCTGCAATCCTAGTGCACGACATTTACATCATTCGTTTGCTCGAGAGCTTAACTGTCGTCCTTATGCTTGAAAAACCTCATTCGCAAATACAATAAGGTTGCATATTTGTAGATTTTAGTATTTCAGAGCAATATAAGGTTATTAAGCAATACATAAGCACGCTAGTGGGATCAAAGTGTGGACCTCCGAAAATTTCAAACTCATAGGCCTATATGTCGCACGTATAATTTGTGACAACTTACACATATTATATGTGAGCTTTGAGCGGCCTCTAAATATTTTCAAAATGTCCAGAAATTTGGCAGGTACTATCATAGGACCATAAGGAAACTTTTTGGAGGGACTGCATTTCAAGTTTCAAGAAAAATATTTTTCCTGTGCAATCGTGGGACACCCTAATATATATATAGGCCTAAACGATGATGATAATTATATGAGAGCATATTTATGAAGGCACGCAATTAAACGAGCAGCAGCGCTAATAAGGACAGGCTGAATAGAAGATAGACGGACCTTGGGAAGAACAATAAGAATAACAATAAGACACACCTCCTATTCCTCATCCTCCACCAATTGTCATGTCCTTGGTCGTCTCTCTTCATACCCATCGTCATGAGATACTTCAACTTCGAATGGGCGTCGCTAAAGGTTCAGAGTAAACACAGTGATGTACAAGCATCAATAGAAACACATCAGCTGAAGCATAAAGGTAACAGATCATATGTACGTACCTGTGTTCGCTTACCTCGATCGCATGCAGGACGACATCCATCTCCGACACTCCGTCCCCGACACTCCAGGAGCCTCCATTAGTCGCCTCTTACGACATGCAGGAGGATACAGCGCCCAATTCTTACCCCGAAACCGCAGGGGCCTCCAATAAGTCGCCTCTTACGACATGCAGAAGGATACAGCGCCCAATTCTTACCCCGAAACCGCAGGGGCCTCCATTTAGTCGGCTTTTACGACATGCATTTGGATACAGCGGTCCTACTCTCTCCCCGGAACCGCAGGGGCCTCCAATTAGTCGCCTCTTACGACATGCAGGAGGATACAGCGGTCCCACTCTTACCCCGACACCGCAGGGGCCTCCATTTAGTCGGCTTTTACGACATGCATTTGGATACAGCGGTCCTATTCTCTCCCCGGAACCGCAGGGGCCTCCAATTAGTCGCCTCTTACGACATGCAGAAGGATACAGCGGTCCTACTCTTACCCCGAAACCGCAGGGGCCTCCATTTAGTCGGCTTTTACGACATGCATTTGGATACAGCGGTCCTACTCTCTCCCCGGAACCGCAGGGGCCTCCAGTATAGTCGCCTCTTACGACAAGAGGAAATAGGGTTCTCTCAAGACAAGCAGAGTGAAATATCGTCGCTGTAAGTACTGTAGCCATGCAGTAACCGAATGGTCATCTACTATATATCCCAACTGCCAACTGAGGAGGGCGCGGCCCACAGACAATTAAACCAGCAACGAGAGACAATGTCGTGTAAGGGCTATGGCCAGTGACCGAATGGTCATCTGAGTTCAGCGCAGTATAAAAGGAAATATATCCCAACTGCCAACTAAGGAGGCTGTGGCCCACAGACAATTAAGCCAGCAACGAGAAACAAAATTAATGTCCTGTATAAGTGCTATGGTCAGTGACCGAATGGTCATCTAAGTTCAGCGCAGTTTAAGTGGGTAAATATCCCAACTGCCAGCTGAGGAGGGTGCGGCCCACAGACAAGCCAGCAACGAGAAACAACGTCTTTGTAAGTGTTTGTTTGTATTTGCACTTGTTATAGCGCCCCTTCAAGCTTTCTCTACTCAGAGGCGCTCCCGAATGCAGAGCGGACACTGCATCGGAGTTTCACGCCGAAGCGCTGAGCAATTGTGAGTGAAGGACTTGCCCAAGGTCCTTACGCGGCGAGCTGGATTCGAACCTCGAACCTTCCGGCTTCAAGGCGACGACGCCACCACTACACCACCAGTGCTATGGTAAGTGACCGAATGGTCATCTAAGTTCAGCGCAGTTTAAGTGGGTAAATATCCCAACTGCCAGCTAAGGAGGGTGCGGCCCACAGACAAGCCAGCAACGAGAAACAACGTCTTTGTAAGTGTTTGTTTGTATTTGCACTTGTTATAGCGCCCCTTCAAGCTTTCTCTACTCAGAGGCGCTCCCGAATGCAGAGCGGACACTGCATCGGAGTTTCACGCCGAAGCGCTGAGCAATTGTGAGTGAAGGACTTGCCCAAGGTCCTTACGCGGCGAGCTGGATTCGAACCTCGAACCTTCCGGCTTCAAGGCGACGACGCCACCACTACACCACCAGTGCTATGGTAAGTGACCGAATGGTCATCTAAGTTCAGCGCAGTTTAAGTGGGTAAATATCCCAACTGCCAGCTGAGGAGGGTGCGGCCCACAGACAAGCTAGCAACGACAAACAACGTCTTTGTAAGTGCTATGGGCAGTGACAAGGGCGGATACAGGAATTTTCGAGGGGGGGCCAAAATTTTTGGTCTTGTGAGACAGGAGAAAATTTTTCCGGGAAAAAATACCATTTCAACCGCCGAAAAAACCGATGACCTTTTTTTTTTTTTAGTCATCGACCAATTTTCCGGGAAAAAATACCATTTCATCCGCCGAAAAAACTGTTGACCTTTTTTTTTTAGTCATCCATTCATTTTTTAGGAAAAGAAGATGCCATTTCCGAACGGGAGGGCCACGTCCCGTACGATTTTCTAATAGGGGGGGGGGGCCAGATGTCCTGTTTTTCTCTCCCACTACATGTGTTTAAAACCAAATGGGGGGCCACGTTCCATGTAATTTTTAAATGGGGGGCCATGGCCGGATTGGCCCCCCCTGGATCCGCCCCTGGGCAGTGACCGAATGGTAATCTAAGTTCAGCGCACTTTAAGTGGGTATATATCCCAACTGCCAACTGAGGAGGCTGTGGCCCACATACAAGCCAGCAACAAGAAACGACTTTGTAAGTACTGCGGAGAGATGGCCTTTCTACCTATCTACAGGGTGCGCCAAAAAAGACCCCCCTAGGTTTTTTGCCCATATCTTGACCAAAAGTAAGAATTTACAAATGAAATTTTACAGGCTTATAGACAATTCATATATACACATTATAGCCAGATTTCATCAAAATATTTCAAACACAACAAACGTTACACCGCTTTTAGTGAGGTCACCCACCGTTTTTTGACGATTCAAAAACGCGACGCAACAAAAAGTAAAAAAAATCACAAATAATTATTCTGGCCAATATCTTAGCCAAAAGTAAGAATATCGAAATGAAATTTCACAGGCTTAAAGACAATTCATATCTGCACATGATGGCCAGATTACATAGAAATATTTCAAACACAACAAACGTTACACCGCTTTTAGTGAGGTCACCCACCGTTTTTTGACGATTCAAAAACGCGACGCAACAAAAAGTAAAAAAAATCACAAATAATTATTCTGGCCAATATCTTAGCCAAAAGTAAGAATATCGAAATGAAATTTCACAGGCTTAAAGACAATTCATATCTGCACATGATGGCCAGATTACATAGAAATATTTCAAACAAAACAAAAGTTATACCACTTTTAGGGAGGTCACCCACCGTTTTTTGACGATTCATAAACGAAACGCAATAAAAAAAAGTAACAAAAACACGATTTTTTCTCATCTCAAATAATTGGTATCAAATAGCCTTGATATTGCCAGATGATCATTATTGTTACTATTTAAAAAGAAACAGGGCACCAGCGTAGCTGCGCGCCACTGAGAAGTCACTTAGCAAGATGACAATCAAATTGGTAAATAAGGAATCTGTCGGATTAATCAACAGGTCCATCAAGAACTTTGCAAAGAGACGCAACAGAAGTTTTATCACTGGTGGTGGGCACATTGAACACAAGTTGTGAAGCACTACCAAGTTCATTTGACAACAATTATTTGAGATGAGACTTAATTACTTTTTCTTGTGTTTCTTTTTTGAATCGTCAAAAAATGGTGGGTGGCCTCACTAAAAGTGGTATAACTTTTGTCCTGTTTGAAATATTTTAATGAAATCTGACCACCATGTGCAGATATGAATTGTCTTTAAGCCTGTAAAATTTCAATTCGAAATTCTTACTTTCGGCCAAGATATTGGCAAAAAACCTAATTTTTTTGCGCTTCGTTTTTGAATCGTCAAAAAACAGGGGGTGACCTCACTAAAAGTGTTGTAACTTTTGTTCCGATCAAAATATTTTGATGAAATCTGGCCATAATGTGTAAGTATGAATTGTCTATAAGCCTGTAAAATTTAATTTGAAAATTCTTACTTTTGGTCAAAATATTAGCAAAAAACCTAGGGGGGTCTTTTTTTGGCGCACCCTGTATATAAAAAATTGCTGTAAACCAGTAAATTGCTGTGAACCAGTAAATTGCTGTGATCCTGTTATGGAAGTGTGAACCGACAAAACGGCATGCAGGACAGTTGCGTCTTAGAAGGCGGCGTTCATCTTGAAAACGATTAGAAGAAATGCCTTTAAAGAATGAATGCCAATGAGAAAAAAACGGGAATTCATTAGTTCAATCTTTAGGGCGTGCGAAAGGTCATTTCAAATGTTGTTGAAGTCATATTCTCTTTCCTCCATGTTCAATGGTAGTTCATTGTGAACAATCAACATCCGGAGTTTGTAGAAGATGTCGTAGCCTATAATTATAGTAATGCTTCGATTTATGTTTTAATCGCTTTAGTCACAGCCATTGGTTAAGTTCATCCTTCTTTGTAGAAGAAACCAATATAGCCTAACCGAAACAACGAAGCCTGGAAGAACAGATCTCGAGGTACTGAAATACAAACATGGTATACGTACACAATCTCAATACTTAAACAATCGATGAACATCTGATCGCCTTACCTGTAGCCTCTTTTGCCGTTTACAAAGGTCTTTCGTAATATAGCTTCTGAATTCTAACCGATAGACTGCAGTCACTGGATCTGCCTGGATGGGCAACGTGTCACGGTAACGTCTGTCATCAGTCGCCAACTCGCCATGGCATAAAGAAAGCGTGCGGGTAAATTCTTCCGATAATGAACCACATCCAGGGATAATTATTAGCTATTATTCTTCGAATTTGTTTATGTTAAACTTAAATCAGGAAATTATTAACCCTAAACTTGCAGGTCGCAATACTAAAACCAAAACCTTCCTTTTAAAAATTAATCAAAAACTCCGCTAATGACGTCGTTATGGTAACTCAAATGACATCACATCACCTTGATTTATCTTGTGCTAAATGACGTCACAATTGCAGGCGTCCTATTTAAATCAGTAAGTTCGCAAGCAAGTAAGTAAATTATTATCCGTTAAACGCAAGCACAAACCCAGCGCTTTGCAAACAGTGATTCCGTTAACGTGCGTCCGTGCGTCCCGGACGCACAAATTTTGACGCCGGACGCACAAAAATAAAGACGGTGCGTCCATGGACGCACCGAAGTTGTGGGTGGACGCACAAATAAATTACCGATGCGTCCATGGGACACCAATAAGAAATAGTACCGTGGGGTCCGTATAATATACGGACCCCACGGTACACATATTATGTGTAACTGTCTCAGTTTATGCATTGCGTATTAACTTATTGGTTAGTGGTGAATAATTTATGCAATGACCTATTTATGAATATTTCATTTCTTTTAAGTGAGTGACGTACATAGTCTACATCACGATGTAAGAAATATGATCATGGCCTACATGCAGGCCTAGGTCTAAACCATCGACAAGTCAGCATTATTAGCCTATAGCGTTCAACCTGGGACTATAATTTCGATATTAGTCCCAGGTTCAACCTTCCCATATGAGCTGGCTTAAAAAGTAATGACCGTCGTCGGATAGATCCTAAAATCAAGAAAACTAAAAGAAGTACAGCAATGCTAAAATATTTTTCTTGAAAAGTATAAAATTTATTATCGTCGGGAAAATTGGTACTATATAGTTATAGGTTATATAGTGTCATAAAATCTACCTGTTTATTTTTAAAATGATGTCATTGCTAACGACAATCGCATTTTAGCTCTCTCAGGCTCTGTATTCATACATTTCATTAAGTTACATAACGCATCTACAAGAAGCCCTCTCTGCAGAGGCGCTCTCCAATCAATATAGGCTAATGCAATATGATGCAATCTGATTGTGCTCTAACAACAGCTTTTGCTTCTAATGGCTGTTAATTTGTTCTCAAAATTTAAAAACTAAAAACTTTTACTTATCGTTGTCTTAGGCCATATAGACCTATGGCCTACTTGACCTTTCACGATTCCACGATACAGGCATATAATTATTTCAATCCAATTCAGCCTACCTCTGGAGAAGCTGGCTGTAATATTTTACGAGTTTATGACTTGGCATTTTCTGTATTGGTAGGCCTATCGTCAACTTCAGATTTTAACACACACAAAATAGCCAACGGTAGAATGAATTTTATAGCTGACTTTAGTTATATAGCCTAAATGAACTTTTGTAAACGGAGGAGGGTTAAAGCTAAAAAATTTACGTACGCATGTGGCTGTTCGCAAAATCTACGTGTTGCAACAGAATGAGTGAGTCAAAAATACGAATTTTTGCGTAACCTACGTAATAATAAGTCTAATGGTTGGGCCTTTTGTAGCCGATAATATAAGAAGTTCGGAATTTTTACATTTGGCCTACTATGGCCCGATGGGACTCCAAAAATGGATTGGTGTGGAGTCCATGACTCTCATCCATTTTGTGTGGACTCCAACTTTTTGATGTGATGCGTCCATGACTCCAAGAATTCAGACCTTAACGGAATCACTGTTTGCAAATGAAAAGTCAAAATAATTGCGCTAAAGAAACAATAATTAGGAGGACAATTTGTAGTCAATTTTAAAACAGAAGTCTCTTACGATCGACATGCAGGAGGATCGATACAGCGGTCCTACTCTTTCCCCCAAACCGCAGTTAGTGCCTATAGCGTCCTATTTTCACCCCGAAAGCGTAGGGGACTCTCATTTAGTCGCCACTATGCACATTAACTGTAAGAGCATATTGATTATGTTCACAGATATTGAAATGACTTCATCACCTGGTCACTGTAGACGTCCTAGATGTGACAGAGACTTGACTGACGGAGAAGGATTTTATCCGCATATATACGGCTGCAGGGGTGATATAGAAATTTTTGAAGGGAGGGGCAAATATTTTTGATCTTGGGATTAAACAAATTTCGTTCATCTTTCGCCTAAAAATCTAATGACCTTTTTCAGTCTTTCTTACACATCTTTCTATTAATCCATTCCAATTCCGGCTATTTGAAAGAAATCTAAAAAATCTAAAATCTAATCTAAAAACCCATTGCAACTCCAGCTACTTGAAAGCTGATGACCTTTTCTTAGTCATGCATATCGCTCACCTTTTCCCGGTGCATTGATTGAAAGTTTGAAAACTTTAAACCTAAAGAGGCCACGTCCTGTACAAATTTCTTATGGGAGGGGAGAGCAATGGCCGGATTGGTTGCCCTGGATCCACCCATGTATACAGTTGTGCATGCGCAAAGCTTTGCATCACCATATTTTTGCGTTTCTTCAACTTCCAGACTGCGCTGTTCTTCCTTGAATCTTCTTCTCCAGTGTAATTGGGCCTATAGGCTACTTGTAGGCCTGACGCCATGTCACGTGGCCAGCGTTAGGCTTGCCGCCTAACAGACTGCGTCGATTAGGAAAAAGCTCTCTAAGCAGCAACCATTTCGAAAATGATTGCTTTTTGTGGCCAGACTTAGGACATATCGACAGCCTTAACTAAGACGAGATTTCTTTCTAAAGCTTAATATGGCGACGAACAGCGTCCATGAAATCTCGCTATAGCCTAGTATATGCGACTAAACAAACCAAGAACCGTCCGGTGCATTTCGATTTTAAATCAGCTGTCCTTGCAACGAACGACCTGTTACGAAGGTGAACGAAAGTAATAGAATGTACACAGGAGAGCCTTTTAATATCACGGGACTATATAGTGCTTTGCTATCGAATGCGTTCATTAAAACATACATTTATTGCCACTAAAGATAGCCGTCTAATGGATAGCAGCGTTGAGTACCACGCCATGGCCACGCGCTACATTCATTGGTGTTATGTATACCTCAATGGGTTATAGGGCTACAGACAATCACATTGACGTGTCCATTATTGCCAGTGTCGTAGAAAATCGCAACGGGTCTGGTAAGAGTTAATATTCAAATCTCTGGGCCCAATCCGCCCAACTCGGATCTGATCTCATCTGAATTTTTTTCTTTTCGAAATCGTATTATTAATGATAAATCTGGCAAAATGACTATAGGATCGGATTGTTGATTCACCACTTCGTGGAAATCGTGTCGTTACTTTATGCTGTAAATTTCTAAAACACCACTCGAAAGCCAAGCTTAGGGAGCCCATTTATTCACTAGCATTACGTCAGTTATAGAGATTGCGAAAAAATCCGGGCGTCGCAAATTTGAGATACAAGCCTACACAATACACATGGAGAAATTAACCTAAGCCTATGTGAAGACGTTTTAAATCACTCCAAACTCTTTGATGACCTGACCTGACTAGTGGAAATGGCCCGTCTCTATTTTTTCAAGAAAATTCGTTTTAAAATGACGACACCTATAGGTCCGATGCGATTTGCCTCTTTCCGTTTCGCTAAGCGGGGTTTTGTCTTATTTCCGTTTCCGGTGTTTGTCGTTACACTTTCGCTCCGTAACGAAGAGATTGATTTCTTGTTGCCTATGTCCTGAACCTGCTTTGTATTTCACATTCAGGCACTTGAGAAAATCAAACACGTCCCAAGTGCCTACACATTTCTATACAATAGAAAATACAGTAGGTAATCGACATCAGTTCGCCTTCTCGTACAGGTTAATGGCACCACTCCATCTCTCGTGAAGGTTAATGGGGCTAGTTCATCTCTGGTACAGGTTAATGGCACCAGTCCATTTCTGGTACAGGTTAATGGCACCAGTCCATCTCTCGTGAAGGTTAATGGCACCAGTCCATTTCTGGTACAGGTTAATGGCACCAGTCCATTTCTGGTACAGGTTAATGGCGCCAGTCCATTTCTGGTACAGGTTAATGGCACCAGTCCATTTCTGGTACTGGTTAATGGCACCAGTCCATCTCTGGTACAAGTTAATGGCACCAGCCCATCTCTAGTACAGGTTAATGGCACCAGTCCATCTCTCGTGAAGGTTAATGGCACCAGTCCATTTCTGGTACAGGTTAATGGCACCAGCCCATCTTTCGTACAGGTTAATGGCACCAGTCCCCTTTTCGTACAGGCTATAGTAGCACCAATCCACAATCCACTTTTTCGCACAGGTTAATAGCACCATTCCGCTCTATCGGACAGGTTAATGGCACCAATTCGCTATCTCATGCAGGTTAATGGCACTTATCGCCACTTCCTGCAAGTGGTCCGTCTTATCCTCTACGTGTTATTATTGAGCGTTCGACGCAGGTTCTCAGGGTAGAAAAGGAGCCATATAATTAATAAATGGCTGCATTCATCATCATCAGTATACTTACTGCGAGATCTTTCCCACGCTGGTCTGCACATCGAGCATCGAATCGTCTCCATTCATCTCTGTCCGTTGCTAGTCTTTCAGGCGAGCTCCTCCACATTATATCTCCATGCATCTTCTTTCCACATACATCTTCAGTGCATCTTCAGTCTTTCCGTGGTCTTCTCCTTTTTCTTCTTACCTTAGGAGTCCATCTCGTCACTTGGCTGGTTGTCTCATTTGTTCTTGTCCATGCGAAACACAAGTCTCATCCATTTTAATCTGACCTCTCTGATGATGTGCTCCACCACATCCTCGTTTCCAGGTCAATCTTTTATGTGTTTTATCACGCCATGAAACATGAAGAATTCTACTCAGCCACCTGTGAATTAAGTGCCTCTGCAAGTCCGCTAATCTCTTTTCATCGCTTCCGGTTTGGTCTCAGATCCTTAAAAACAGCGGACTCAACGCTTTGACGTCATGAGTGACGAATCTTAGTCTTCACATTTCATCCTTTGTTCATCCACCATAATTTCAAGTTTCCAAAATGCAGCAGCAGCGGCCTTTCCAAATTCCAGTGCTTGTCTGAACACTTATGTGACAATAAAGTCGTATAAAGTTGTAAGCCATAGGCCCATGCCAATGCTAAGTGCTCTACCGATGAACCACCGATCTGTAAAATAATAATAATATTATGTGTCGAAATACATATAATGTCAAACATGTCGGCCTATTATGTATATACATGTATTGTATATAATTATATATATATATTTAAGAGTTGAATTTATATCGATATTTCAGACAGACAGACAGACAAACAAACAGACAAAGAGAGAGACAGAGACAAAGGCAGAAACAGAGGCAGAAAGATAGAGAGAGGGAGACAGAGACAGGGAGAGAAAGATTTTATGCCACTACAGTCAGACAGCCATGTGGATAGGTCTAGATGTAGCTATAGATACGCGTTGTACACCAATAATGATGCAATAAGGTCCTTCTGGAAAAACGGTCACCGATGCAAGATCATGAGCGGGAGCATGAGGTCTTAATTTATAGGAAAGAGAAGAACCTCTCTTAACAGGTTCTTTTGAAGGTGCTATTTAAATAGGAGTCTAGCTATCGAAATTCAGCTTCATGTTTTCAGGTTTCTAATTTTATCCGCGATTCGCTACGGCTGAATTGAAGTCGGAAGTGAGGAGTGAGGTGCGAATACATGCATGCCGGGTACAGGCCATTACTTGGAAGGTTTATGCCCTTGGAAACAGGGCTGTTTTTAAGGAATTTTTAGAACTGCACATCCTCTTCTCTCCTTTCTCATCCTCCATGGTAAATTATTCCCAATCTGAGGAAAATGACCTATTTTTAGTAGTTTAAACTGCACGGAACGTGACGAAAGTGCTTCTACAACTGCACGAATCCATTTAGAACTGCACATTTTGTGTAGAACTGCACGTTAAAAAAAGCCCTGCTTGGAAAGCTGTCTTCTTCCTCCACTTATTCAGTCTTCTCTTGCTTGGTTTGTTGCAGTTTAACGACGCTCTCCGACATCAAAGACCATTAGCGTCACCCTCCTCTACATCCATGCTTGGGACTGGCGCTTGCAAGTGACGCCAGAGTTAAGTCTGCTCTTCTTTCTCTCCGTCTTATTTATACAGGCCGTGGTCTTTTTCCCCTTTTCCGCTCTTCTATTTCTCTTATTCACCTTAATATCTCTTCTTTTCTCTTCCTTTTTCTTGTTTTCGCCTTCTTCCTGATCCCCTCTTCCCCTCATTTTCTCCTATTTTCATTGTTCACCTCGTATTTCTATTCTTCCTTCTCTTTTTCTTAATCTTTTTTTGCAATCGTTATCTTTTTCTTAATCATTCTCTTTTCTTCATCATTCCCTTTTTTAAAATCATTCTCTTCTTCTTAATCATTCTCTTTTTCTTAATCCTTCCCTTTTTCTTAATCCTTCACTTTTTCTTAATCATTCCCTTTCTCTTAATCCTCCTCCTTTTCTTAATGATTATCATGCCTCTCTTCGTCCTCCTCTTCCTTCTCCTACTCCTCCTTCTCTCCTTTCCTTCCTCCTCTTTTCTTTTCACTCTTTTTCCTAAACGATGAATTCGTTTTTTAAACCCTACCCTTTCTACTTCGCCTAATTTCCCTATTCTTTGGTCTTGCCTTTCCTCCTCCCAATCCTCTTTCTCCAATCTTCCTCATTCCTCTTCTTCTCCATACGGTTCTTGTTCATCCACTTCTTTCTCCTCTCCTACACACCATTTCCACTTCCGCCTATACTCTTCCATCTCTTCATCACTCTTTCCTCCTTTCCATGTCTTCCATGCCTTCCACATTTCGCTTTTCTTGTGCAAGAACTCTGTTTAGACAACGCGACTGCGCATGCGCATACGCTGTAGACCCATTTCCCTCATTCCTCATTCATCCATCGCTGACTCCTCCTTCCTTTCTTCCATCCCTCCTCTCCTCCATCCCTCCCTCCTCTGGTCGTAGATCTGGTCCATGCATTCTTCTCTCCCTTGCTCCGTATTTTCGTAGGTGCCTCCCTCTGTCGCTTTCCTTCATCCATACTACCGTGTATCCTTCTTTTCCGTACTCTCTTCCTTCTCCCTCACTCTCTCCTCCATCCCTCTCTCCCTTCCTGCCTCTCTCTCCCCCTCCCTCTCTCCATCCCTCCCTTTGGTCTTCGGCCTTGTCGATCAGTTGCCATCGGTGGAGGGAATCTGTCAGTATTTGTTTCATCAATGGCTTTTGCTCGTCCACGAAATGTCGACGTCTCTTAAGCGTTTGACCTATAGTATACTGCATGCAGTTCAAGACAATTGTAGAAGCCTTGAAGAAGGCCACATAAACGAATTACTACATGCGCTTCATATAGGCAGGCAGACAGACAGACAGACAAACAGACAGGCAGACAGACAAACAGAAACTTAGAAAGACTGGCAATCAGGCATGCATGCATGCACGCAGACAGGCAGGCAGGCAAACGACAAGCAAGCTAACTAGCAAGAGAATAAGTATAGGTAGCTATGCATGTAAGTATATGTTAGTATTTAGACAATCAACAGACAGGCTAGGAAGAATACTGGCAAGGACGCAAGAAAGCAAAGAATCAGATGGTTAGATAACAAGACTATATAGAAGTTGACACACAAGCTAACCGTGAGAGACAAGCTAGTAAGTGGCCGCTGCAACGATCCTATTCTGGGACATCCTAGCAAGTAGCGCTCACCGATCGAGCACAATTATTATTATCGTCGGGACATCAACGCACAACGTGTGCGCTGTTAACGAACGCCGTGTCGATCCGACGACACAGACTACTTCGCTTCGAAATAATGTACACATGTCCACGGATGATAGATAGCAGTATCAGTGGAAAGGGTCTTCGTACGATCGATCGGACTTACCTGCCTGCGAGACTACATCAGCGATAAAAAAGAAGTCTACACGAAAACCATCGGAAATATTCCTTTTGCGCCTCACTCAAGGTCCACTTTGGTCTACGTCTTCATGTCTATGCATGGGCAACGCTGCTCGTCAAGTTGCAACCGATAGGTACGTATACATTGACATATTAAGCCTATTATCTGGTGTAGCCTAACGTGAAAGAAATTGACATGAAGGCGTCGAATTCACAGCCATTTAGTCTGACTAATAGTATGTTCAGTATTATAGCAATGTTGTAAGTTTATAACGTTTCAGCGTTCTTAAAAGTGTTGGTGTACCTTACCTCTTAACCTATTACCTTACCTCGACCTTTGAGACACTGTGTCCGCATGGTTTGCACGCAAGTCGTGCTATGCCCAGTTGGAGTGGGTATACGACGGGTAACCCCAGGGACGTTTGTTGTGTGAGGACCATGAAAAAGTCCTTCAAGCACGTTTACCTGAAAGCAATAATTAATTGAGCTAAAAACTGCTAATACATTACCTAACCGAATCAGACATGGATAAAGTAAGATGACGATTCTAATGACGTTCGTTGTGACGCAGAAACTACATTCTACCATTTCTGAGGGTCTCTTTTCTGGACTTGGTCTTTGAGATCAGTTCACCTCCTACTATATACAGGGTGGCTCAAAAAAAAACGTACCACCGGGGAAAATGCGATATCTTCGCCGCCGATTGAACTTTTTCTGCGAAAATATCCCAATTTGTAGGAGAATGAATTTCCAACAATCCCTGAAAGTTTCATTTGAAACTTTTCATGTTTGCAAAAGTTACAGCTGTTCAAACTTAAAATTTCGTTTTTTCAAATATCCGCGTAAAATTTACGTCACTTGTAGATTTCCATGTCATATGATATCACTTTTCCCTACGACCTCAGCATTCGGTTTTGCAGTTTATTGTAAGGTATAATGAGAGTGTCCACTCTCTGCCTTAACACAAGCTCAAATTCTTTTTGTGAAGCTCAGTATGGCCTTGTTGGTCGGGTCCTGCGGCAACTGACCCCACATTAGCAGCAAGACTTGCTTCAGCTGGCCAATGTTCTCCAACTTGGGATTAAATGTCTTGCAGCGTTCCAGCATAGCTCCCCAGACGTGATAAACAAGAGGGTTAAGGTCTGGCGAGTTTGTAAATCATCTTTGCCAATGCATTTACTTCAGTTGATGTCAATAAGGTAGCGCCATCATAATCAACCTTGCCGTGCGAGCAAGCAGGCGCACTGTCCTGCTGCATAATAAAACCAGATGTTAGAGCATACCTGGTCTTCAATGAGTCTGGGTAAGCGAGTTCAATGATGAGTTTGACATCTAACCTACTGAATGGGATTAATTGCAGTCTTTTCTTGCAGCCGCAACACACGCCGGCATATCTGATGCCGAAACCACGATTTGCTTTGCAAACTTGACCTTTCGATTACCAAGCGAATTTCGTGAAAATCGCGCTTTTTCCGTCAGATCAAGCGACCACTTCCTGCCTCTCTTCCGACATCTGATCTTCGTTACATAAACCCGTTTGCAGATAGTCTTCAATGTGCTCAGGCTCCACTTTTCACTGGGTATTTTGCTATGATCACGCGATGTCTCAGTCTCTGTTCATGCAAAGTCCGAGTTCCCATTTTATCTTTTGCAGAAACTTTGCCCATGACGTTCATTGTTTGGGTTCACCAATTGAGACCTTAATCTATAAAATATCACCAAATACCAGCAGATTGCTTCATAAACAGCTTCTTTACAGCTCATAGTGAGGTCGTATGACATCATCATCAATGTGTGTGTGTTGTAATTTGCCAAACATCCTAATGAAATCACTTGTATTGGAGCATGATTCTCCGGATAATTGAAAAAACGAAATTTTAAGTTTGAACAGCTGTAACTTTTGCAAACATGAAAAGTTTCAAATGAAACTTTCAGGGATTGTTGTATATTCATTCCCCTTCAAATTGTGAAATTTTCGCAGAAAAACCCCAATCGGCTGCGAAGATATCGCATTTTCCCCGGTGGTACGTTTTTTTTGAGCCACCCTGTATATGGAGTCGAAGATCGGGTAATGAGTATCTTCCATTATCAATGCGACCATCATTTGCTTATCTTTGTACACTACATTACATTCCAGTGTTCCACCTGTCGTCATCAGTGGCATCTCCGTCATGGCATCGCAGCATCAGCAGCATCAGCAGACGCCGCAACATCCTTCCTCCGTCACACATGAATGGAGCGTCTTTGTTCATCACATAATTATTCGGCGGAGCGGATGTTGGTCAGGTGGAATGCTGCTGCGGTTGACCATCGTCTGCCTCGTTCTGCCCAGTTGCATCCACCCACCATTTCCGGTCAGTGGAGCGACCTCCAGAGCTTCTTCAAGGTCATCGGTAGGTCGAATTCATCAGTCGTTTGAGCGACTTTAATGTTAAACGGACTGGAGGTTCTCTATTAAATCCAAAGGTTTTTATAGACCGACAGACACGTATAATTATAGGCCTACTAGTCTCTTTCCCTTTAATTTGTAGTATAGGCCTACACCGATTTATATAAACGGAGTTCACAATTTCTTCCTTCTTTCCGGCATGACTGTAGACTGTAGAGCGTAACCAATTGCGATCTGTCAACCGATTTACTGAATATGCAATTATCATTATTATTATAATAATAATCATTATTATTATAATTTTCCGAAGTATTATTATTATTATTATTATTAATTATTATTATTATTATTATTATTATTATTATTATTATTATTATTATTATTATTATTATTATTATTATTATTATTATTATTATTATTATCATCATTATCATTATTATTATTATCATTATCATTATTATTATTATTATTATTATTATTATCATCATTATCATTATCATTATCATTATTATTATTATTATTTTTTTTTTTTTAAATTTTTTTAAATTTTTTTTATTTTTTTTAAATTTTTATTATTATTATTATTATTATTATTACTTTTATTATCATCATCATCATCATCATCATCATCATCATCATTATTAAATGTTCAATTGCTTATTTATCCTTCCTGCTCTTCCTAATTGCAGCCTTGGCAATGGATCTCGCCACTCTTCCTTGAGTGCATGTCTTGTTATTTATATTGCTCTTAAAGAATCTACAAGGGCGCAACAAAGCTTTGGTAATCCGCACGTTCGGTACTTAACGGGGAAACAGCAAATGCGATCTCAAGCGGTGATTGCTGTCTGCCGTCGCCAGGTGGCCGCCTGTCAGAAGCTTAACCTGTAGACGCCTCCGTCCATCCAATCCTTTTCTTCCTGTTTCTATCTCTGTCTAATGA
The DNA here is from genome assembly GCA_949752735.1 of Lumbricus terrestris. NCBI lineage: Eukaryota > Metazoa > Annelida > Clitellata > Crassiclitellata > Lumbricidae > Lumbricus > Lumbricus terrestris. The sequence continues at coordinate 40,088,762 of OX457036.1, forward strand.
CTTTAATCTGTCCGATCTGCTCTCTCCCTCTCTCCCACTCATCCTGGTTTCCTTTCTTTCCTTATCTCTCCAGATCGCTGTTTCTGCGGTAATTACCTGCCTCTCCTCTCTCCTCTCAGCCTTTGTATATTACAGTCATTATCTGTTGTCTTTGTCGCTTATCTGTCGTCTTGCCTATTGAGCTCCTTTTTCCGCAAATGTCTTTCGATCTCTGATTGTCTGTCTCTCTCTCTGTCTCTCTGTGTCTGTGTTACTCTCTCTCGCTTCTCTCTCTCTTTGACTCTCTGTGTCTCTCTCTCTGTCTCTCTCTCCCCTTCTCTGTCTGTCTGTCTGTCTGTCTGTCTGTCTGTCTGTCTGTCTCTCTCTCTCTCTCTCTCTCTCTCTCTCTCTCTCTCTCTCTCTCTCTCTCTCTCTGTTGCTCTTTTCTGTCTCTGTCTTTGACTACATCTATTTTTATATGTCTCTCCTGTCTGTATCTTTCTCAGATTCTTTGTCTCTACTTCTTTTTCTCCCTCTCTGTCTTTCCGCTTCCGTTCCCAACCCTTTAGAATTGCACCGTAGGAAGGATCACACACGCAGGAACAATTATTGCGTTCGTCCCGTGCTTGAGGCTTTTGTCATAGATCCACTCGAACAATTTTTTGCGTTTCTGATTATACATGCATGATAAATCTACAGATTCACAAGTCAACAGTTGTCAGCTGCTATGGCTGCATAGGCGTAGGGGACATTTCGGCAGTGGGGGAGCAAAGATTTGACTTTTGCCCGAAAAGCATACTTTACATTTTTGGGCGGACCGCGAGTAGCCAGACATTTTTTATTTTTTCATCAATCAAATTTTCTGATGACCTTTTTTCTTAGTCATTTCGATTTTCCAGCCCGAAATAGCCAGATTTCCCAGCCGAAATAACTGAGGACCTTTTTTAGTCATTTCGTACAAATCTTCGGAAAATATAGTGTTTTACCCCTGTATGCCCGAAAAAATCCCCCCCATGCCTGTTTGTCCGAAAAAAGGTTTCTCCGCCCGTGCCTGTTTTGCCCGAGAAACATATTTGCCCGAAATTTGGGGAGCATTTGCCCTCTGTAGGGGCCTATGGATGCCTGATATCAAACATGCAGATTTATTTTTTCAATTTTAAAATCATGTGATTTTCAGAATGCGAGAATGAAATTCTAGATTGAGCAAGATGCCTTAGTTTTTTGATAGCTTCAATCGATCAATCAATCAATCAATCACTTTATAATAACCTTTCTAAGTCAATATAATTGTACGAAATAGACATGCCAAATTTTAATTGAAAAAAAAATCGATTTGTGACTCAGAAAACAACGTTTGTCATTCGTTAATCAAGCGCCTCGCTTTCAACATTCAATTTAATTTTATTTAGGTTTAATAAGGCCTCTGAAACTTGGTTGGTGAAGAGGTGTAGCGGTTAAGTCGCTTGACTCAACCTTGAAAATTTCACGCTATGATTACAATCTGCATATATAGTCTAGACCTATCCTAATGTTACGTTTGACCGCTTTTCATTTGGGAGCATTGATGCACGATGTTGCAAAAACAAGGGTCGCGAGGAGGATGCTTTATGCGTCCTGGACCGGCGGTGGGACATTGTTGGGTCCTGGGAACTAACTCGAATCTATGGCGACTGACTATTGCTATGTATAGGCCTACACGGTACTTGGCAAGACCAGACCAGGATGTTGTAAAGCTATATATATGCGAGCGCAGACATCCGCCTCTTTAACGCAATAACCAATATATAATCCATTGCACGTATACGCCTAGTATACATGGACTGTTGACCCCAATTAGGCGGACTCCATACCGGCACTCACTCCGTCCAAGAGTCCACAATAGAGAAAATTGTATAGCATATGCTGACGGGGCCTGTCTACAGGCGCGCAGTGCATTTATGATGCGAATGATTTGTGGAGGCATTTACAGCCGGGATAGGTGACGCACATTAATATATATATATATTAATATATATTTATATATATATTAATGTAGGCTATATATATTAATATATATACATACATAGCCTACAGTCTGTTTAGCTTAGCTAAGCCTAATACATAAACGCGATTCGCATGTAAACCAAAAATGCGGGCAGCAATTGGTATAGCAATAAAAGATATTCTTACTTGCCTACTTAAGCCTACAGAATAATCTGGACAGGATTCCGAACGAAAAATATATATGCGCCATGAAGATGGCATCAATATCACGCGGCAGAGTTTAGGCCTATTTGATATGTTTTGCAAAGACGCGCTAAAAATATCATCAAAAGTGTACGCATGCATGACGATGAATTCAAATCATGCATTTGACGCCTGCAGACGTGGGGAGGGGAAGGTAGCGCAATGGATAACACGCTGGCGTAGAAAGCAAGAGGTAGCGAGTTCGAGCCCTCGTTGGGCGGACATGCGTTGTAGGCTGCTATTAGCGCCGTGTAGGCTATTGCAAGCTGTCTGTTCTGTTAGTATAGTTAAGATTTATGTATTCTGTAATCTGAGTTCCTGTAAATAATTGTTTCAACTGCATAATTGTACAGTGTACACTGTAACCGGTTGCGGTCAGTGAACTGGGTTGTTGAATAAAGGAAAATTATTATTAGGCCTATTATTATTATTATTATTATTATTATTATTATTATTATTATTACTTTTCTAATGCAAAGTCTGTTTGATATAAATAAAATGTCAGCAGATTCTGCTACTTTTCAAACAACCATCACAAAAGAAACAGCTCCTGCAAAGTTCTGTGGCAGACCTTGTTTCTGGCCGTAGGGGATCGTCCCAGACCTCACACCTTCAAGCGAGAGCCTTGGTGATGAGACCTCAGCCACTGCATGTCTGGAGCATTACTAGATCCGTCATGGAACTCTGCATGATTGTAAAATTATTTAGACTTAGTCACGTGTTTGCAGCAGATTGAGTAGGCCTATACATACTTAAAACCGAAGTTCATGCGCGCAGTCTCTTAAATGCGTCCGTCCTGTGCTTGAGGCTTTTGTCATAGATCCACTGGAACAATTTTCTTGCGTTTCTGATAATACATGCATAATAAATCTACAGATTCACAAGTCAACAGTTGTCAGGCTATGGCTGCTATGTATGCCTGATATCATACATGATGGAGATCATTTGCTGCTAAATATATCGACAATTTGTTCAACACAGAAAGCACGAAAAATATTTAGAATAGCGCGCGTTCTGCGTAGAAGCTTATACATTAAATGACGCAATAAACGAAATAAATGCATTAGAGATCAGTAGGTTACAGAGCAAAGCAAGAGGTTTCCCAAAAATACTTTTATTGGTTTCAATAAATTGTGGAATTGGGTTTGTGTCGGTGACATAATTTATATACCACTCTGGTCGAGAAAAAAAATTTTACGATTCATTCGTTACTATACTTACTGGTCTTCATGCTTTTTCCTTCTGTATGCTGTTCATTGCAACTCTAAAACATGCACAAAAGCATTGACACTTTCAGATATTGTATTATGCATGAATTATAGTCTATATACAATTATATATTCATATATAAATCATGCATATGCACTTACAAACGTAAGTAAGTAAGTACGTGCGCACTATTTCGTGTATTCATGCACTCGTGAATATGTGAGTGTGTGTGTGTGTGCGTGTATGTATTGTACGTTAGTGGTTAATCGTACATACAAACCTAAATGCTTACATTCATACAGCATACATAAATACAGTGTCATGCACACATAATACATGCATTTAGTGTATTGCATGCAAACAAATATACATAAATACAAACATATGCACATGTAGCGAACCAGGTTGCTACAAGCTACCTTACTTATTTACTTAAGTAAGGCCGCTATTTCTATTACGAATTCATGGGTGCTATGCTTAGCACTGATCGATGCGGTCATCGCTATATTTAGCTTCCCATGCATTTTTCAATGGAACTTTCCGCCACGTGCGATTTTTGATTGGTTAGACATCACGCGATGTTTTAGGCGCCAAGAAGCGCTCTCTTGCGGAAAATTAACGCGCAAACCTTCAGTCGGGCTGCAGAATTGAATCGAGTAAGACCTATGCTGGTGGAAATCGTGAATCGTGGTAAAATTGATGGTATTTTCGATTCTGGCAAGTTTCTCAGGTAGAAGACGAGGTTCTTCCGATGTCTTGTGAATCGATGTGTAATTACGAAGATATCCGGCAACAATTAAATTGATAATACGCTTCCTACGGAGAAATTCTGGCATCGGCCGACGACTCAATAACTTTCTACAGGACGGAAAACGGTGGATCGGCTGTCCTAAAATATCAATGGGAACAGGGAAGTATAGGCAACCTGATCTATAGAGCTCGAACCTGAACTAAGTGTAATTAGATAAAACTTGTATCGCTATTTTGGTGCAAATATTAGTTGTGGTATATTCAGTCTGTGAACTGATCGGATAGGTGTGAAATAGTCAGTCTGTGAACTGATCTGATAAAACTTAAGCTAGTCAAGGGACATAGGCGTTTTAGGAGGGCCTTAATAGTGAATCTTTAATATTGATTCTATTTTATCGGCTGTGTAAATAATTGCTAATGAACGACAGACAGTCGCTTGATTAATTCTACAATAAATGAAACTTAAATAGAGAACTGTGAAGTGATTTTTGCTATCAAATTATAATGGACTCCGACGGGGATACGGACAGTGTCTTAGGAACAGGACAAGAGGAAGATGAGATGTGTCCGGGAGGAACACTTGAGTCAGGGACTACAGACAATACTGATGACTTAGACCCGGCCGTATTACAGAAGCAAATGACAACAATAAAGCAGTTTATGGAGCGCCAGAGTAGCATTTTAACCAGTCTAGCCGAAGAGCTAAATCTAGTTTCCATGCAGCAAGCCCAATTAAATTCCCGCCAGAAAGAATGTGAAATAATGGTGAGGACGGTAGCTGATGGTAAAGTGGGTGGTGGAGCTTGGGGAAATGTTGAGGATTCGAACCCAGATAAGTACCCATTTAGTGGGGCTGTCGTGAACTTAACAGCCACCGCTGACATATGTCCAATATCGGCTCATCCTGTGGAAGAAGGTAACCAGAGAAGCTCACACCCTAGGTTAGGATTCGAACCTGCTTCCATTGACACCAAAAACCTTGACCTAGGACCCGGATTTCCTCAACCGCGCTTAAGGGGGCGCGCAACAGTAGAGCCCATTAATTTGGGGGTGGAAACGGTAGGACAGGCGGCGCCCCCGCGCGTCACAATTGGTTCCAGCAAGTGGGATGAAGCTACAAAAGGTCATGGGTCAGAGGGTAAAATAATAATGGATCCCAGATTTGGTAGAACAGAAGATTTATGGGAAGAAGTGGAAAATGGAAAAGAAAATTTTCCACAAGATGATCCAAGAAGAATGGATGTACAGATGAAATACTTTGGTGCTAGACTAAAGGATTTACAAGGTCAAGGTCAAAAGGTAAATGACTTACAAGGTCAAGGTCAAAGAGTAAATACAACTGACATGTTGCATGGTCAAGCAATGTATTATTATGATACAAATGTTTTGTATAGAGATTTTGACTTTGAAAATTACATGCGTCGAAAACAAGATAAATTAGTTAGAATTGGAATCGAAAATAAATCTGAAGACGATGATTCAGAAGTTACCGACTTGCGAGCGCTACATAAATTCGAACTGGAAACAAAAGCGTTAGGCGTTCGGCAAAAAGATAGTAAAACTTGTACTAATCCTAGATTTTTAGTTTCAGATGGAAAAATGGGGGATTCTTCGTTGCTGAGCGACGACCACGTGGGAACATGGGATGCACATCCTCACCGGTCATCAGCGACTGCTACCCCATGGGCTGCCACCTTCCCCCCCTCGTCGGTTCCTGAAACAGAAAAATTCCGGTCACCGAGCAACATGCTGTCACAAGTGACTGCTTCAGTCACCTCGGCTGCTTCTGATGTCCTGTTCTGCGAGTCGAAAACAGAACCCGGAAGAATCCTTCCAGTCTTCGCATCAGTTCCTCAGATGTTCGCGTACACATCTGCTCCGAGTCGACCGATCATGTCCATGGTGTCCCTGTCGTCGGAAACTCGAGTCACGCACAGCTACGAATACATACATTGGGCTAATGGTCAGCCCGTGTATACGCCTTACAGTCAGAAGATGGTTCCACCTGTTCCAGTCTTCCCTGTCTACGCGGAAGCAGTTTCTCTTCCGATCCAGATGCAACCGTGGCCCATGACGAACACAGTTCTGGAAAACTCTGCCAAGGTCATGCAACTGCATCCATCGTCAGAAAAGCTCAGCTCAGCCAGTGTGAACTGTCAAGATAACTGTCTGAAAACAGCTGAAGGAAAGACAGTCAGTCTTTCTTTCCCAGCAGTGCAAGTTGCTGCTGAAAGTCGAGCATCAACTGGTGGTCATGCAACTCCATCAACCAACACAGAACAAGAAGAAGCTGCCGACTCAACGAGGGAGAAGGTGAGATCGCACATGAAACTAGGTCATTATAATGGGAAAACGTCGGTAGAGGTGTTCCTAAAAAAATTTGAGGTGTGTTCCAAGAACAACCGATGGACAGAAGACGAAAAACTAGCACAACTGACCTGCGCCCTGGTCGAACCTGTAGATCAACTTCTCTATGAATTTGACTCTGACACAATCACCACATGCGCTGACTTGATGGACAGGTTGAGGCTAAGACATGGGAGCACTGACCAAACGGTTTTGTACCAGACTCAACTAAGTGCTCGCAGACAGAAGGTAGGAGAAGATCTGGGTTCTTTAGTCCAAGACATAAGACGATTAATGATTCTGGCATTTCCAGGACCGAGGTCAACACACAGTGAAACTATAGCGATCAAAGCTTTCCTTGATGCCTTACGAGATAAAGAGCTAGCCTTAAAAGTGAGAGAGAGGGAACCGGTCACCCTAGACAATGCATACAAAACGGCCATGAGACTGGAAGGCTACCGCAGAGCTGATGAAGATGGCATGGACCGCCAAGAACGACGTCCAGGCCGAGTCAAAATTGTGAAGGAAAGTAATGAAACGGAAGATTGTGATACGAAAGAATTTCGCGAAGACATCGCCCGTCAATTAAAGCAATTGAGTGACAGAATGGACTGCTTGCTAAATACTCCATCAACCGAAAGACACTATCCGCCATGGCAACCGCAACGCACCTCGTCAGCATGGAGAGGCGCAAACTATAGGAATCAACGATGGAGTCAGAAACCGAATGAAAACTACCGAAGAACAACTCCTGACAACCGACGCTGCTTCGAGTGCAACCAGGTTGGACATTTGGCCCGGGTTTGTCCTCGCAGAATAACCTCTTCGTCAACTGGAGAGCAAGATGAACCTGAAGGACCTGGGGTGAGTAACGCTAGACATGTAAAAGGAAACAGTGACGCTTATCTGTCTGTGACAATTAGAGGAAAGAAATTGCTAGCTTTGTTAGACTCTGGCAGTGAAATGACATTATGCCCTGCGTCGTTAGTGGACTCGAAAGAAATTATCGGTTCCAGTCAACTATTACAAGCTGCTAATGGGTCTGCAATTCGTGTACTGGGGGAGACTGTACTGAAACTGAAAATCGAAGATCAGGCCTTCGAAATTCCTTGCTTGGTAACTGAGCAGGTTACTGAGCTCATTCTCGGTCTCTCCTGGATGGTGAAGGAAGCTGTCCTGTGGCATGTAGGGAAAGGATGGATCCTTGTGCGAAATCTTCAGCTGAACGTGTTTTGCAGAAACAGTCTGAAGCAGAGTCAGCGAGCAAAACAAACTGTCTGTGACCTGCAAAATTCTCTGAACATTGAAACGAACAGTAAATCGAATGTCGAAATTCGAACAGTGCTACCAGAGATGGAAATCGTAGAAGAAATCGGTGCCGTGCAGACAGCAACCGTCGAATCAGAAACTGTGGTTCCAGAAAAGAATTCTGCCGAGTCCAGCCGCTTCGAAAATCTCTGCCCTGCTGAGGTGGCAGCCCGAATCCTACGCCAACCGGATGTGCATCCTGGGGTCGATCCCAATACTTCCTTCCGGGGTGGAACTTGCCTTCCTCCAGTGACGCCATCTGTCGAATCAGTGCGAGTGAAAGAGTCGGTGTCACTCCGAAATGTTGCTCGCTCTCAGAAGTCTGGTGTCGACCAGAGGATCAAACTCACCGGAGGAAACAGACTCGCAATGCTGGCGAGACTGTGGCAAGAGTAATGTGATGTAATGTGATATGATAGGGTGGTCCTGTCGCGTAATGGCGATAAGTAGGTGAATAGAGAATAGAGTCTTCTCTGCTTTAGTTGTGTTTTGATGATATTATATGTGGCCTTGAGATGTAGGTTTACATTTTTCTTTTGATGTGCGTTGATATATTGTGCTTTCTTACTGTGTAAAAATGTGAAAGTTGATTACAGTAATGAAGTGTAATATGATGATATATGTTAAGTGAGAATGCATAGTTTTATTAGTGTGAAGTATAGCTTAAGTGTTTCGGATTACCTGTGTGTCCTCTGATGATAAAAATAACTATGTAGATGAGATGAATAATAAAGAAATGAGATCAATAAGAGATAACCAGGTAAAGCTACTTGTACTTGTCTCGTGTAGAATCCCTCCAGGTCGTGTAATGGCGACGAGAGTAAGCGATGGGAGAATAGAATCTTCTCTGTTTTATTTGCTTTTTGATGAGATGTAACTATGTGATGTGGGAATACATTGTTTTATTTTCTTGTGCATAAATGCTGTGCTTTCTGATGTAAGCTAGTTGGCTATAACTATGTGAAAATGTTTACAGTAAGTGTGTAGTAGCAGTTACAAGGAAGTAATGTAGAGTGATGTGATGCTAATGCTTAAAGAGTAGTCCTTTAGTTTGAAATAAAAAGGGTAGTTTTAAACTCAGTTTAAATATTTGAATTGCTTCTTGCTGCCACGAAGAAGGGCAAATTTTGTGCTGTATGTAAATTGCATAATAATGGTTGCAAGTTAAAAAGTTATGATTATAATATGCAATGGTAGGAATAATTAGCATTCTGCGTGGTGATTGAAGGATGACCTTGTGTGATTGGATGAATGAGTAACTTGGTGATGATGTGGTGCTAGATTGTGTAGTAAGGTTGAGTAGAGCACCCAATTGTAAGCATCGCCCTGAGAGTTAGTGAGTAAGTTGGATTATAGACTTAGAGGCAGAATCACTGTAGTAGGCAGTGGAGATTGCATACAATGGTGAAGCTGTGCCTGTGGATTAGTGACGAGATGAATTCGTCCAGTCTTAAGACTACTTCCTGCAGGGGTTGTAAGGTAATAGACTGTTATAGGATATGGGAATAAATCCTTTATGCCTTGGGTATGCTTATCATCATCAATATCCTTAGGCTCAGTGCCCGTAGGAGTCCGACGCCACTCTCTGTCTGAGTCTGTCTCGCGTCATGTTGCCCAGCTTCAACCGGTCCGGTCAGCAGGTCTGCTCCATACCATTAACATCTTGGAGCAGTTAGACCACCTTGTCCGAATGAAGAGAATATTGGGGGAGAGAGGCATGAAGGACAACTTGGGTCAAAGCCCGTATGTGTCCCATGCTCTCTCCTCCGACTCTCTCCACGGGTCTGTCCTGACCGGCCTGTGCATGTCTGCTCCACATCATGACACCTTGAGGCATCTGGGTTGCTATGACACTTGTGTCGTGGTTTTTGCGGATTTCAATCGTCTTTGTCTTTTACTGCCAGTGTATCGCCACCCATCTGGCAAACCTTCCTCATTTTGTCCGGGCTTAGGACCGGCACAGGGACGTTGTTGGTTCCCTGTGGCAGAGGATGGATGCAGTTTAACGTCATGCCCAGGACAGTGGGTATGCTTAGCTGAGCAGTAATTCCTTCTTCGATCCAGGTAGCTAAGCCTTGATGTAATGTTGAAACGTGTGCATGTTGGTATGCATTATTAGTACCCTAGGTTTATGATCTGATGTTGCTTACTCACTAGCAGTGGCTTTGGTATAGACAGAAAGAGAGCCTGTAAAACCCAGCATAAGTGTAAATTGCTGTAATGTTTGGCTTGGAGAATGGATGAACTGAGGGTTCATTGCCATAGAAATAGATTGTTTGTGGAAATCGAACATTGCCTAAGAGATAGAGTAAGGTAATATGTATGAGAGTGACTGAGTGTGCTTGAAGATGCATTTCCCATTTTGTGGCTTTTGATAACAAGTTTATATGGATTATGGCCTCAGACTCTTTTGTCTGAGATTTAGTATAGTATCATAACCATAAAATTGTATAAGGTATTGGTTCCTCTATAGCGATTATTGTTGATTGTGATTATTATATGTGAAATTCTAATAATGCTACTGCTGTATAAAAATGTAATAACGGATGAATATAAGATTCGGCGCCGGAACATGACTACATGTGTTAAGAGGACTTTCTCTCGCTAGGGTTCCGTGCAATTGTTGGAAGTAGTAGGTAGTTAAGTTTCATTGTGAATAATTGCTAAAAGTAGTTAAGCTAAGTGATTGTAATTATGTGTAGTTAATAGGGGTTACGTTAAACGATTAACCTTCTTCTTACAGACCGAAACAATCAGTTGGCATGGAAGATAAGATTGACATCTTGGATTTGATATCCCCTTGGGTAGGAAGTCATGAGGAGGCGATAGTTATAACACTCTTTACTATTAAGAAGGCCGCATGGTTCTGGCCATTCCTCGTTTAACACTACTGAGTTGGTTGTAAGCAGTAATGTTATCGCTTAAATGTACCAGGCTCCTATAATTTAGTATCGAGGGATCTAGCATATAACACTAGTCGTGAAATGAAGATATGATTTCAATTGGTTATTTTATGTGGACTATACAATTGTGTTACTGAGTTGTCTTGGAAATGCTATCTCCTGCATTGCTATGTTTTACCTTTCCGAGATAATATTGCTATATGATGTATGTAATCTGATGGCAGGTATTAATGATAAAAACTGTGACAGTTTCTGGACTGGGAAGATTAGTTGTTGTTGGTCAGTTTGAGGACCTCGGTTAGTTAAGAGCTGTTGTGGGCATATGTGAACCCTTATGACTGACTAATAATCAGCCATTGTACAAATTTGTATGCCAATTGATGCAACTTCTGAGACATTGTAAGCTGTAGCATGCTAGATGATATACAAGTACTATGTATCCGGTTCGAGCTCCGAAGTATTATTAAATTTACCAGGGTACTGGTAAATTTAAGAGTAAGTTGTGGGGGGTGTAGCGAACCAGGTTGCTACAAGCTACCTTACTTATTTACTTAAGTAAGGCCGCTATTTCTATTACGAATTCATGGGTGCTATGCTTAGCACTGATCGATGCGGTCATCGCTATATTTAGCTTCCCATGCATTTTTCAATGGAACTTTCCGCCACGTGCGATTTTTGATTGGTTAGACATCACGCGATGTTTTAGGCGCCAAGAAGCGCTCTCTTGCGGAAAATTAACGCGCAAACCTTCAGTCGGGCTGCAGAATTGAATCGAGTAAGACCTATGCTGGTGGAAATCGTGAATCGTGGTAAAATTGATGGTATTTTCGATTCTGGCAAGTTTCTCAGGTAGAAGACGAGGTTCTTCCGATGTCTTGTGAATCGATGTGTAATTACGAAGATATCCGGCAACAATTAAATTGATAATACGCTTCCTACGGAGAAATTCTGGCATCGGCCGACGACTCAATAACTTTCTACAGGACGGAAAACGGTGGATCGGCTGTCCTAAAATATCAATGGGAACAGGGAAGTATAGGCAACCTAATCTATAGAGCTCGAACCTGAACTAAGTGTAATTAGATAAAACTTGTATCGCTATTTTGGTGCAAATATTAGTTGTGGTATATTCAGTCTGTGAACTGATCGGATAGGTGTGAAATAGTCAGTCTGTGAACTGATCTGATAAAACTTAAGCTAGTCAAGGGACATAGGCGTTTTAGGAGGGCCTTAATAGTGAATCTTTAATATTGATTCTATTTTATCGGCTGTGTAAATAATTGCTAATGAACGACAGACAGTCGCTTGATTAATTCTACAATAAATGAAACTTAAATAGAGAACTGTGAAGTGATTTTTGCTATCAAATTATAATGGACTCCGACGGGGATACGGACAGTGTCTTAGGAACAGGACAAGAGGAAGATGAGATGTGTCCGGGAGGAACACTTGAGTTAGGGACTACAGACAATACTGATGACTTAGACCCGGCCGTATTACAGAAGCAAATGACAACAATAGAGCAGTTTATGGAGCGCCAGAGTAGCATTTTAACCAGTCTAGCCGAAGAGCTAAATCTAGTTTCCATGCAGCAAGCCCAATTAAATTCCCGCCAGAAAGAATGTGAAATAATGGTGAGGACGGTAGCTGATGGTAAAGTGGGTGGTGGAGCTTGGGGAAATGTTGAGGATTCGAACCCAGATAAGTACCCATTTAGTGGGGCTGTCGTGAACTTAACAGCCACCGCTGACATATGTCCAATATCGGCTCATCCTGTGGAAGAAGGTAACCAGAGAAGCTCACACCCTAGGTTAGGATTCGAACCTGCTTCCATTGACACCAAAAACCTTGACCTAGGACCCGGATTTCCTCAACCGCGCTTAAGGGGGCGCGCAACAGTAGAGCCCATTAATTTGGGGGTGGAAACGGTAGGACAGGCGGCGCCCCCGCGCGTCACACATACATGCATACATACTTCCATACATACATTACATGCATACATACATACATACATACATACAGGCATACATGCATACATACATACATACATAAATACATACATACATACATACATACATACATACATACATACATATTAAATACATACATAGTACGTATTATATTCTTATTCATGCGCACATACATATAAGAACATACATGGTGCGGATAATGAATTAAAGATATATGACTAATTAAAAAAAGATGTTTAGCAAATTGCGCCTGCATCAATTGATAACCACTTATTCTACTGCCGATGCTGCTACTGCTGCTGATGATGATGAGACTGATAAGGATGATGTGAAGATGCTAAATCTCAGCATCCGGTTGAAATTCAATAGAACGGCGCAACTGCAGCAGATTAACAAGACGATTGGCAGACAATGACATCCAAGACAATCGATCTGCAGTGAGTTATATACGAACCAAAAGATCATGATTGAATCAAGATGGCTGCTGCTGCTGCTGCCATTGCTGTTGCAGTTGCCACCATCATTGCTACTACAGCCACTACTACAACAACCACCACCACCACCATCCTCCTCAGCACCACTGCTACTACTGCCACTACTGCTTCTGCTATAACTACTACTACTACTACTACTACTACTACTACTACTACTACTACTACTACTACTACTACTACTACTACTACTACTACTACTACTACTACTACTACTACTACTACTACTACTACTACTACTACTACTACTACTACTACTACTACTACTACTACTACTACTACTACTACTACTACTACTACTACTACTACTACTACTACTACTACCACTACTACTACCACTACTACTACTACTACCACTACTACTACTACTGCTGCTGCTGCTGCTGCTGCTGCTACTACTACTGCTACTACTACTGCTACTACTACTGCTACTGCTACTGCTAAAACTGCTATTCTACTACTACAACTACCAATACTAATACTGCTACTATACGCTACTAGCATTTATTTATTTCACACATTTGCCATGACACTCCTTCAAGCTCGACATCCAGAGATGCTCCCTATTACAACGCGGGCACTGAATCGAAGTTTTTGCATCCTATCGTATGGCAGCAGACCGTAATAATTATAATTATTATGCGCAATTCATTCATAGGATTCTTGGACACAAGATTCTCTGGCATCACCAGGCATGACCTGCTCTGCAATGTTTAGTGTGGCTGTACGTGCGACTATGCTGCTGGCTGATCTTGATGCGTTCGGTTTCTGTTGGTTGTTGGCAGATGTGCTGGCATCATCTCTCATTTCTATGTTCATCGTAGTCGTCGTCGTCTGCTTATGTTGTGCGATCCATTTCCCACGATTTTGCATCAGATCGTCTGCTGTATTCGCGCCAACGTTTCCATCCCTTCCTCCCTACTTCCGTCCATCCGTCTCCATGCCTTCTCCCACCCACCCACCCACCCACCCATCCGCCAACATCTCTGCCTGGCTTCGTCCTTCGATATCCTTCCTTTGAATCGTCTCTCTCTCTCTCTCTCTCTCTCTCTCTCTCTCTCTCTCTCTCTTTCTCTCTCTCTCTGTCTGTCTGTCTTTCTCTCTCTTTCTCTCTCTCTGCCTGTCTGTCTCCCTCTCTCTCTCTCTCTCTCTCTCTCTCTCTCTCTCTCTCTCTCTCTCTCTCTCTCTCTCTCTCTCTCTCTCTCTCTCTCTCTCTCTCTCTCTCTCTCTCTCTCTCCTTTTACACGTTCCTATATACGTCGTTTCTCTGCAATCCGTACCTCTTTTTTGTCCCTATTTCTGTTATTCACCCCGTAGCTCCTTCCTCTCATAAATTGCCACCACCATCAATCTTACCATCGTCCTTCCTTCAACCAATGCGTAGTCGGTCCTTCCTTTCCTTTCCTTCCCAACGTCTCTCTCTCCCTCTCTCCCTATTTCAGCCCATCTTCTCACAGTCACTCCTCCCTTCCATTCAGCCATCGATATTTTCAACGAACTTAATATGGTATTACGGCACAAAGAGCACACACATACATCCACACACACGCACACAAACACACACACACACATATATATTGTATATAAATATAATTATATGTGGGCCTATTCCACTGCCGCAAAAGATTGGTGTGAGACTCAACGCTGCGTAATAGCTTACAGTAAATACAACTCGTTATACTATAATTATGCTATTCGGTTGCAATACGATGTAATTCAATGCTATACATGAGAAGTAATGATGTTTCGACGTGTGAGGCACTATTTAAGCTGGGATCTATGTCATCTGAGCGTCGTTGCTCCTTCTGGGACCACCCTTTGACACGTCACCTTTTGGGGCCACCCTATGATACGTCTCCTTTTGGTACCACCCTTTGATACGTCTCCTTCTGGTACCACCCTTTGATGAGACTCCTTTTGGTACCACTCTTAGATACGTCTTCTTCTGGTACCACTCTTTGATGCATCTCCTTCTGGTACCACCCTTTGATACGTCTCCGTCGGGTACCACCCTTTGATACGTCTCCTTCTGCTACCGCCCTTTGATGCGTCTCCTTCTGGTACCACCCTTTGATGCGTCTCCTTCTGGTACCACCCTTTGATACGACTCCTTTTGCTACCACCCTTTGATGCGTCTCCTTCTGGTACCACCCTTTGATACGTTTTCTTCTGGGACCACCGTTTGATACGTCTCCTTCGGGTGCCACCCTTTGATACGTCTCCTTCGGGTACCACCGTACCACCCTTTGATAATAGTCTCTTTCGGAGTGCCGTGTAGCACATGCAGTTTTGTTTTGCAATTAAAAGGTTTTGAATTGTTGACTTATACTGAAGCAGTGTTTAACCTAGTCCCATCATTTGGGTGGAGCGAATCCAGGTTTCTGGAAGGAGACAATCGAGTGTTCAGCGGCGATTGCCTATAGGCGCGTAGCGCCGAGAGAGGAACGGGTACGGGGAGAAGGATGTGCTACTTCCCCTGGAGTTCCCCATCAGAAACTGTTTGAATTTCCGCATTGCAATGGCAGTATTTTAAGCTGCCATCTTAGCAAAAATGCTTTAATTTTTCAGTGCTGATAAAAGCGACCAAAGACTTCAATTCATCTAGGGCTCTAGGCTATACTTATGATAACAATTTCTTTGTGAGTTCCAACATTGTAGTGGCGCCATTTTAAGATGTCATTTTAGCAAAATTACTCAATTATTTCAGAACTGATAAAAGAGTATCTGTACTTTAAGGTTTAAATAGGCTAAATATGATTATAATTGCAATAATAATTTCTTTATGTATCGAGTTCAGCAGCTCAGTTCTGCTGCTGGTTGGCTATTACACAGCAAATAACTGCAGACGTGAGTACTGAGTAGGCTATATACCTAATTTATAAGGTGACTTTACAGCACTAACATCAGCTTTTCCCTGTTGCCCAAGACGGTCCTGAATTGCTGACCAGAACAAAATTAGCAGAAATAATAACAAATGGTGCACAAACCAAGCAAATACTAATAAACTAAAAAAATTGGGAAGCCATGTAGTAATAATGTCGTTTTGCTTGGCGCTCAAGAAACAAACATTTTGAAATTTTACAGTTTTAAATTTGAAGAATTGCACTATATATAGAGAAGCCAGTAAGTAAATAATTTTACGGTATATTGTAACAGTTTACGTGATAATTATAATGATGCAAACAGCAGCTATAATACTATTATCATTTTGTCAAAGTTTTCTGCGGATGTCATCTCTGGTATTTTAATTGAACAAAATAGTATTAATTAACAAACATATACAGTAAGTTATGCTGATTGAAATATGATGGTATCATATATTATAATGGCTAGTAATAAGATTATAATCGTAGAACAGTAAATAATTTCAGGGTATATTATAACAGTTTATGTAAAAGGTCTACAATGATGTAAATTACAATTTAAAACTATTATCACTTTATCAAATCTTTCAGAGGAAATGTCATTTCTGGGGGCAAATTCCATCCCCCGGGGGATGTCTGGATTAAACACTGGGACTGAAGGACACATGTTTCTTTAACTCCCAGGAAATAAACAGAATGATGCCAGTTTCTATCGGCATTTAATTATATAAAAAAACAGAATACATAGCCTCAACCTGGAATGGTCTTCCTCTGACCCTCCGCTCTCTTTGTAAAAATCCTTCTCAGGCTTTCCTCTCTCGTCTTAAGACAGTTTTATTTGGCCGCACTGAGGTTGGGAGCGCCTCTGAGTAGCCACCTTGAAGAGGCGCTATACAAATGCATCTAATGAATAATGAATAATGAATAATGAATAGGATTTTATGATCAAGGAGTCCGCTCACATTGGTCTATACTATGGCTAGACTCTACAAGTATAGCCTATAATTATAGCGGATTATCACGGGAGGAACATGGACGACATTATCTGGCCATTATAGGCCTATATCTAGCCTACGCTAATCTAGGCCACAACGACAGACCGAGTCTCAGAAACCGGTACGTAATTTATTAGATGCATTAAATTTAATAACGTGCTCAGTCCGAAACACGAGACAAGTGTTTTTGTGAATATTGCATGACTAGATGTGTTACCCGGCGTTGCCCGGGAAATTTAGGGTTTAAAAACTACTCCACTGCGGTACCCATCGCTGACCGACAGGCCTAAGCTAGATTTCGGGTTTTCGCCAACCCTCCACCCCACCCCGCTTCCCCAAAAAGTCAAACGTGACCCGCCACTGCGGGGCGCTACGGAAATTATTACTGGGCGGGTATGACGTCATGCAGACTGTAGACTCTTTACTAAAGCGACAGGATTCGCAGAAGAAGTGCAGAGTCTCTTACTCGACATTGAGTTTGTAGGATTTGCAAGTAAGCCCGGCCAAAACAATTGATTGCGTTCTTACTTACTTGCTCCGGCGCATTCTTCCGACAGGCCTAAGCCCGGATTTTTGGCCGTAGGATTCAATAGGAGCTACATTAATGACAAGGTACTATACAAACAAATACCTGTGTTTTGTTGTGGCGATGCTTGTTCTATTAGCGACTGTCTCATTATCTGATTATCTGAGATGGATGACGGAAAGCACGAACAATGGGACAAGTGGGACGAAACGTTCTATAATGAAGATAGGTCCAGAGAAGGAAACGTATAATACGTACAATGGACGGAAGAAGTATGGAAAGAAAGGACAATGGGACGAAAGGTCAAAACGATTAAGGTGTCAGGTTTCTGGGGTTAACTACATATGAGGATCAAGAAATAAGAACGCTCATTACTTGCTAGTGTATATGTACCAATTTATCAACGTAGACGTAGGCTACCAGAA
>OX457036.1:40111753-40234253 GCA_949752735.1 Lumbricus terrestris
TGTTTCGGAGTCACCATCCCATTATAAATAGGCCTATATCTTTTCTTAGAATACTCCAGAAATAAAACATAAGAAACAGAGACCCGTCTTTGCGTAACTAAAGCCTCAGCTGACTTTTGACTTTAGAATGTTTCCGAGTCAATTATACAGCATTGGGGAAAACAGGATTATGCAACATTGCTGTCGATGATTACTCCTCATATGAATAAATTAAGTCTATCTCTTTACCATTAGCGGAGACATATGTAACCTTTTAAGCATTGCTTAAATCCCGTTTTCCGGCTAAGCAGTGAATGATCTTTCAGTCTGTTTGCTGGGTGCTGTTGCTTTAATTTGTCGGTACACTATACTGGTCGCTTAAGCAATCAAATATCGTTAGACTAAATACTGTTTTTTTTCAGCAAATTTTGTGTGATCGCACCCGTCGTATGACCGACGATCGTTAGTTTCATTCTTTCAGAAGTGCATAGTCTATAGGAAATGCCATGGTCTATGCAAACGTGTATCTAGACATCGTGGGGCCATCCAGGGAATCTCGCCGGATGGCTGCCTGTTCCGATAAAACAGACGTTACAGTCATTAAGAACAAAAACGTGAAGCTTAATATAAAAAAAAACGGTTAGGTGAACAGTACTATGGTATAAGATAGACCTATAGCAAAGAACTACCCGCAGGTGCACTGCTGCAGACACACAGATCATAGGCCTACTCGTTCCAGAACATAGTAAAGATCATAGGCCCTATCCACAGTTCATGGACTATGTGGGCTACTTTTAATAGTAGGCTACCGAATGAGCGCAGCAACGGAATTCGATGAAAATCGGCTCGAAACACACGAAGCCCAACATCCAGCAGAGTCCCTCGCAGATGCTTGAAGACTCTGCGCTGCATGGGTAGGGGACCCCCGCTGTCATCGGGGACGATACTCTTATTCTTCGCAGCTGGTATAGCAGTTAAGATGTGCCGGTACTCTATACTCTATAGACACGACGTACTCTATAGAGTACGTTATACCTAGGCATAACGTAACCTATAGAATACATCATTCCTAGGCACAACGTACCCTAGAGTACACTATTTCTAGGCACAACGTACCCTAGAGTTTGTTTGTTTATTTGTTTGTATGTATACTTGTTATAGCGCCCCTTCAAGCTCTCTCTACTCAGAGGCGCTCCCGAATGCAGAGCGGACACTGCATCGGAGTTTCAGGCCGAAGCGCTGAGCAATTGTGAGTGAAGGACTTGCCCAAGGTCCTTACGCGGCGAGGTGGATTCGAACTTCGAACCTTCCGTACATTATTCCTATGCACAACGTACCCTAGAGTACATTATTCCTAGGCACGAGTCGCACGACGTATTCTACATGTATATACACGGTGTTCCGATGAAATGTAGACCGCAACAAAAATTGTCATAATTAGGTCAAAACTTTTAGTATCTGTCTGAAATTTTAAATGCAACAACAGTGGCCGTATTACTCCAACTTCTGGCGCCGATTAGAAATATTCGCGAGTTTGTCAAATTTATGAGCGTTTGAGATGCAACACCGAAAAATGGAACTGTCCAACATGCAAAAGCTGAAAGGAAGTAAAATTCAGCTATTTATGGTGTACAAAATGTCCTTTTTGTTCACGGACACACGACCGTAGACTTAGACGCTACTGTTTGATGGTCCGGTCGATGATTACCTGGTCAAACAGCTGCCACTCTTCAATCAGACGCACCCTACGGCAAGGGTGGACACAGGAATTTTTCGAAGTGGGGCGCCAAAATTATCGGCCTTGGGCAGGGAAAATATTTCGTCTTGGGCGTCTAAAAATCTGATGACTTTTTTGGTCATTTGTCTCCATTTCCCCAAAAAAGAAAAAGATACCATTTTATCCGCCAAAAAGTTGATGACCTTTTTTTAGTCGTACGGGCCTCGTGAGCGCGGACTTCATTGGTGTGGGAAGGGCCTACGGAATTAGGCTACTCATGGAGGGGGTGCTATTTCATCGGGCTTGGCACCATTTTTTTTATCTGGTGAGTCTCACCTCCCGCTTTCCGCTTGCACACGCCGCCGCGCATATAGACTCCTATTTTTCGGAGGTGAAGCAAATTATTCGTCCAATTCTATACGTATGCAGAGTTCATCATACGTAGGTACAATGTACACTAGAGTACATGTAGATCATACCTATAGGCACAACGTACTCCACATTCCACAGTGTTTACAGTACTTCGGATCAGCGTGAGAATTGTGGAAAAATAAACGGGGGGGGGGGTGGACCATGATCCACTTGGAATTTGGGTGTGAAAAACATACTTTAACATGGGGCTCTAAGAAAGACTGAGGGGTTGAAACCCCCCCCCCAACCCCCGGCAATTCTCACCCTGCTTCGGACTCCAGAGTACAAAACGTGCCTCGTGTCCACCCTGTCTCTTACACCGGGGAAAGTCAGTTATATATTTATAACTCCACGCGTTCTCCAAGACGCACTCTTAACCACATTAGACGTCAGACGAAAGAAACGCTAATAGTAGAGCAAATTCCGCAAGTGGTCAACTGACTGATATAAGATGACAGGCTAGAGGAATATGCGCACTTGCGCAGTCACAATGACCGCGTTTCCGTATTAGACGTTTTGACGCCTGCTTCAGATAGTGTCTGTCTTTTCAGACATTGCTTTCGAGACCCCACACTCACATCGAACTTGAGAAGCTGGAAGTAATTGCAGCGGCGCTTTATTGTTCGTGGCGCTAGCTTGTCATGCTTAGGTTGACATTGCTTACTCGTGGAACTGCAAAACGTAGGCGTACTCAACAAATCCCCTTACAGTTCGCCTCTGTGTTTCATTGTTAGCTATGCGTCCCACAGGTCGGCACTAACATAGCCGTTAAAAGTTATCCATACGAGACTGACATTGTTATACATCGTTAGTTCCTACACACCGTGTCCATAAAAGAAATGTTTAACAGCATTTGAATAACTCTAGAGAAAAGTCATTATATTTAAATGAAAAAAACTAGGTTGCGTCTAGGTTTGTTTACTGTCAACGATTTCCATAGATTTTGAACGGAATTTTAAAATGTCATAGCATTGCTTCGTTATTTTCGCTGACTCTAACTCACATGCAATGCCTTTCGTTATTTTCATTGAAGAAAACCGAGCATCAATAAACTATTATGTTAAAATCTTGACGCAGTAAATGCCTTAACTTCAAGAATGTTCTGCTAAATATTCTTGACCATTCTGCTCCAGATGATTAAAAAATAAAAATGTATTGGCAATTTATTAAATTATGCATCATTAGGTTGATCGTAGGCCTAGTTTAGATCGAGAGTCCATTATTTGAACACCGTGTATATTGCCGCCTTGGCATCATCTTGTCTTGCAGTGCGTGGAAGGTTAGACTATCATAACAATTACGGGACAATGGATTCCTCTTCGTTAGGCCGAGGAAGGTGACAGAGGCCCATTGGACAACACGCATGAAAATAGAGGCATTAGTTATGGATTGCGTCGTGTGGCGGTGAAAGATTAGGCGCTGAGGCTTAAAGGCCAATGAATGGGGTCGTTAAGAACTGACGAATGCGATAAGGTCACCGTGTTTATTCGCTCCTGTGAGGCTCTGCCTCTGCCGATCTTTTTACCTCTACTCCTTCCTCTCTCTCTCTCTCTCCCTCCCCCTCTCTCTCTGTCTGTCTGTCTGCCTGTCTGTGTCTCTGTCTCTGTCTCTGTCTCTGTCTCTGTCTCTGTCTCTCTCGCGCTCTCTCTCTCTCTCTCTCTCTCTCTCTCTCTCTCTCTCTCTCTCTCTCTCTCTCTCTCTCTCACCCTTTCTCCTCCTTCCATCATTCATCATTGCACGCTCTCTATCTGTCTCTATCTCTGTTTCTGTTTCTGTCTGTCTGTCTCTCTCTTTCTCCCCCCCCTCCACACACACTCATACTATCTTTCCTACACTGTGTCGACGTTCACGATGTTTTCTCACTTAGGCGGCGTATCCGTTCGCTGCCAATTTTCGTTGCGAAGGAATGTGTACATTGTGATTGACCTTGCATACTAAGTGGTTCATACATTTGATCATATACATGTATTACTCTGACTCTCGGCTTCTGTGATGTTTCTCCGAGTGAAGGACATCATGGATGCTTTCAAACAACGCCTGCAATCATAATTACCCTTTGGTGACCGACAACAAACGACGAATAGCTCGGGATCTCCATGATTGTATCCTTTTCTAAATATGCAGATTGGATTGAGACAATAATTGAGATTGACGCGCCATAATTATTATGGAAAAGGAAAATCACATCTGGTGCCATGCTTTGGACGACAATAAACGCAACGAACACAGAAAGTCAGCTCCTAGGAGGAGGAGATAAGAGGCTCCAACTGGAGACGGATGGGCAGCAACTAGTGCAAGCGGATAGCTTCGTCTTTCTGGGGGGGGCATCAGTACGCAAGGAGGATCAGAGAAGGACGTGGAAAGAAGAATTGGAATAGCAAGAGGAATATGGCATGCACTGGGGAAAATATGGAGCGCAAAGGAGATAAGCAGAGGCACAAAGGTCAAGGTGTACGAAACCTTGGTTTTGAGCGCGTTGCTGTTCGATTCTGAGACCTGGACACTGGAGGAGATCCAGAAACAACAGCTGAGGGTGTTCGAAATGGCTTGCTTACGAAAGATATAGGGAGTTACAAGAAGAGATAAAATACGGAACACGGTGATATACAAAAGATTAAACATCAGGAAAGACATAGTGAGCAGAATACACAATACAGAACTGACGACTGCGCTATTATATTCACTCGCAGTTGCTTGTGCGCTATTATGAGCAGATATCCAAAGATAGTGTTCAATTGATACATATAGATCTATACAGGGAAAGAGAAGAAGGGTAAGACCGAAGAAACGATGGAGGGACATGATAAAGAAGGACTTGCAGGAGATGGGTCTGTCGATACAGGAGGCTGTGCATCGGGCGGAAAACAGAGGGAGATAGATCCATAGATGAGCGACTTATGCGTGCTAGAGCATCGCCAAGGCCATAGGTCAGGTAAGTTATCATGCCTTGGATAGTCAGTCAGTCAAAAGATCAGAATTTATATAGCGCACCTTCAAAATTTCTACTCACGGGCGCTCAAATATCCCAAAAATCATCAAACTTACGTATAGTAAACTACGCGTTATGTGGCGTATGCTTATATCCAACAGACTGCTATGCAATAGACCGGATGTCGTTTCCTTGGCATCATCAATCGACTTCCGGTGAATTTTTCTAGCGCCTTCCGGATGACTGTTCAGTGCTCAAGGTATTCTTCGCAAACTTAAACGAGTTCACTTAATTAAAGCCGCCGCGTAGGGACCTTGAGCAAGTCCTTCACTCGCAATTGCTCGTGCGTTTCGGCGCAAAACTCCGATGCAGTGTCCGTGCTTCTAGTCGGGAGCGCCACTGAGTAACGAGCTTCAAGAGAATAAATAATATGAGTTCATCTTGGATGCATGATATGCTCTTCGAAGGCAATGCTTAGGATTGGGACAGACATGGGCGAAGTTTGGTTTCAGTTCTAGGAGGGGCTAAAGCCTTCTTGGGGGGGGCTAAGCCCGGGAAAAGATACCACTTACACGGTAAAAATGAATCTGGGTCTTCTTGTGGGGCTTAGCCACCCTAGTCTCTGATAAACTCCGCCCATGGGGACAGACTGAGTCCTGTTGTCTGTTATGAAGATATAACGCTAAGACCCAACTCTGTATCAACCTGTTACATTATATAGCTAAAAGTGCCTGACTTTTTCGGTTTTCTCGCCTGTGTGTTTTAACTGGGATTATACGACGTGGTTGAAGAATTCATATTACGCTGTCAGTAGGCTATTATAGGCAGAATGAGAATTATTGTGGAATAATAAGAAGGGTGAGATTAGGATCCACGCGGAGTTGTATGGGTGGGCAAAGAGGGCTAAACTTAGGAGCGCCAAGAAAGACTGGGGGTTTGAACCCCTAAACCTCTGGCAGTTCTCACTCTGACTAAAGATCGTATAGTTAGGAAACAGTTTCGGAGTTTGTCATTTTGGGGTTGCATTGGATGTGTGCATGAGTTTTTTTTAAAATTCGCATATAATTAATTGGGGGATGGACCCCACCACTCCTCATGATTACACCCAGGATTTCACTCGAACAATCGTTACATCATGTTGGAACTGAGTCTCGCGGGGTCACAATCGAACCATCCGGAAGTCAGATTTTAAAAAAATATTGCTCCCAAACAATCGTAGACCTACACAAGACAGTTTTCCAAACAGTTGAAATCAACAAATGATTGGACAAAGATTGGACCTCGTCACGCCACACCGCATCACAGAAAAGAGCGACTTTCATCAACCACATCAGTTCTGCCCTATTTTCCCCACCCCACACCTGCATGTTGAAAGTCTTTTCCTCCCCTCCCCCTCCCGCTCCCCACCAAGAACACAAAGTCATTGCACACGCGTCAATCAACCGCCAACCGCTTGAAGCGACACCAAGCGACAACAACCGTCTGCACCATCGATGCTTTCGTGTCGCCAACTTCTCCCAGAATACACCTCGGCTTCCGGTCCGTCCCTTGAAACGCCGGTCGTCTGACGGACGATGACGTCACTGATGACGTGTTTGTTCATCCGTCTCCTGACGACCGATAGATGTCGTGAATCGACTTCCGCCGGCTATACGGCCGCCTGGCGACAACTTGGTTACTATAAATGTATATACATGTATCGCTGCCGGTAACTTAGTTATCACCGACGGTGACTATTAGTTCTGAAGTGTGCATATGTCGTGCGCTTCTATCGAAGCCTGAAAGATGAATGGATGTCGGAAGATGAGCAGAAGTGAGGGAAGATTGGAAAAGGGAAAAGGGAAGCTCAGATGGAGCAGCAGATAAATATCAGCGAAGAGCAGCACTGCTAAGTAAATTGCAGCCAAATTGTCTCGGTGGTTTATAGAGGACAGAGTCTCATGTGCGGTAGGCTACGTCGCTCATGTAGGAAATCTGCGGCGTTTCTGTGGAGGGGAAAGGAGGGATGACTATTATAACGGACCCCGCGACGGTTGATGAACGGACCTGCAGCTATATATATATTATATATATATTTTTTTTAATTATCTATATATATTATATATAGTGCAGATATACAGGGTGGCCCAGCATAAATGTCCCGACTTTGCACGCGTATAACTTCGCCATTTTTTAACATGTATTTATACTTAATGTATCAAATTAAAGGTATTTCACTCTAGTATTAACTCTAAAAAAGTCGAACTGATACTAGTTTAGGTTTTAATTATGCACTTGGAACAGCGCTAGCTACCAATTTTTGTCATTACTGAAGCATTATGACGCCGTTTCCCCGGGAAATTCTATCTTTTTTGCTAAAACGCGCGTAGACACGATCATTTTGGGTATTTGTAGGGTCCCTACCATGAATATCTTCTCATCGAAAAACCACGTCCTTTCAATTTTGCCAACAGCCGTGCACTGCAATGCGCTGCTTCAGACGCTTGACGCTGTTAGCCGTTTCTTTGCGTAAGAGTTGGAGAGCTCGTTGGACTTCTCGTCGACGAATTACTTTAACTTTAGGCCAATATAATCTTTTCCAATAATTATGTTATGCAGTGCTCCTGAGACTGCCTGTTTTGCGCTGAATTTCCCTGGGAGATTTGCATGCAGGGCCTACCCTGGTCATTGTCTTGACTGCAAATTAACTCTGACACACGAGCAATGTTAGCGGATGTGAGCGCCGTGCGCACCGATTCCCATGGTTTGCAAGTAGAAAGTCCTGTTTAATCAAGTTTCCGTAGCAGATAATTCAAGGTATTGTTTATTCCATCCTCTGCTACAAAATTCGTTAATCATTTCAAACGCATTAACTCCATTATCAGTTCGTAAAATTAAGAACGAAACGCGATCATCGTCTGTCAACGGCGCCAGATTGCGTCACAAATGACAGCAAAATATGGTAGCTGGCGCTGTTCCTGGCATATAATTGAAACCTAAACTAGTATCAGTTCGACTTTTTTAGAGTTAATACTAGAGTAAAATGCCTTTAATTTGATGCATTAAGTATAAATAAATGTTAAAAATTGGCGAAGTTATACGCGTGCAAAGTCGGGACATTTATGCTGGGCCACCCTGTATATAGCTGTATATATACAGGGTGGCTAAAAAAAAATGTACCACCGGGGAAAATGCGATATCTTCGCAGCCGATTGAGTTTTTTCTGCAAAAATTTCGCAATTTGAAGGGGAATGAATATCCAACAATCCCTGAAAGTTTCATTTGAAAATTTTCATGTTTACAAAAGTTACAGCTGTTCAAACTTAAAATTTCGTTTTTTCAAATATCCGGAGAATCATGCTCCAATACATGTGATTTCATTAATATTTTTTGGCAAATTACAACACACAAATTGATGATGATGTCATACGATCTCACTATGAGCTGTAAAGAAGCTGTTTATGAAGCAATCTGCTGGTATTTGGTGATATTTTATAGATTAAGGTCTCAATTCGTGAACCCATTACTGAACGTTACGGGCAAAGTTTCTGCGTAAGATAAAATGGGAACTCGGACTTTGCATGAACAGAGACTGGGACATCGCGTGATCATAGCAAAATACCCAGTGAAAAGTGGAGCCTGAGCACATTGAAGGCTATCTGCAAACATGTTTATGTAACGAAGATCAGATGTCGGAAGAGAGGCAGGAAGTGGTCGTTTGGTCTGACGGAAAAAAGCGCGATTTTCACGAAATTCGCTTGGTAATCGAAAGGTCAAGAGCAAAGCACATCATGGTTTCGGCATCAGATATGCTGGCGTGTATTACGGCTGCAAGAAAAGACTGCATTTAATCCCATTCAGTTAGTTAGATGCCAAATTCATCCTTGAACTCTCTTACCCCGACTCATTGAAGACCAGGTATGCTGTAACATCTGGTTTTATTTTCCAGAAGGACGGTGCGCCTGCTTGCTCGCACGGCAAGGTTGATTATGATGGCGTTACCTTATTGCCATCAACTGAAGTAAATGCATTGACAAAGATGACTTACAAACTCGCCAGACCTTAGCCCTCTTGCTTATCACGTCTGGTGAGCTATGCTGGAACGCTGCAAGACATTTAATCCCAAGTTGGAGAATATTGGCCAGCTGAAGCCAGTCTTGCTGCTAATGTGGGGTCAGTTGCCGCAGGACCCGACCAACAAGGCCATACTGAGCTTCACAAAAAGAATTTGAGCTTGTGTTAAGGCAAGGAGTGGACACTCTCATTATACCTTACAATAAACTGCAAAACGGAATGCTGAGGTCGTAGTGAAAAGTGATATCATTTGACTTGGAAATCTACAAGTGACGTAAATTTTCCGCGGATATTTGAAAAACGAAATTTTAAGTTTGAACAGCTGTAACTTTTGCAAACATGAAAAGTTTCAAATGAAACTTTCAGGGATTGTTGGAAATTCATTCCCCTACAAATTGGGAAATTTTCGCAGAAAAAGTTCGATCGGCTGCGAAGATATCGCATTTTCCCCGGTGGTACATTTTTTTTGAGCCACCCTGTATATTATATAGCTATATATATATATAGCTGCAAATAGGGCAGAACTGATGTGGTTGATGATGTAAGTCGCTCTTTTGTGATGCGGTGTGGCGTGATTGATTTTGGGGGCAACAATTTTTTTAAATCTGGCTTCCCATCCTGGTTTTAGTTGTGAATCCGCGAGACTCAATTCCAACATGATCTAACGATGGGTCGACACAGACACGCACGCACACGCACACGCGCACATGTATATTAGGGTATAGCAAGAAATATGTTTTTCTTTAAAATGAACTTTGGCATAACTTAAAAGGTTGCTCCAGGTCCTAAATGAAAGAACTGAAGAAAAATTGCATCAAATTTATTGCATCTAACTTTGCCGCCGAGCACCTGAAGTTTAGTCTACTTTCGCGACTGCAACCCATGGCAAAAACACGCACTGTGCAAACATGAGAACGTTGGTCATGGAAAAACAGACAGAAAAGAAAGAGAAAAGAAAGAGAATAATTATAAGAAAAGAGAAACCTCAAAGACTGTAATTATAAAGTATAGATGATACACCAGACAATGATTCCAGCTGTGATTCAGTTGACTCCGATTTCACAGCGTCAGAATCATTGAGGATGTTTATATGCAATCTGAAGGAGAAACATGCTCTCGCTACACCAAGCCACCCCAGCTTTGTCAAGGGAATGTGACAGATATTATAGTTTCTGCAATGTAGTTGGTGCTGCACTTGCAACAGAAGTAGGTCTACTTATGGACTATGAAATTATGACTACTGATGACTTCAGCTACTGACAGATTGTGAGAAGAGAGAGAGAAAGCTTTCGTAAAACATTATCCGTTGGAAGAGGATAAAAAGCGTGAAGCTGCAGCATTGTATTTTGATGGTGGGACAGATATAACTGTAATACTGTATGTTTTCAGTCAAAAATATCAAATAATGGAAGAGTATGCATGTTTGATACGAGAACAGGGCATATCTCACCAAGGGGTGGATTAACCACAGGAATTTTCGAAGCAATGCATGACTTCTTGTCTGATGGGCCCAATGATATTTCTTTCAGTTCAATAATAGCTGTTAGCTGTGATGGAAGGGCGGTAAATACAGGAATGCATGCATGCTGGAAAATGGAATAAGAAAGCTGGAGTTACATGCAAGACGTCCTCTCCAGTGGTTCATCTGCATGTTTCATTTCAATGAGTTGACGTTACGACATTTATTTGCTCATCATTGCATCAAGCTCCCTACCATACTTAGAGAGAAAGGTTTTTGATGTATGTATTCAAAAGAATGGCTACTATGGTTGCCCAGAAAATGTTTAAGTGAATATGATGATTGATGAAAAAACACATGCAAAACTGGTAGCCAGAAGAATTAAAATAGCAAGGGAAACTGATCGCTGTCTATTAGCATTTCAGGTGACATTAGAACATTCACAATCCCAAAACTGATTTTAGAAGCCACTGTCTACTGTGATCCAGTTAACTGGTTGGATTTTTCCAGGCTTGAACCTCCAATAACTTGCAAGTTGAAGAAAATGACCTTCAGGAATACATTAAAATTGGCAGTATGTTAGATCTTGAAAAATACCATTGCCACAAGCATGCAGTCAAAGTTGCTACAAGGTATTACAGACGCAGCATGGCCAGTTTGTGACAAAGAGCTTATAGAGAAGGCCACATTTGAACAAAGCGCGTAACCCTAAAAAACATGGTCAAATATACCATAAAAAGTTAGTGAACTAGGCATATATAATATGAGTGAAACGCATTGTCAGCATAATATGAACACTTTGTGAAGCGTAATTAAGGACCACAAGGTTTTTTCAACCTTAATGATTTCCCCCATTTTTAAAGTTAGAATAATGCATAGGGGGACCATCAATAAATGACGTAACATAGCTGGAGGGGGAGAGGGTTACACATCTATGACGATTTGTGACGGTCCATTGCTAGATATCATATGACTTTTGCTTTAACGTGACGAGGGGTCAAAGGGGATCGCCCTAAAGTGCATGATGTCGTTTATGGACGACCCCTTGTTTGTAGCTCATAGATGCCGGAATTGCGAAACAAATTCACCTGCCGTGCCATAAAATGTGGCTCACAATATCACCATATTTCTATATTTAGACCTAATTACTAATGCAGATAAGAAAATATTCAAATTTCAGCAGTGTTAATGCAATGCTTAATAGTGCGGTATTCTTGAATAACTTCAAGGCCATGGCGGCAAAGTTAAGCAGCACGTCAGAAACAAAATTTCTATACCAGACACTATTATATGCATAGGAGCAACAAATTAATATATGCCAAACATAATCCTTTCTTGTCACTATACCCTAATGTATATGCATATATACATGTGTGTGCGTGTGCGTGTGTGTATGTGTATGTGTGCATGTGTGTATGTGTGTGTTGCACTTATAACTAGCCCACCGCCAAATAGATCCACTCAGATGTAACTTCTCTTATTAGAGCAGACACTTACGTGCTATATGCATAAACTGTCTGATGTCGTCTCTCACACATTTCCCCAACCTCCTCAAATAGATATGTTGTATCTTTCTAGAATGTAGACACTGTATAGTGTGACGCTCCCAGACGTGAATATTTTCTGTCCATATCTTGCTTTTCCCAGCCTGTAAGAAGTAACGTCTGGTGAGTATAGCACCGACGTAAAACATTTCTCTAAGGTGTTACGGCTATCACAATTTTTCCTTCGTCTCAAAGCAAGACACGGGGTCATCTAATGGGTCGATACACTCAATCAATTCAAAATATTAAGTGATTTGGGCGAAAAACTGCAGTGTCGCGGGTGAATATTATGTAGGCTATTGAAGCGAATTGGATGGGTTCAAAGTCAATCACTCATGGATCTGGAAAATAACAATGGACGAGAATTTGTAGGCTGCATGCGGGACTCGATAACGGTTGGGTGCGATTGTCAATCGATTTACAGCTCCTGTAGGTCACGATAACGAATCCCAGACGTAAATAGATTAGAATGCTGCTGTGACGAACGAGAGACTGCAGCGCTCGATTTCAAAACGAAAACATTATAATAAAATGAACGTAGGCTCGGCAATGTCAGCATTTTTAAGTATAAATATAAACATAGCCTAATAATTATTATTATTATCTTTGAAAATGAAGATTTCAACACAGAGTGCATCACAAAGTTATGTCTTTTATATAAGAATATTCGTGAAGTCTAATTCTTAGAATAAATTTAATTAGAATCGTACAGAATACAACGGAATAGAATAGAAAATTCTTATCACGTCAGTTGATATCACAATAGGCTAAAATAAAGTGAAACCATTGAATGATGAGGATGAAGATGAGAATGAGGATGATTGCTATTTTTAAATATTATTATTATTATTATTATTATTATTATTATTATTATTATTATTATTATTATTATTATTATTATTATTATTATTAATTATTATTATTATTATCATCATCATTATTGAGTTTTATAGAATTAGATTAGGGTAGATTTAGGATTTAAGTTAGATCAACTGCCTTTGATTATATATTAGTTAAGACCTGATAAGAAAAGAAACAGACGAAACGCGAACTCAGGACAAAGCACAGATACTAGATCCATCAAAAGACACATTCTGCTCTGCAACAACAACAGATGACGACATCTCTATCTCTGTGCAATACATTTTTTTGCATTTTTACTTCATTTTTAAAACCTCTTTTCTGCTACGTCTACCGTTACATAACAGTAGCCTATATGGAGATTTCTCTTTTGTTCTTTTTCAGGAGAAACTCGTTTTGATTCCCGGTGACGAACAGATGCTGAGGTACGAAGAGGCGAGGATCGAATGTTTCCATCGCATCGTCGATGATCCACCACCGAAAACAGGTTGCACATCCCCCACACCCCCACCCCTATTTGTCATCCCTCATCGTAGACCTTAGTCCTTCCACGCACTGGTAGCGCATCGGGCGATGCAACTATTATTTTATCATCGCAATGTGATTTTTATTGCGGCGAATGGGCTGCAATGCAATAATAATAAAAATTATTGTTGTTCGTTTATGAATTCCAAACTGACCAGTACGTAGTAGTACGTAGTATAGCCTAAGATTGCATTGTATTGTATTCTATTTAAACATTTCTAACGCGCCTCTAGTCGGGTGAACCGTTCAGAGGCGCTCCCAGTGCGCAAGGGCTCCTCGAGAAAAGCAAGCTTTTGAGAAGAGAGGATGCAGAAGATTACATGATAGGAGGTTTTAACAGATGAAAACAATTTTGACAGATGTCGAATTTAACTGTATACGGCGCCCCTCTATTATACCACCGATGTTACCGTCGACCTAAGAGATTGAAAGACTGAGTCGACCTGAGGGGGACTCAGCGGGTACCATTCAACAATCCTCGTGTGAAGTAATGTTACTACATAACATTTTATCAATTCTTTTGTCCTTCGAAAAGAGTCCGTCCCGCTCTCATCCCTACATCCATGCATTCATCAATCCATTCATTTATCCATCCATCACTCTGTCCGCACCTATCAATATATGTCTGTGTGTGTATGCGTGTGTTCGTCTGTATACCTCTGTGTGTGTCTGTCAATATGTCTGCGTGTGTCTGCGTGTATTCGTCTGTATACCTCTGTGTGTGTCTGTCAATATGTCTGCGTGTATTCGTCTGTATACCTCTGTGTGTCTGTCTGTCTATACGCACTCTCTTCACCCCATTGTATATCGGTTAAGACGACGGTCGTTATGTATAAGACGGTGTGCTCTAACAAGAAGATGCATCGTTCCTCTGTGCTATACACAGTTGAAGTCGTCGATTTTATTGTCTGCTTGTAAGCCACAGCAGATGTATACACGTGAATGCAACACGTGTGCTGATGACTTCAGACGACATGACCCCATGCGGGCTGCTCGTCAGGGCCAAGGGACCGAACAATGGGGGCTACATAAATGCTGTAATTAAGCATCAGTCGATGGGAGCGAAACTTTGCAGGAAGTGCAGCTGGTGGTCTTGTTGTTATGGAAACGCTTTGTGCTCTGAGCAGCATTGGAAGATCTGTTCAGAAGACGACAATGGTGATGACGATGATGATGATGATGATGATGATGATGATGACGACGACGACGATGGTGATGATGATGAGATTGACGATATTGACGACGACGAAATTGATGGTAGTAGGTCAAATCATGTCTACGTCTACAGTGACGATGACGATGTACTGATGACTTTAGTGATAGTAACTCTTCATTTGTATAGCGCCTCTTCAAGAAAAATCGTTAGTGGTACTTCTGTCCTGATTACACAAATACACAAGGCGACGATCAAACATGTTGATACTCAATCAATTGAAAAATATAGACACGGAAAGTTGAGGATTAAGCTCATGTCGAAGAACGCTTTTATGTTGATTCTGAGTGTATAGTAGAAGAAATGGAGGAACAAGGAGACAATCATATATTTTGCAGAAGGAAGAGATTTATGACAATTAATCATCACAATGAAATGCTTATCTCATTTGAAGCAGGCTGGGATCAGCCAAGCTGCAAGCAGCTTAGCATCAGCATCATGAGATTCGAGCTCAATGCATCTTTCCATAGCTATAGCCAATGCAGCTCGACATGCATAATTATTGCTAGATATGATGTAACAGCATATCAGAATCCTGTAGAGTTTGACCAAGATTGAAATTGGTTAATGCAAAAGAAGCGAGAGAGTGAGAAAGAAAGGTACACAGAAAGAGAGAGAGAGAGACAGGCAGAGACAGAGACAGAGACAGGCAGAGACAGAGACAGAGACAGGCAGAGAATGAGAATGAGAAGGGGAGAGAAGATAAATGAGAGCGAGAGAAAGTGGCGTGCGGATATGTCGCAGATGATAAAAGTTTGATTGACAAACCATCTTCAAATGTTCAGATGTCATTTCGAGTGAAATCCGTTTACATGTAAGTCGCCCAACGAAGTAGAGGAGGAGTCATTTAGAAAGCAAAGCTGCAGGTATAAAATTATGTCTATGCTTTGCAGCTGCCGTCGACGATTACCAAGACAGATCAGCGGAGTTTTACGCGGATTAAGCTGGAGACTGTTGAATGCTATCACGCATGCACAGATGACCCGCGATGTCTCAACCAATTCGTCAGCTAAAGATCTTGATTCTGCAACTTTTCTATAGTATACATGCATGCATTAGTATCATGATACTGGTGGAAAGCAACTCCCAGGGACTGCAGAGCAAAAGGATACATTGCAGCGGACCTATAGAATTTAACAATGTGGCAGACCAAAAGAGGCTGGTAACCAAATCGAGTGCGCTCAGCCAAATACCATAAAGTATTTTTCGTCCGACGGAATTGAGTGCAGAGGGCAAGACACGACCCCATTGAGTTTCCAAGGCTATCTGAAAGGCCGCCATGATCAACAGTCTAAAATGAGCAAGAAAGGTCGTCCAGTTCTATACGGTAAAGATGGCGCTAAAGAAACCAAAAGCTAGGAAACGATCCCAGTGGACCAATCCGAGTGGTCTCGGTAGAGTGATACTTCATGACAATAGAAACTGGTGATGACAATGGTTACATGATGACGACAATGATCGCGACAACGCAGAATTCGGTTCGGGATCAATGTCTGCAGCTGAATCATTTTAGTTGCGGTCAGAAGAATGATACTATATCCGATTGTTCCACGTGCATGAAAACGAGAATCACCGCATTGTCTATATTCTTTGGATGACGTGCAAACCAGCCAATGTCTATCTCTATATATGGGCCTGTTAGAAATGCTATAATTATATCAATAACCAGAGATATAATTATATATAGAAAGAGAGAGTGATATGGACATATTTAGGGAGATAAATATATAGAGATGGGCGCGACACACACACAGGGAAATCAATCATGTCTGATGCACTAATGAAATAATAATAATTATTATGAGACATACTGAACGTTTTTCCATATTCCGCTTTTCCGTTGCAGGTCAGTTGTACTGTAACCGTACCTGGGACAACATCATGTGCTGGCCTGACGTTCCGGCTGGACAGCTCAGTCTCCAACCGTGTCCACGGTACATCAACATGTTCCGAACCGACGGTGCGTGGTGATAATGTCTTTCTTGCATGACCGACAACCTGTATGACTTTATCTAGCCGCCGATGGCTGTACTATTGGTGGTCCCTGCAGTCTAACTGTACATTACATTTCCGTACTAAGGCCCCACAGATAATTTTTTCCTTGCAATTACAGGAAATTAAGAATAGCTTACTTTGTCTTACATGTATCTTGTTATCATTTCACCTGAAATGACTGCCTAAACTTACCTCATCCTATCATGTTCTATACCTATATAGGCCTACCTGTCTCATCTTGCTATACCTTATCTTATCTGATCTAACCATTATATTATTTTGATCTTACTACAACCAAATCCATAGCTTATACTTCACATGAAATGACCAGCTCTTGCAATATTGAGTTCAATTACCTAAGAATTCATTAAATAATCCGAAAATAGAGAATGCAAAGATACATGTAACTAAAGCAGCACCAACAGCATTACAAAGCCATTACGTGGTGCACAGTAGATGTCATTTGCTCAGTAACAACCCAATACGGAGCATTACATTAACTCTCCAACAGCTAAAAACCGGTATTCGTATATAGATTACTCCCTCTTTCTCTCAGAGCTCCACCATCAGCTACAAGGGGCGCTGTGGTGTAGTGGGTATGTTTGTTAACATTTGTTTGCAGCCTGAAGGTTGCAGGTTCGAATCCACCTCAAGTCGTCGCGTAGGGACCTTGGGCAAGTCCTTCACTCGCAATTGCTCAGCGCTTTGGCGTGTATAACTTTGATGCAGTGTCCGCCGAGTAGAGAGCCTGAAGGGGTGCTACAACAAGTATGTATACAAACAAACAAAAGCCTCTTAGAGGTTTAAAGGCGCTACGACAAAGCTCGGATTCATGACACCAGATAACATTGCACTGTAATGTACCTTGTTTTACTGCATCGTATTACTATACCATTACATTACTCGTTCCGTACGATTATTCTTTCACGGCCAATAAAACTTCATGGACGATGAAAGCCTGGCATCGACGACACATGCGGACATTTCGCGCCATGATTGATTGGCATCTGGGACAGATTCTTCTTCCACCTTCTTGCTGACGGCTGTCGTCTGCTTTTACGACGACGACGAGCAGACGACAAATGCGCCGTGTGACAAGTGCGACTATACATATATAGTTTCGTCGACGTAGTTTCAGCGTTCAATGAAATCTCCCGAACTTCTGCTGCTGATGCATTAGGCGGGCGGCCAATCAACGATGCAGAAACTTGGTCACGACAAGGGGAAGGTTGTGGCCTTTCCGCTGAGGTTTATGGATATTTCGAGATTACGACTCTCTGAGCGACCATTGGATCTACACACACACATAAGAGAAAGGAAATATAAATACATACTATATATATATATATTCATAGACTATATATTAGGGTGGTTCTTATTTTTAAAAGTTTGATTTTATAACGGGGCACCCTCTAAGTTGGTTTCTATTGATGAGAAAAAAATTGAGAAAAATTTTGGAGAGAATCTGAAGACATTTAGGGGTCGCTACCAGAGGTTAAAGTTCAAGGTTAGAATTAATTTGGACTTTGTGGTCCACTATGCGCAATTTCCATTAATATGCTTTCCAACCATGTTAATCGCTGATAGAATTTGATAGACAACTATACTCACATATTTTTTGACATCTCCGACATCATGATTGCCACCTACTTACTTATTTTTATTGACTTTTTTTATAATGCATTCACAGCCATTACGTCTTTTGTCGGCAATTTCGCTTCATTTTGGTTTTTCCGTGTATATTGCATAATTTCGCTATTGTCAAAGAGAACACAAAGTTGGCAATAGACCTACATGTAAGTCTTGACAATGCCACGGTGAAAGTGAGTGACAGAAATGCAACACTTGTAGACCTACTTTCTTTCGCACTCCAATGTCTTGGCAATGATCCCGCAGGGTTCAATCTCTATTGTTTTTCAATGCTTAAGGAGTGAATAAAGAATCGACAAAAAATTTATGAAAACTTGAAAGCTGAATGCCAACCAGGAGTTCCTCTAATAATTCACTGGGATGGAAAGTTGTTGGAAGACATCTGCAGACTGCAGTAAAGAAATAGTAGACCGTCCTCATGTCCTCGTTTCTAGAGTGTTGACCAGATCCTCGGTTTACAGAAGTTATCATCGGTTGTGACTTGGGGCATTACTGATCAAATCAAATCTATGTGCTTTGACACAACATCAGTGAACAGTGGACTTAGAAATGGTGCCTGCATCCTGTTGGAACAGAAGCTGGACAAGGATTTGTTGTAGAGTGCATGTCGCTATCACATATATGCCTAAATTACGTTGGAGGCGGTGGTTATGTTTTCTCTTGGTTCACCGAAGGGTAAGGACATAATGATTTTTCCGCTGGGCTGCACAGAGCGAGGTTGATCGGCAAGAGCATTTACAGTGTTAAGATATGGATGTTCAAGAAATAATTCAAGTCAACAAGAAGAGAATAAAAGGTATGGCTGACATCTGCCTGCTATACATCAAAGTCTGGTTTAAAGCACCGTATGCACCATCTATACTCCTCAACTTGACCTGTAGAGAGCAGATCTTTAAGGACATTGACAAAATACAGGGAGATAAAATAGTGCAGTTGCAGACGTTGCAATGAAGAAATGTTTAGATGACCTTTGGTATCTTTCAGAGGAATTGGTGACTTTTGCGTTTTTTGATTTATGGGGCTTCCATTTATACCAAGCGCCAAATGATTACTTCTCTGGACAAAATTTGGATCGAACATCCACTTCAAAGAAGAACCTTAGAACCTGCTGTAATAAGCTCAATGCAACTGGAAGATTTTGTCATGGAAACACGAGATTTTTCAAGTTTTCTCCAATAAGACGTTGATATAGGCCTACATGGTCAAACGACACGAGAACTTCAAGTTAGATTAGGCCACTGCGAGCTCAGTGAAAGTTGTGAATGCCATTACAAAGCGTGTAGTGACACTCATGAACATATATAACAAGCTTCAAACAAATAATTAGGATCAGAGTCTGCTATATTGATTGTGAAGAGATATATGTGGTATACCTATCGTCACAAACGACTAATGCAATAATGGAAACATTAACTGGAAAAACATTTTTATGTCCGTGTATGCGATTTGTCCAAAATAGTAAATCAGACCACAGGCCACTAGTCCACCTCCAGCACGGTCCATTGCCCACCAGAATTTATCTAAATTTGTGCATTCAACCATACATGTACACTAGTAATAGTATACAATATACGATATTCCATGTTTCGCCTGTGTCTTTACATTGATATATGTTACGTCCGGTAGCGACCCCTAAAACTCAAAAAAATCTGCCAAAATTTGCAGTGTTAATATTTTTTAACCTAAAGGTATAAGTTAGGAGGGTGCCCCGTTTAAAATTCTCCAAAAAATATTTTTACATGGAGCTAAGGACCACACTACTATATATGTATAGATATATATATACACATAAGAGAAAGAGATATATACATATATATGTAGAATATATTCATGTATATAGGCTAATATCAGTTCTACTTTGGCGTTATCGTCTTCTTTTAACATCAACGATCGCACAGAAGACGTTCCACAAGTCTTCCTAGAAGTGGACGTCAGTCTCAAAAACACTTTTCTGTGACTTAATTCGGCTGCCATTCAAGGCAACATTCTGGATGTCCACAATTAAGACCCTTGAGACCGAGACCGAGACTGGTATAGGAAGACCTAATAATAAAGTGTGTATACGGTTTCTTCTATCACGAGAAAAAACAACAACGGTGTTATCACTGATGACGTCGTTTTCCCAGTGGACAAACAAGAGCCTCTTAGAGGTTTAAAGGAGTTATGGCAAAGCTCGGATTCATGACACCAGATAACAACATTACATTGTAATGTATAATTTTTGTTTTACTGCATTGCATTACTACCATTACGTTACTGATTCCGTGCCCCTTGTTGTTCAGTGGATATAACTTTGGGTCTTGCATCAATGCTCTAGGCTTCATTATAGTCTAATTATTAGTCGCTTGTTTTAGCGTACAGTCGTTAGGCGTTGATGAATAGCCTATACTGTCCGTACAAGGTACCGCGCTTAAGAAACTGATTTCCAACCAAAGTCCTATACTGTACATGTCTGTCTTGTGGTAATTTACCGTAGCTTTCAACATGCCACAAATTTGAGTCTCGAGGCTTATGCGGAGGCTGGACGAGCGAGGCTCACATCTATAGACAGGTTCGAGCTACTGGACAATTAGAGACAAGACCGAGTCGAGAGGCTATAGGCATAGATTCGTATGGAGACAATGACTTTGAGACCGAAGACCATACAGTGATAGGCCTACCTGGGTCCTTTTGGGTAAATGAGAGCTGGGAATGATTGACCAAAACTTGCCTTTTCTGGTTTCAGCTTATGCCAGCCGTTTCTGTCTACCTGACGGGACCTGGTTCGTTAATCCCCTTCTCAACCGCACGTGGACAAACTACAACAAGTGCGTTGATAATATCACGACCAACGATCACCAGAACGCAGCGCTGATGGTTTGTGCTCTCATTCAGTTCGTGCTCATGATCTCTACGAATGGCGCTTTATAAA
This sequence comes from Lumbricus terrestris, assembly GCA_949752735.1. Lineage (NCBI taxonomy): Eukaryota > Metazoa > Annelida > Clitellata > Crassiclitellata > Lumbricidae > Lumbricus > Lumbricus terrestris. The sequence goes on from OX457036.1 coordinate 40,133,001, forward strand.
TTATAGTACTCTGTAATGTATACCTACATTTTGGTCGAAACCAGACTCAGGTGGCAAATTAAATGCAAAACTATATGCAAAATTAAAAAATCATAGAAAGTACATGTACGTCATGAGCATAAGAAGCCAAATGAAATTGCCTTGATACGAAACCGTATATATCACAAGCAGAGCTGCCTGCTTAGGATTCGCTTTATACAGGCTTTTCTGATCTATAAAGCCAGAATATTTTATTTTTAGACATCAGTTTTCTGGTCTGCTTGCAGTCTGCATTGCGACCTGCCATCTTGAAATCAATGTCTGGAAATACTCAAAGACACAAATTGTCAGGCATGATTTAGCGCAGAATGGAGCGCAGATAAATGTGATATATGTGTAGTCATGGACTGTTGCGACCCTTGAAGTCAGAAGGAAAAATTAATGGTGTTAGAAGCGAGTTAGGCTATATAGGTCTATGCTAAGCTATAGATCTATGGCATTTAGACTTTTGGGAATTATGCGATTTTGAGCAGCATAATAATATAACGTCTAATAATTTTGTACAGCGAACAATTTTGTGAAAATCGAACAATCAAGCTTTCACGAAAGAAGAGGCTGAAGCCTAGAAGTCGATTGGGTGTCAAGACACGGCGTGGTCATGTTCTGATAGCGTTATATTACTGCCAAACTGTCAGTGTTGTAACATGTTTGCAGAACAACAATTTTAACTGCCGTTGTGTAATGTGTAAAGACCAATAAGATTTTTTTCTATAATTTACCATAAATTGGATTTAGCAAGCAGCCTATCGATTGTATCTGATTCGAAGTGACTTATAGCCTGTTGGGTTAAATGTCTTAGTCTGGTAACCTGCAGAGCAGTAGAATGAGTTCGGTCAGAAATTTATTATGTTGGCGACATAGATCTAATTAATCAGTGTAACCTGGGTCCCAAAAAAGTTATCGGGCCCCTGGTCATTTGCCCCTCTGAACCCCTCTGAACCCCTCAGAACTGCTAAAGAAATTTTTAGAACTGCACAATTTCTTCTTTCCTTTCCCACAACTCCTTCTTTCCTTACTTCCAATCGGAGGAAAATGACCTTTTTTGCTGGTTTTAACTGTACAGAATTGCTTCTACAAATGCACAAATCCATTTAGAACTGCGCATTTTGTGTACAACTGCACGTTGAAAAAACCTGGAACCCCTTTTGGCTGGCCTGGTTGTCGTAAAAGACAGAAGCGTCAATTAAAGCCGATCACTGGGAATGTTAAGTGCTAAGTATTTCTTACTGGATTACGCATTTACTGCATGCGTTGCTTAATAACAACGACGACTTAACTATGTTAGCATATCGACTCGGGAGGCTTAGGCCATATGACTTAATTAAAAGGATATCCTACGGAGACCGCATCAATCATAATGGAATTCAGTCAGACTTGAGTGTATGACTGGCAGAAAGCAATATCATCATACGTCATATTATATCGGTCTGTCTTCCGCAGTGACCATACTAAACAGCGGCGTCCTTAACGTTCAATTCCGAGGACCGGATCTTTTTCTCCTGTAGGCTCATTAGCCCATAATGCAATTATCCCGGTCATGATGTGCGATGTTATGGTTGCATGGCCGCCATCTTTGTGCTCCTAACTCGACGATTTATTGCTTCTGGCGCTCCATAGAGTCTCTGCATGCACGCGGTCCATCTCAATTAGCTGCATTAGCGACATCTTCCGATTGCACGACGTCCAATCAATTGCTGGTCGCCAGAATTTCTCCGGTCGTCGTTCGTGGAATCACAAATCGTGGACAAATTAGACGGTTTATTTCTGGAGCGATTCTATAGCCATACTTTTTTTGTCAGCATGCATTCTTCCAATTAGCAGATGCGTATGGACAATTAGATGCTCGACGGTCTTGAATAAACAATCTTACCTGTCTGGTTTTGACAGGATGCATGAAATAATCGTGAATGATTTTATTCTAAGCGGCATAGTCTATAATTGTAGGTTCGCATAATAATAAATTGCAATAAGTGAAGCATTGTCAGTTGCAGGATGCATTTAGGATAAATAGTTGGAGCAAGCAAGAATTCTCGCCATCTAGCCATAACATCATGGCTGTTTTAAAGGAATTTTTAGAACTGCACAACCCCTTCTTTCCTTTCCCATCATCCATGGTATATAGGCCTAAATTACTTCCAATCGGATGACAGTGACCTTTTTTGCTGGTTTTAACTGCACAGAACTTGTGACAGAAGTGCTTCTACAGTTGCACAAATCTATTTAGAACTGCACGTTTTGTGTACAACTGCACGTTATAAAAGCCCTGCATAACATTATCTGGTTTTATCAGACATTGTTAATTTCACGAGTGAACAAAACATTTCTGTGATGCGCCGTCTTCCAGTTTTTGAATATTATTCTTGTAGCGACAAATGAGGTCAGTCGATGTCAGCCAATCTGACACACAAGGCCTAAATCCAGTTTCACAAAATATCGTCGAAAATATAAAACAAAATCCAGGTTCTTTCTGTACTATATGTGGACGACGAAGTTTGTTTCCGGTACAGATGCGCTGATTGGCGAGAATGATAGACCAACCAAAAAGATTGATTGCAATTAATGCAGTGATTGATTGATTGATTGATTGATTAGTAATTTAGTAGGGCTTTCGATAATAAAAATCGAGGTCTATTTTTCGCCGCTAATAAATCAGTATTTCTTTGTTTATAATTATCAATCTTCTTTCTTGATCCTCCGACGAAGCTGCTACTGCTCATCAGTGAAGCTTCGGATGGGGGTCATGACCTGACAGAGAGGTCCGCTGCATGACGGGAAAATAATTGGACAGCCGTCAGTCCGACAACTTTAGCGTCCCACGTGTTCTTTGTGCACTTCAAATCTGCCGCTTTTATTGTATTATGCGTAGGTCTATGTTATGCGCAGTGGCGGCGCTACGCCAGGGCATGGCAGGGCAAATGCCCTGGTAAAAAAACTTTGCCCTGGTCGTTGCCCTGGTCCTTGCCCTGCCAGAAATTTTGCCTGTCAGAATTTGTTCGGGCATATTGTTTATTACTGTTGACGACCGTCCGCTGTGTGCTGGCAGGGCAAAGTTCTGGCAGGGCAAAATTCTGGCAGGGCAAAATTCTGGCAGGGCAAAAGTTCTGGCAGGGCAAAATTCTGGCAGGGCAAAAGTTCTGGCAGGGTAAAATTCTGGCAGGGCAAAAGTTCTGGCAGGGTAAAATTCTGGCAGGGCAAAAGTTCTGGCAGGGCAAAAGTTCTGGCAGGGCAAAATTCTGGCAGGGCAAAAGTTCTGGCAGGGTAAAATTCTGGCAGGGCAAAAGTTCTGGCAGGGTAAAATTCTGGCAGGGCAAAAGTTCTGGCAGGGTAAAATTCTGGCAGGGTAAAATTCTGGCAGGGCAAAATTCTGGCAGGGCAAAATTCTGGCAGGGCAAAAGTTCTGGCAGGGTAAAATTCTGGCAGGGCAAAAGTTCTGGCAGGGTAAAATTCTGGCAGGGCAAAAGTTCTGGCAGGGTAAAATTCTGGCAGGGTAAAATTCTGGTAGGGCAAAAGTTCTGGCAGGGTAAAATTCTGGCAGGGCAAAAGTTCTGGCAGGGTAAAATTCTGGCAGGGTAAAATTCTGGCAGGGCAAAAGTTCTGGCAGGGTAAAATTCTGGCAGGGTAAAATTCTGGCAGGGCAAAAGTTCTGGCAGGGTAAAATTCTGGTAGGGCAAAAGTTCTGGCAGGGCAAAATTCTGGTAGGGCAAAAGTTCTGGCAGGGCAAAATTCTGGCAGGGCAAAAGTTCTGGCAGGGCAAAATTCTGGCAGGGTAAAATTCTGGCAGGGCAAAGTTCTGGCAGGGCAAAAGTTCTGGCAGGGCAAAATTCTGGCAGGGCAAAAGTTCTGGCAGGGTAAAATTCTGGCAGGGTAAAATTCTGGCAGGGCAAAAGTTCTGGCAGGGTAAAATTCTGGTAGGGCAAAAGTTCTGGCAGGGCAAAATTCTGGTAGGGCAAAAGTTCTGGCAGGGCAAAATTCTGGCAGGGCAAAAGTTCTGGCAGGGTAAAATTCTGGCAGGGCAAAAGTTCTCGCAGGGTAAAATTCTGGTAGGGCAAAAGTTCTGGCAGGGCAAAATTCTGGTAGGGCAAAAGTTCTGGCAGGGCAAAATTCTGGCAGGGCAAAAGTTCTGGCAGGGCAAAATTCTGGCAGGGTAAAATTCTGGCAGGGCAAAGTTCTGGCAGGGCAAAAGTTTTGGCAGGGCAAAATTCTGGCAGGGCAAAAGTTCTGGCAGGGTAAAATTCTGGCAGGGTAAAATTCTGGCAGGGCAAAAGTTCTGGCAGGGTAAAATTCTGGTAGGGCAAAAGTTCTGGCAGGGCAAAATTCTGGTAGGGCAAAAGTTCTGGCAGGGCAAAATTCTGGCAGGGCAAAAGTTCTGGCAGGGCAAAATTCTGGCAGGGTAAAATTCTGGCAGGGCAAAGTTCTGGCAGGGCAAAAGTTCTGGCAGGGTAATATTCTGGTAGGGCAAAAGTTCTGGCAGGGTAAAATTCTGGCAGGGCAAAAGTTCTGGCAGGGTAAAATTCTGGCAGGGCAAAAGTTCTGGCAGGGTAAAATTCTGGCAGGGTAAAATTGTGGTAGGGCAAAAGTTCTGGCAGGGTAAAATTCTGGCAGGGCAAAAGTTCTGGCAGGGTAAAATTCTGGCAGGGTAAAATTCTGGCAGGGCAAAAGTTCTGGCAGGGTAAAATTCGGGCAGGGTAAAATTCTGGTAGGGCAAAAGTTCTGGCAGGGCAAAGTTCTGGCAGGGCAAAAGTTCTGGCAGGGCAAAGTTCTGGCAGGGCAAAAGTTCTGGCAGGGTAAAATTCTGGCAGGGTAATATTTCTGGTAGGGCAAAAGTTCTGGCAGGGTAAAATTCTGGCAGGGCAAAAGTTCTGGCAGGGTAAAATTCTGGCAGGGCAAAAGTTCTGGCAGGGTAAAATTCTGGCAGGGTAAAATTCTGGTAGGGCAAAAGTTCTGGCAGGGCAAAGTTCTGGCAGGGCAAAAGTTCTGGCAGGGTAAAATTCTGGCAGGGCAAAAGTTCTGGCAGGGTAAAATTCTGGCAGGGTAAAATTCTGGTAGGGCAAAAGTTCTGGCAGGGTAAAATTCTGGCAGGGCAAAAGTTCTGGCAGGGTAAAATTCTGGCAGGGTAAAATTCTGGCAGGGCAAAAGTTCTGGCAGGGTAAAATTCTGGCAGGGTAAAATTCTGGTAGGGCAAAAGTTCTGGCAGGGCAAAATTCTGGCAGGGCAAAAGTTCTGGCAGGGTGAAATTCTGGCAGGGCTAAAGTACTGGGAGAGAACAATTCTGGCAGGGCATTATTCTCGCAGGGCAAAAGTTCTGGCAGGAAGACATTCTGGCCGGGAAAAAGTTCTGGCAGGGCAAAATTGTGGCAGGGCAAAATTTCTGACAAGACAAAATTTCAACAGGGCAAAAGTTCTGGCAGGAATCAATTGCGAAAAAATTCTGACAGGGAACATTTTGCAGGAAAATTCTATGTCAGGGCAAAAATTCTGGTAGGGCATAATTTTGACAAAAGTTCTTTTAGGCAATATTTCTGGCAGAGAAAATTTCTGTCAGGGTAAAATTCTCGTATGGCAAGAGTCTTGGTAGGGCAAGATTTTGGCAAAAGTTCTGTCAGGAAAAAATTCTGGCAGGGAACTGGTAAGGTAAAATTCTGGCATGGGAAAATTTTTGGCAGGGCAAAAGTTCTATCAGGGAAATGTTCTGTGGCTGTTTATCCACATTGCCGTATACAACTAACAGCATAGGTCTGGTCTAACTGTCGCTTTTATTGTTTTCAAATGAAGCGTAGGCAGTTGCGTAAACAATAGAGTTATATACCTGACACACTACTTTAATTGCTGAACTTTTTGCTTTCGAAATGCTACTCTAAAGAGGATTTGCAAAGTCACTGAGATTAGTCCATTAGATTTATAAGACTTGCTTTCCAAATGTCAAAAAGTGCTCGGTTTTATGGCTCGCCCATCTTATTCTCTGACCAGTCAACCCTAATTGTAGTGTAGGGTGGGTGATTTCACTGTGAGCCAAATTATAGGTCTATGTAAGCCCGTAATCATCATCATCATCATCGAAATCCTTGGGCTAGACGCCCGTAGGTGTCCGGCGCCACTCTCTGTTTGAGTTTGTCTCGCGTCATGTTGCCCATCTTCAACCTGTCCGGTCTGCAGGTCCATACCATTAACATCTTGAACCAGCTAGACCACCTTGTTCGATAAAGAGAATATTGGGAGAGAGGCACGAAGGACAACCTGGGTCAATGCCCGTATGTGTCCCACGCTCTCTTCCCCCGACTCTCTCCACTGGTCTGTACTGACCGGCCTGTGCATGTCAGCTCCACATCATGACACCAGGTCCTTGAAGCATCTGGGTCGCTATGTCACTTGGGCCGTGGTTTTTGCGGATTTCAATGGTCTTGGTGTTTTACTGCCAGTGTATCTCCACCCATCTGGCAAACCTTCCTCATTTTATCCGGGCTTAGGACCGGCACAGGGAAGTTGCTGGTTCCCTGTGGCAGAGGATGGATGCAGTTTAACGTCGTGCCCAGGACCAAAGCCCGTAATACCCTGTGTTTAATCTAGACGTCTCTGGGGAAAATTACCCCAGGAATTAATCCCCCCCCCCAAAAAAAATTGCGACGTGTTGTATACATTTAAATAAATACCATTCCCCCAAAAAATCAGAAAAGTCAATATTGTCAAGGAATTTCCTCCCCTACACCCAGAAAACCGAGCTTGTGTCCATACATAATTATATGGTGAACGTGTTGGTTAAAAAGGTCATCAGTAATTTTTTGCAGTTAAAATTATATGCTTTCGTGAGATTTCGACGGAAAGACTAAAAAGGGTCATCGATCAGTTTTTTTTGTAGCCGAAATGGCAGCTTTCTCGGCTTTGTTCAAATGACTAACAAAAAGTCTTCAGAAAAGTTTGGCGACAACTCAAAATGTCCGGCCAAAGCGGACTTTTTCACCCCCTCTAGAAACCCGAATACCCCCCCAAAGCATGGACACTAGACAAAACACTGCATGCGTACTACCGAGCACGCCACTCGTCCTCTGCCCTGGCTATTTGTATGACTGCCCTGGCTGTGCCCTGGCTGCAAAAAGTGTCTGGCGCCGCCACTGGTTATGCGAAGCAGGAGATTTTGGGTTTTGGCGCCGGACGTTATCTGTGCATGCAGAGAAACTTATCATTTAAGCATAGGACAACGATGATGATGGTGATAGTGATGATGATGATGATGATGATGATGATGATGATGATGATGATGATGATGATGATGATGATGATGATGATGATGATGATGGTGAAGTTGATGATGATGATGATGATGATGATGATGATGATGATGATGATGATGACGATGACGATGACGATGACGATGATGATGATGATGATGATGATAATGGTGGTGATGATGGTGGTGGTGGTGGTGGTGGTGATGGTGATGATGATGATGATAAAGATGATGATGATGAAGAAGAAGAAGAAGATGATGATGATGATGATGATCACGATGACGATGATGATGATGATGATAATGATGATGATGATAATGGTGGTGGTGGTGGTGGTGGTGGTGGTGGTGGTGGTGGTGGTGGTGGTGATGATGGTGATGGTGATGATGATGATGATGAAGATGATGATGATGATGAAGAAGAAGAAGATGATGATGATGATGACGATGACGATGACGATGATGATGATGACGATGATGATGACCATCAGTTTAGAAGCAAGTCACGACTATGCGATGAATCAGACTATAAGCAGCTGATGCCGTTTTGAAGGGAAGCATTTGAAAGAGCTGTAACGAGGAGACGTGAACTGAATAGTGAATAGTCGGCTAATTTCATCATTATTTTCTCTGTCATATTATTTCAATCTTGGAGAGATGCGATTTTGGTTGTGTTGCTGATGACAAAAATGGATCGGATGCGAGTAAATTTGAGAGGATGGGGACGAGGATATGTTAAAGAAGCGCTTTGTCATCCCGAACTGTTGTCATTTATATGGGTATTTCAGATGCACGTTGGCTGTTGCCATTTATGAATATTTCAGATGCACGTTGGCTGTTGTCATTTATGGATATTTCAGATGCACGTTGGCTGTTGTCATTTATGGATATTTCAGATGTACGTTGGCTGTTGCCATTTATGAATATTTCATATGCACGTTGGCTGTTGCCATTTATGAATATTTCAGATGCACGTTGGCTGTTGTCATTTATGGATATTTCAGATGCACGTTGGCTGTTGCCATTTATGGATATTTCAGATGAACGTTGGCTGTTGCCATTTATGAATATTTCAGATGCACGTTGGCTGTTGTCATTTATGGATATTTCAGATGCACGTTGGCTGTTGCCATTTATGGATATTTCAGATGAACGTTGGCTGTTGTCATTTATGGATATATTTCAGATGCACGTTGGCTGTTGCCATTTATGAATATTTCATATGCACGTTGGCTGTTGCCATTTATGAATATTTCAGATGCACGTTGGCTGTTGTCATTTATGGATATTTCAGATGCACGTTGGCTGTTGCCATTTATGGATATTTCAGATGCACGTTGGCTGTTGCCATTTGTGAATATTTCAGATGCACGTTGGCTGTTGGCATTTATGAATATTTCAGATGCACGTTGGCTGTTGTCATTTATGGATATTTCAGATGCACGTTGGTTGTTGTCATTTATGGATATTTCAGATTAACGTTGGCTGCTGTCATTTATGGATATTTCAGATGCACGTTGGTCGCATCAAAACCATCTATCACGTCGGATACGGTTTATCAATCGTCATGCTGATAGCCGCAATTGCCGTCATGACCCGCTTCAAGTAAGTCGGTCTAAGCTGCTCGCAACCCGTCAACTATTACACGACTGCAGTCAGCATGCTTTTTCATGCATATAATTCCGAGCAGTCCTTCCTTCCTAGACTATAGGGCTTCTGGTTTATTAAGCTATTCCGTGCAACCGTTCAATGCATTTTCATTCATTCAAGCATTTATATAGCACCTCTTCAAAAACTACTCCAAGGTGCAAACGACAAACTTAGCACAACATATCATCCCAGGTACGGTGACCTAAGTTACCGTAGTCTACTGAAGTCATTTATATATAGAGCCAGCCATTCAAAGCCAGCCTTCATAAGTAAGCCACTTTAATGCAAGTTGCTCTGAGCAAGTTATTCTATGAATAATCCGTTTTAAAGTAATTCGATCATAATATTAGATTCCATTCCGATGAATTCCGTTTTACAACCGGCTTTACTTAATTGTTGCTGTTGTTGTTGTCACTGTTGTACAGGAAGCTGCGTTGTCCTCGAAACACGTTGCACATCAATCTGTTTGCGTCCTTCATCCTGAGGGCAACGATGTCCTTCCTACGGGAATCGCTCCTCGTCTCTGGCCTTGGTCTTCCGAAGGACATCTATCTATCCGACAATGGCACCGTCCTCTTCAGGGAGGATGTCACGGTATAGTTACTGCAGCAGGTCTCGTCTGTTTGTTCCTGCCTGCAGCAATGCACGTCTGCAGCAGTCTATCCACCACTAACTGTCTGTTTTGCCGTAGCATGAAACGTGTATACGCTATACTTGACCTGCATAATTTTGGGGATACATGTTTATAACGCATGTGTTGGTATTTAATAGGGGGGTGTCGCAGTTGAGCACCAATCGCCTCTCTGACTAATTTGATCTTGCTTAGCCTTGATCTACCATAGATACATTATAAACTACCATAGATACATTATAACCTACCATAGATATATTATAAACTACCATAGATACATTATAACCTACCATAGATACATTATAACCTACCATAGATACATTATAGCCTACCATAGATACATTATCACTTACCATAGATACATTATGATTATGACCTACCATAGATACATTATGACCTACCATAGATACATGATTATGTTATCACAATTTGCATGTCACGATATCATAACTTTGTCTTATCTTCTTCTTCTTTCCCTTCAGGCTAGGATTATTCCCTCTGGCGAGTGGTCAGCCATAACTTTGTCTTATCTTGGCTTATCTTGTCTCATCTTATCTGATCTTACCTTAAGTGCTTACCTTTGCCTCACCTTCCTTCACCTGACATTGCATCACCTTACGTAGCCTCTTCTCGCTCTGATTAACCTAATCCAACCTTCAATTACAGATTGCACCTACCTTGCCTTTCCTTAGACTATGTCACCCATCTCATCCTTACATCACTCTAACATCGCTCTAACATCATCCCATCCCTTACATCACTCTAACATCATCCCATCCCTTACATCACTCTAATATCAAAACATGTCGTTTGTTGCATTTCGCAGCACTGGGAATGTCGCCTGTTTATGGTCGTATTCAACTATGTCATCTCCACTAATTACATGTGGATATTCGTCGAAGGACTCTATCTACACACCCTCATCTTCATGGAAGTCTTTCTCGAGAGCAGCTGCGTCACGTGGTACATCATATCCGGATGGGGTAGGTTTTACTTTCGGTTTCACTTCCGACTTCACTTTCGATTTCGCTTTTAGTTCAACGTACAGTTTGTCATTGCTCATAATCGTTCATACACGCTGGTTTTAATTTGGAAAGCTGCTGCAACAATTTATGTGGCTCAATCCATGCACACCACTAACTAAGTTTTTTAATCATTATCAACATCCCCATCAGCAGCGCCAGTAACAGCATCGCGATTAGGCCTATCATCATTACTAAGCTTTTGACAGCTGCACCTATTCAGAAATGCAAAGCTGTCCCGACCCTCTGATCCTATGGTAACTGCACATGGACCACCTTCGGACTACCCTTACGGACAACCCTTTTGACTTGACACAGCGCTAGTGAATGAGCCGGTGCCCCACGCTCGACTCTCGAGTAGCGCTATAGAAGTTTGGAGATTACGATTACGAGTACGAAATCTGAGACGCGGTTAGTTTTCGATTTTCGATTTCGATGAGCGTGAATGACAATGAGAAAATTTTGAGACGTTTCTTGAAGTAAAAGAATACCAGGATTACCAGCTCTGCATCGTGGCTGAATTTCAAAGTGATTGGCTATGTCTGGTAAAAAAAAAGGGAAGACTATAAAATAGTGAGAGGCTGAAGTGACCCAGAACAGATCCAATGGAATACCAGTAGTGCAAGAAGAAGAATTCCTCCGAGCGTGCCATCATGCCATGGTCTGCTTACTTTGACCGAAGCTCTTAAGACAAAAGCAGTCAGGACAGTCATTAATAAGTCAGAAAGACAAACGAAAGGACAAAGCTAGAACTGTGTAACGATGTCGTTATCCAAGCATTGCATTAATAATTAATTATATCTAAATGTAGTGGAATAGGCCTATAAGTAGGTGATTGACAAGCAGTGGAAATTAATCTGAGTTGCATAATTGAATACTGATGACCAGTTCTGCATGTAGGGGATAAAAGCAGAATTAGTTGGAGTCGTTTGAAGAAGTATTTCATTACGGACGATGTTGTGGAACTCGTTGATTGGATGAATTAAATTTTCACGGATCATATAAAAAATCGCCTGCGAGAGAGAGACACACAGAGAGAGAGACAGAGAGACAGAGAGAGAGAGAGAAAGAGAGAGAGAGAGGAAGAGAGAGGGGGAGAGAGAGAGAAAGAGAGAGAGAGGGGGAGAGAGAGAGAGAGGAAGAGAGAGAGAGAGAGAGAGAGAGAGAGAGAGAGAGAGAGAGAGAGAGAGAGAGAGAGAGAGAGAGAGAGAGAAAGAGAGACAGAGAGAGAGAAAAAGAGAGAGAGAGGCTGCAATTGAAGAAGACGCTGGAACGTTGCCTGACGTCATGATGATGGAGGGTTAATGACGAAATGCTTTCTTCTGATCGCTTGATAGTCGGCTAAGGTTCGTTTTGACGAAGCAGTTAGATAAATGAGCGGCTAAGAAAGTCGTAGACATAATATTACCATGGCAACGGGATGACTTTTGAGCGAAATCTGTATGAAATAAGCATCCGACGACAAGGACGATATACGATGTTTTAATCTGCGCGTGAACCCTTCATGTAGTCACGGCGTCGGGCATTTAGTGTTGTTGTACTATACATGTAGGCCATTACGTTCATGAATTAATCGTTAAAAACAACTTTACGACGTGCAGAAAAGACAACGTAATGTGTATTCAAGGAATATTTTCTATAGATAGAAGGAAGATTCTGTCTTCATGATCAGTGCGTGGGTAGATAAATGTTCAACCCGAACGAGCGATTAAGGTCCTTCACATGCAAGTCCAATCTGGAGCGTATACAAGCCAATGGACCTCAAATGAATGTCATGTTTGCTGACCTCCTGTTGGCATGGCTAGGAATGAGAACCAAATCGTTACTACAAGGATGACTATTATTAGGCAATTATAGAACCGTAGTCGGTACTCAGTAGGTCTACTTCTCTAAGCAGGATTAGATGCAGAAACACAAATACAGTCCTGTTCCCGCGAATAGACCGTTTCGGCCAGAATAGAGGCCCGATTAGAGACAAGAATGGCTAATTATTGAAGCAAAAAAGAGCCAAGAATCGAGCCAGTTTGGGGCAGAAATCGTGGTTTCCTAATGACTTGGGCGTGGCCTAACACGCCACATGGGACGAGTCGTTAAGGATTGAAGTTATCATTAGCGTCCGAGGTCCACCATCAGGTCGTCTGCATATATATTATAACATACAACCCTCGGTTTCTGAGGTACGCGAGCATGCACATGCACATGTACACATAACCATGCCTTGCATACATATGCAATGCACACGAGCATGTCTAAAGAGAGTGGAAGAGTCTTAGCAGGCAGTCCGGCAAAGATATTGCATGAATTGTACATGCACTTAATTAACTGAATTGAAAGTATGTTTGTATGGATGTATGTATGTATGCGTGTATGTATGTATGTATGTATGTATGTATGTATGTATGTATGTATGTATGTATGTATGTATGTATGTATGTATGTATGTATGTATGTATGTATGTATGTATGTATGTATGTATGTATGTATGTATGTATGTATGTATGTATGCATGTATGCATGTATGTATGTATGTATGTATGCATGTATGCATGTATGCATGTATATATGTATGTATGTTCGTATGTATGTATGTATGTATCAACTTCAACTTCAACTTCAACTTGTTTATTGATCCCAAAAATATAAAACAGACAAATTATGCATTCATAATAGTACACAAAGTAATTAATTGCAGTTAACAATTAAGCATTCATAATAGTACACAAAGTGATCAATTGCAGTTAACAATTGCGAATGGTATAGCTAAGTGTACAACCATTACTGTGAAATGTAGGGAGCAATAGGCTACCCGAAGGGAGTGATCCCGCTATTGGGGCCTATTTACCAAAGGAAAAAATTCTTCACTATGATATGATTAATGATAATAGATTAGAAAACAGATAGAAATGGCAGTATTTTTGGAATCAATTAAATAACAGCAGTGGGATACCTTCCCTCTGCTCAACTTAAAAAGAATGGGGAAAAACACCGAATAAATGGGTTGTTAATTTTACATTTTTTAATGTGTGTGCACGGATTTGGGATTTAAATCGATCGAGACTCCTGGATGCACGAATATCTTCCGGTATGTTATTCCATAAAAGAGGACCCTGATACTTAATAGAAAACTTTCTAGTGTTCGTTTTAGCAAAGACACTTATGTAGATTCTGTTATTTCTAATGCCTTTAGTATATAAGTTAGGTCTAAAATAGGATGAGAATGCAAGTGGAAGAAGGCTGTTGTCATATTTATACATAAATGTACTAGTTTGGATGAATTTAATTTGGGATATTTTTAGCACCTTCAACTGTTGATACAAGGGGCTAGTGTGAGCATTAAAGGGAGATTTAGTAATAATTCTTATGGCTTTTTTCTGCAGTCTATTTAGCTTAGTTAGGTGAGTGTCATATGTAGATGTCCAAATGAGATTGCAGTAACTTAAGTATGGGTGTATAAGTGTGAAGTATAATGATTTTAGTATATGAAGTGGAATAAGATAGGCTATTCTGTGAATTATGCCTATATTTTTGGAGATTTTTTAGACAGTTCAGCTGTATGTATATTCCATTTTATGTATGTATGTATGTATGTATGTATGTATGTATGTATGGATGTATGTATGTATGTATGTATGTATGTATGTATGTATGTATGTATGTATGTATGTATGAGTGTATGTATGAGTGTATGTATGCAATATGCATGTATGTATTATGCATGTTTGCATGCATGTATGTGTGCACGTATGTATTTATGTATGTATGTATTCAATATGTATGTATGTATGTATGTATGTATGTATGTATGTATGTATGTATGTATGTATGTATGTATGTATGTATGTATGTATGTATGTATGTATGTATGTATGTATGTATGTATGTGTGTATGTATGTATGTATGTATGCTTGTGTGTATGCTTGCATGTATGTATGTATGTACACGGTGGGCTAAAAAAATCCCCTAGGTTTTTTGCCCATATCCTGACCAAATGTAAGAATTTCCAAATGAAATTTTACAGGCTTATTTATAGGCAATTCATATTTACACATCATGGCCAGATTTCATCAAAATATTTCAAACCCAAAATAGGTACACCACTTTTAGTGAGGCTATATATGGCACCTCTTGAGAATTTTACTCAGATGCTCTCCCAACGCAGGCGTTGTCAAAAAGTAAAGCCTTAAGAAGAGCCAGCAGAGTCGCGGGAATCGTGAGGAGAGCCACAGGGAGGCCATTCTGGACAACTGCACCCATGTATAGGCCTACACCGAGAATGCTCTTCGTTGCATGGTCACAGTACATGAAAAGAGAAGAAGGACGTCCTCACGGGTAACTGAGCGCGTTAAACGGAACTCCAGAGTGACAAAAACCGAGGTGAAAAGCTGTATAGGCAGGATGGAGCTTGAGTCAATCAATCAATCAATCAATTGTAATTTATATAGCACTCCTTCAAGGTACCTACTCAGAGGCGCTCCCGGCCGAGATCAAGCGAAAAAACAGTCTTCGACAGTTTGTGAAATTGAGAAGAGCTTGGGAGGTGTCGCATAGTCAAGGGAAGTCCATTCCAGGTCGTTGGACCAACCACAGAGAATGAACGCCTCTGCATTGTTGCAGAGCGAGTGAAAGGAACCATTAAGTCACCATGGACAGCAGAGTGCAGAGCGCGGCGGCCTATGGAAAGAGGGAGGCAAAGCTCACACAGATAAGAGGGTACCCAGCCTGTCAGGGTCAGGGTCTGGCGTAACCGCGAAATATATGTTATAGTCTGTAATCAGTGGCGGCGCAACAGCAGGGTGTTTCAGAGCAAATTCTCTGGTAAAAACCATTTGCCCTGGCCGTTGTTCTGCCGCAAGACTGTCAGAAATTTTCCATGCTGAGAAAATCTCTTCTACATCATTTGCTTGTACGAGTGCTATATCCTGGTTACGAAAATGTCTGACCATGAATAATTTTAATATTCTTAAGCCGTAAATGATGTATCGATACGTTAACACTAGACTGGAATATAAAAAGACCTATTGATAGGCCTATTGTAAAAATAGAAGTAATGAATTAATAATAAGCGAATGCTGATTCGTTGAGTACATCACGTTTTGTGTGTCATTTTTACATGCTTCTGTAAGGCTGGGGCCCCACAGTTTTACTAAACAGGGTCCCCAAATTTGTTAATCCGACCCTGACTGACTCACAACTTCGTCGTCGTTGTTAATGTCGTCATCATTATCATCATCACCACCGTCATCATCGTCGTCGTCATCATCATCAATTATATGGTGGTAGTTGTCAACATAATCGTCGTTTTCATCATTTAATCATCATCATCATCGTCATCATTTATATGGTCGTCGCCATAAACAACATCATCGTCGTCCTCCTCATCATCTATGCAGTTGTCATCGTCGTCGTCGTTATTGTTTACATTGTCGTCGTCGTCATCATCATCATCATCATCATCATCATCGAAGCTGCAAGGCTGCTACTACTACTACCACTACTGCTACTACTACTACTACTACTTCGTCGTCGTCATCTTCATTGTCATAATGGTCATCATCATTCGCATCAATATCATAGATACTATCATCATCATCCTCACTAGGGTCATCAGCATCATCATAGTCATCGTCGTCGTCATCATCATCATCATCATCATCGTCATCATCATCGTCATCATCACTATCGTAGTCGTCGTCGTCTTCTTCGTCGTCCTCATCATCATCATCGTCGCCCTCGTCGTCATCATCATCAGGTTGAATGGAGGCGTTAATTACGAATAGAGGCGTAATGGGATATATCTATATCTGTAAGAAAGGACTTGGCTTTGTATGTTTGTATGTATGTATGTATGTATATTTGTCCAGAATGCACGCTCACAGTTTTTAAGCTTTTCACTCCAAACATTCAGGGGTGGGGTGGAGGGGTCGGGGGGGTTGGGGATGGGGTGGAGTGGGGGAGTGGGGGTCGAGGGTGGAGGGGTGGGGTGGGGTGGAAGGGATGGAGTGGGAGGTGGAGTGGGGTAGGAGGGGTTGAGGGGTGGAGGGGTGGGGTGGAGGTGGGATGGAGTGGAAATTTTCGTCAAACCCAAGTTTCTCCGGTGGTGGTGGTGTAGGCTACCGGCGGAGGTCGGAGTGTGGTGGGGTGTTGTGTGGTGGGGTTGCGGCTGAAGCGGATCGAATCCTATATTTCCCGGGCAACGTCGGGTACCCCAGCTAGTATAAACTATATATATACACATATAAATATACTGGAATATCAAACATAGGCACGGCCATTGGCACAGAATAGGTTGAGAGGATGGAAGGGGGAGTCGATTACAACCCCACTGACCCATTCATTGGCGAGAGACGGCAGTTAAGGGAAGGAGAGAGACAGGGAACGGGGATTGCATTCAATCCACACCGAAGGGTGAGGGAAGGGAGGGCTATAATTAGCGTAGTACATGCATTATATGCAATGTAGTGTGGTCTATACACAGGGTGAGAATTGCGAGGGTGGGGTTTCAACCCGTCTTTCTAAGTGCTCCATTGTTAAGTCTGATTTTCACACCCCAATTCCAAGTGCTTCATAGTACAACCCCCGTTCTTGTTTAAACAAATCTCTCACTCTAGACTATACATGTAGCTATGCAATGCAATGTGCAGTAAGTCTTATAGCAAATTTCGGGCAAGTCATGTTTTTGGGCATGTGGTCATAGGATCCCCAGGCGTTGGTCAAGGTCTGGTCTGGTTTGACATGATTACCCCAACAAACGGGGAAACGTTGATGATTGATATGAAAGACACAGAAAGAAAGGGCAGCCAAAAGCATTAGGACAAAGAAGCAGACATACAAATGGACACATAAAAAGCAGGACCAAGGGGTCGAATGAAGAATAGCCTACAAATTCTCAGGGGAAGAAAGGTGGGGCGCGGTGGTGTAGTGGTGGCGTCGTTGCCTTGAAGCCGGAAGGTTCGAGGTTCGAATCCACCTCGCCGCGTAAGGACCTTGGGCAAGTCCTTCACTCACAATTGCTCAGCGCTTCGGCGTGAAACTCCGATGCAGTGTCCGCTCTGCATTCGGGAGCGCCTCTGAGTAGAAGGAGCTTGAAGGGGCGCTATAACAAGTACGCATACAAACAAATATATATACATATACACACACAAAAGTAAGCATGTATTATTATACGAAGGTCTGGTGCGCTGCGTGCACTTGGCTTTAGAGTGGCGCTTTGAAAATTTGGAGATTGCGATGTATACGAGCCTAGGGTAAAATATCAATATAATATATTAGCTACAAAGGAAGGCAGAATAACATAGACAAGCAGATATATAGCAAGCGCATAGTAAGTATGCATGGGCGAGTGTGGGTATGTAATTAGCTAGATAGTCATGACCATCGGGCTCACGCCCCACGCCTAATGAACTTTAGGAATATCTGTCTGTAACATAAACATTCCGTCAGAAGAAGCCATGTGGCCGTAACGCGTCGGTTGAATAAATCTTATATATATATACACACACATATACGTGAATTTATAATAAATCTGTTGTATTCTATCTGTTTTCAAATTTAACACGGTGCAATGCACAGAGCAACTGTGAGCTAAAACGACGGAGAGTTGTACGCAGATGTGACAATTCTCACCCTGGTATAGTTAAAAATAGAGGCATGGGGAGCAGGTAGGCCTACGAGAGTTGAAGAAATGGAAGGGTAATGTGGCAATAAGCAGAAGAAGTGAAAATGACCCACAGAGATAAGACCCATACGTGGAAACATCATTAATTACCCATACGTGGAAAACATCATTAATTACCTGACACCAATGAGTTCCAGACGCCAAGTAGGCCGCGGGCCATAACACGGTCCCCATCCATGTCTCTGTCTATGTCCCTATCCATGTCTCTGTCTCTGTCCCTATCCATGTCTCTGTCTCTGTCCTTATCCATGTCTCTGTCTCTGTCCCTATCCATGTCTCTGTCTCTGTCCCTATCCATGTCTCTGTCTCTGTCCCTATCCATGTCTCTGTCTCTGTCCCTATCCATGTCTCTGTATCTGTACCTATCCATGTCTCTGTCTCTGTCCCTATCCATGTCTCTGTCCCTATCCATGTCTCTGTATCTGTCCCTATCTATGTATCTGTCTCCGTCCCTAACTAGGTATCTGTCTCTGTCCCTATCCATGTCTCTGTATCTGTACCTATCCATGTCTCTGTCTCTGTCCCTATCCATGTCTCTGTCCCTATCCATGTCTCTGTATCTGTCCCTATCTATGTATCTGTATCTGTCCCTATCTATGTATCTGTATCTGTCCCTATCCATGTCTCTGTGCCTATCCATGTCTCTGTCCCTATCCATGTCTCTGTCTATGTCCCTATCCATGTCTCTGTATCTGTCCCTATCTATGTATCTGTCTCTGTCCCTAACTAGGTATCTGTCTCTGTCCCTATCCATGTCTCTGTCTCTGTCCCTATCTATGTATCTGTCTCTATCCCTATCTATGTATCTGTCTCTGCCCCTATCTAGGTATCTGTCTCTGTCCCTATCCATGTCTCTGTCTCTGTCCCTATCCATGTCTCTGTCTCTGTCCGTATCCATGTCTCTGTATCTGTCCCTATTCATGTCTCTGTCTCTGTCCCTATCCATGTCTCTGTATCTGTCCCTATCCATGTCTCTGTCTCTGTCCCATTCCATGTGTCTGTCTCTGTCCCTATCCATGTATCTGTCTCTGTCCCTATCCATGTCTCTGTCTCTGTCCCTATCTATGTATCTGTCTATGTCCCTATCCATGTCTCTGTCTCTGTCCCTATCCATGTCTCTGTCTCTGTCCCTATCCATGTCTCTGTCTCTGTCCTTATCCATGTCTCTGTCTCTGTCCCTATCCATGTATCTGTCTCTATCCCTATCCATGTATCTATCATACTGTAATTTAGTTTGGGCATCTACATATAAATCCAGGCTCAATAAATTAGTACTTCTCCAAAAACGTGCAATACGTATCATAGCTGGAGTTAAGCCTTTTATTCACTCAAGTCCTTTATTTCAATCATTTAACTTATTAAAGTTTCACCAAATAATGACTTTCCAGATAGGAGTCTTTATGTATCGGTTCACCCATGATCTTCTTCCCCTTAACTTTGCAGGGTACTTCCAAAAAGGATCTGAAATACACTACTATTCCACTAGGAACTCCTCTCATTATCGAGCCATATCCGCTCGTTTAAATTCAAGAAGATTCCATATTAAATATACTGGACCAGGTATATGGAACTCGTTTCCTAATCATGTTCAACAAGCTTCCAGTTTACAAAGGGCAAAAACACTACTGCGCAACTACTTGGTTAATGACTGCCAAGATATTTAACTTGAAGGCACTGATTTTATTTGATTTGATTTTATTATTTTTGTGTGTGTGTTTGTGTGTTTGTGTGTGTTTGTGTGTGTTTGTTTTGCGTTCTTTAGTTAAGTTTACTACATTAATTGTCATGCTGTTCTTTTAGCCTATTGTTAAAGTCATTGTGTCAACCGTCTAGCCATCTATTAAAATTGCATATGTAATTAGGTGTCCCTGTTAGCGGGATATTCATCCCTTAGGGCCTTCCTTGTTGCCATCCGATTATGTGAAGCATATTATGTCTATTGTGTATGTTGATGGTTGCAATAAAATGAATTGAATTGAATTGAATGTATGTATGTATGTATGTACGTATGTATGTATGTATGTATGTATGTATGTATGTATGCATGTATATATGTATGTATGTATGTATGTATGTATGTATGTATGTATGTATGTATGTATGTATGTATGTACGTATGTATGTACATGTATGTATGCATGTATATATGTATGTATGTATATATGTATGTATGTATGTATGTATGTATGTATGTATGCATGTATATATGTATGTATGTATGTATGTACGTATGTATGTATGTATGTATGCATGTATGTATGTATGTATGTAGCCTATGTATGTGTGTATGTATATATGTATGTATGTATGTATGTATGTATGTATGTATGTATGTATGTATGTATGTATGTATGTATGTATGTATGTATGTATGTATTTATGCATGTATGTATGTATGTATGTTTGTATGTATGAATGTATATATGTATGTGTGTATGTATGTATGTAGCCTATGTATGTATATATGTATGTGTGCTATTTGGTGTACTGTGTATGATGTGTGGCATATATTTTGAATTCCCTCTTCCGTTGGACTGTCTCTTTCCGTCCTTCGTTCTCTCAACAAATACTTTGTGGAGTATTTCGGGCAGTGAGCGCTTCCCAGAGGAGTCGATTTGAAAATACTAAAATACTTTATACTTGTTAAGACAGTTGTAGGAGCAAACTATGTATATACAGAAACAGGCTACAGCAGCAGAGGTCATCTGGTTCACACTACGTTCCATTAATTAAAATTATCTGAGAGAGCTGTGGACCCCATAGCCGACAGCGTCGTTAACGATTGAACTAATGATCTGTAGGCGGAGTCTTCACCGCTAATTATCGCCTTAATTATCATCAACCAAGCTCTAACCAAGCTTCATTCTTGAAGGATTAGAGGCATATTTGGGCTTGGGACATGCTCGAAC
This sequence comes from Lumbricus terrestris, assembly GCA_949752735.1. Lineage (NCBI taxonomy): Eukaryota > Metazoa > Annelida > Clitellata > Crassiclitellata > Lumbricidae > Lumbricus > Lumbricus terrestris. Next base: position 40,154,151 of record OX457036.1, read on the forward strand.
TAAGCTCTATGGAGTATCTTTTCGCGAGAACAGGACTGTAGCTGGATCAAACCCTATAGACATATGAAGATCCGTAAAGGGGGGCGGATGACAAGGACTGATTACAAGTGACGGGATCCTTGAACAGTGATCAAATTTCTAATTGCCTGAAGACACACGTCTAACACGGTTACACACTCGTGAGCCTCTGACAATAATCAAACGGTCATGAGATGAAAAAAATAGCCAGTGATATAGAGTTATAGAGTCATCGAAGGAGAGACGACGTCATCAGAGACGGACGACAAGAAAGTCTGACAGCCAGTCCGACTTGCAGACGGACAAAGTGGATAAGTAGACAGCTGGAAGCTGCTTTCGGGTTCTGCTTGATGGTCTATTGGCGCCAATGTCTGTGCTGTCCGTTTCCAGGCGCCTCGTTGACGTTCGTTCTGCCTTGGGTGGTCGTCCGAACTCTACTCGAAAATGTCTAGTAAGTGTTGTCACACGATCGTTGATTTCTACTCTGCTCTTGTAGACTCCTTCTCCTGTTCCTCGTCTTCTCCTATTATACGGCGTCCACTTCGCTCTCATCCTCATTCTCTTCCGTCCCTCTTTCAGCCGCCGTGTTTTCTGCTTTCCTCATGCACCCTACTTCCTTTCTGCTTTTCGCCATCCCTTCCTCTTTCTTCTTGCCCTTCCCTTTCGCTGACTCCGTCTCACGCTTATCTCTCCTTCTCTAGGACTCTTCTGGTGATAATGCTGGAGACTAATGAATCTTCGATTTCATTCATGTATTTCTCATATTCAGACATAATAATTATTGTGCTTCAAGTATACATCACTGTGCGCTATATATATAATCTATATATATATATAATATTTTTATTTCCCTACCACCTCATATGTATACAGGGTGGGCATAAAAAAGTAATTCCCTATAGTGTTTTTGTCAATATCGATTCAAAAACGTAACGCAACAAAAAGTAGTAAAAATACGATTTTATTAAGTCTCATCTCAAATAATTGTTATCAAATAGCCTTGATATTGATAGATGATCACTATTACTATTATTTTAAAAATAAACAGGGTACCAGCGTAGCTGCACGTCACTGTGAAGTTACTTAGCAAGATGACAATCACGTTGGCAAATAAGGAATCTGTAAGATCAATAATTTTGCTATCAAAGCAATGAAATTCGAATTTCTAAAAAATGAAAAATGGCCAAAATGTCAATGACAGACAAAATGTGTATTCAGACACCAGGTCCTCTTGAACAAGATCCTGGAGTTACATTGAGCTACGGTACGTTTACTCTGATAAACAGTGAGCGCGCAAAAAATTAAGAGTTAAGCTGAGAGTTAAGAGATTTGCCCGTAAAATGAAAAGAGATCGGCTTAATGTTGATTGTTCTGGTTTCATGGAGAAAGCCAATGGTCCCAATTCTCCGGATTTGAACCGGATGGATTGATAATCAATTGCGAAGGGCTATGCTGGGAATTCTGTGGAAATATCACAATTTGCAACCAAAACCAAGAGCGGTAAGAGAGTTGAGGGCATTGGAGTTGATATGAGAAGATTTGCCTTTGGAACGCATCAACAGAACCATCAAGAACTTTGCAAAGAGACTCAAACAAAGTTCTGGCACTGGTCGTGGGCACATTGAACACAAGTTGTGAAGCACTATCAAGTTCATATCACAACAGTTAGACTATTTGAGATGTGACTTACCAAACTCGTGTTTTATTACTTTTTGTTACGTTACGTTTTTAAATCGTCAAAAAGCGGTGTGTGGCCTGAGGCCTCACTAAAAGTGATATAACTTTTGTTCTGCTTGAAATATTTTGATTAAATCTGACCATGATGTGTAGTTATAAATTGTCTACAAGCCGCCTGTAAAATTTCATTTCGAAATTCCTTCATTTGGTCTAGATATTGGAAAAAACCGTAGGGGGATCTTTTTTGGCCCACCCTGTATAATGTGTATATGAATTACCTTTAAGCCCGTATATCTTGATTTGAAAAATTCTTATTTTGGCCAGGATATTGTCAAAAGCCCATAAGGGGATTACTTTTTTATGGCCCACTCTGTATATAACATTCGTCTCAGCTCAAGATAAAAACTCAATAATTAACACAACTCACAAGGGGAAAGACGCCGTGTAGGAAATAAGTAATCATCGGCCACCATGTAGCAAGATAAGGAAAATAATGTTAAACAAACTACTGCTGACTGTTCTGTAGTTTTGGAGTTAAACGATGTGTGTACTGTCTTAACGACGTACGAATGACGAGTCGTTGTGTAAATGTTGCTCATTCGTTTTGATTGTACAGCTGCTGGAATACTCATCCGACTCCTGGATACTTCTGGATAATCAAATTACCGATCGCTATCACCGTTCTGGTAATTTTCAAGCTAATCCTTTACATCTTCAATAATTGATTGATCATGCATTAATTACAGACAAGATACGATCGTTGGCTTCATGGCGGGAATGGAATAGAAGTTGCATTCCCTGCCTTTCGTTTGCATTTCACTTTCCTCCTCATCCAATCCTTTCGTTCAATTGCCTTCTTCCATTCTTCCCTTCTTCTCTTCTTTGTTTGTAGAAACTGTTACTTTAGTCCATTTAAAAAATCTATTCTCTACATTTAATAAGTTGAGGTCTGTCAACTTAATTTTCTGAATAAACGAAATATATATATATATATATATATATATAGATCTATCATATTCTTATTTTTCCTTACTACTTGAAAATCTATAATTTGGACGCAGAGTTTTTTGAATAGACACTGAATTCGTGTGCTATTTTTCTCCTCTTTGGTATACATACCTTGCCTTGAAGATGGAGAGAGATGAGGATTTGATGGTTGACCTTGCGTCTGATTGTCTTGTAGGTCAACTTCATCTTCTTCGTGAACATCGTTCGAGTTCTTTTCACCAAACTGAATGCGATGAGCACAGCGGACTCGCAGCGACATAAGCACAGGTACAACTAGACCCATGCAGCGACATAAGCACAGGTACAACTAGACCCACGCAGAAGAAGAAACCAGGTTGCGCTCTCTCAGTTGTTGGGCAGAACAGGTATTAGGTCTAGGAGACAGACAACGCTCTCCCTGCGGGCATGCAGCGGTGGAATTAGTTACACAGATTAAATAAAGTGGTATGATAAGATGACAGGCAATTCCTTATCTTCTGCCAATCTTAATCTATTCTCCAATTTTGAAACTTCTTTAGATTAATTCACAAAGCTCTATTATGAATGGTCGCTTATTCATTATTCATCTTTCTTTACTTTTACCTAATTTACTTTACCACGTATCTATTGATATATACTTAAGTTAACATTGCTTCCGCGTCATTGTTAATCTCTTAAAAGATTCTGTAAAAACATTCTTAGATATAAAGATATATTCATGATTTTTACGTCACCTCAAATCAGATTATCATAACTGACCCCAGCTCACCTTGCGATAACTAATCATTAGGCCTACACTTAACGTTTCTCGCAGATCTAATGGTTTCACAATGGACAGACACTTAGGTATTGCGTACGCCATGTTTTCATGAATTGTTGCTACGCATTATTATTATTGTTTGTGGCAGGAAGTTGGCGAAGTCGACGCTTGTGTTGATTCCTCTGTTTGGTGTTCCGTACATGATCTTCCTCGGTCTACCAGACAACCTCAACGAAACAATGGAGATCGTCAAGCTCTACTTCGAAATGACATTCAACTCCTTCAACGTATTATACACTCCTGCTTTATAGCTAAATAGTGTCTGTCCCAGTGGTGTAGCCAGGAATTTATGATGGGAGGGTTGGGGTTTTACGGTCTGGCCGGATGCCCTTTCTGACACCAACCCAACAGTATTACAGTAAATAGAAATGGAATAAAGTAGCAAAGGGAATAAAGTAAGAAAAAACATTTGTTACTTCAAGCAATTGTTTTTTTAAATTTAAGTGGATAAATAACCTTTAAATTTTTTTCCTAGGCCAATGGGGGGTTTAACCCCCGAAATCCCCCTTGTCTACGCCACTGGTCTCACCTGTATTTCCTACCTTCGACTAGAAGCCACACATACATTCACCTCCTTAACAATATTGTCCTGTAGGGCTGTTTACCTCGCCGTGCGTCAATCAATCAATCAATCAACCAATCAATCAATCAATTGATCGATCGATCCATCGATCCATCGATCAATCAGTCAGCCAATCATTCAATCAATCAATCAATCAATCGAATGATCAATAATTATTGATCTGTGTGCCGGGCAATTAATCAGTAAATTGACCAATCAATTTGTTCGTTTATCAATCTAGCAGTTCTTAATGACTAACTTTAGGCTCTAAAAATTCAATCACCCGAGCAGTTAGTCAATCAGTCGGCCAGCTAATCAGTCAGTCAGTCGGTTCAGTTGTCATGCAACCAATCAATAATCATTCAATCAATCTTTCAACCATTAATCAACACATTGTGACATTAAATTGGCAATCGACGAGGCGACCTACGAACAAATAGATCTAAGCATGTAACTGTTCTGTATCTTTGCAGGGATTCGTGGTAGCCATGCTCTTCTGCTTCCTTAATGGAGAGGTAACTTTTACTATTTTTAATACTTACCTACCGAATGTTCCCGTCCTAAGACGTGGAAATTTTTTTGAATTCATGTAGGCTACTCATCAGCGAAAGAAATAGCTCAGATGACAATCCAGATTAATCAATTCAATAGCAATGTTATGATTATTGAGAAGCTCGTGAAGGCGCAATAAAGTGCTTGGATGGATGGATCCAGATTTGACGAGGACCTATGACAACAGAGGCCGTTGCCCTCGACAGAAATTTGTTCGGCATATTACAGCACTTTTTAAAAGTGCTTGGATTAATCCAATCAGAAGTCACAAAGGAATTTCTTTATTCGCGCCGTTAAAATTAAAAGCTTCAGTTACGTAATGACTATAATGATCAAACGACATTTATTTTATTTCACATTGTTTTTAAACGGTATATAATCGACAAAGCACATCTGCTCTAGCATCGCCACCTACCGAAATGAAACAAGTCTAAAGCAAGAAAAACAATGGCAGCGTCCCATCGCGAAACGAAATGAGACTATTAAGCAAAGCAGAGCGTAACAAAGAGTTGACACACTCGTGATTTTAAAAAGAGACTTCGTGTTTTTCTTTCCTCCACTAAGTCTACTTAGAAGTGCGCATGACCACATGTAGTTAAGGTTTTACTTAAGTACCGGTATAATATAGTTAAGTTTGTTTCTCTACATGCTATTTACAATTTAAACTTTTTGCAATCTGTCATATGTCTCCTAATTTGATTTTTTTTGCTATCTTGTATAATATTTCTTGGAATTTTTTCTTACTTGGGTGACCCTCCCCAGCGGGATGTCAATCCCTTTGTAGCCAATGCATGCATATTTTATGTTTTTAATGTCGTCTTGTTTTCTGGTTGCAATAAAGCGAATTGAATTGAAGAAAATTGATTTAATGTCATCTCACTTCGCTAATTATATTATTAACTAGATGGGGTACCCGGCGTTGCTTGGAAATTTTAGGATTCGCCCGGTTCCCGGTCATTTCCCTACCTACGCGCCCCACCAATCAGTCTAGAGGTCGTCTGATGTTGGTTAATATTTCAGGTACAGAACGAGTTTCAGAAACTTTGGCATCGCCATCGCCTACGAAGTTCCGACTTCGTCTCCAGACATCGCCACAGTGGAACGAATCTCAGCACGACGGCCGTCTATTCGCCCAGATCCGTCCACAACTGCAGCAGGGCAGAGCAACCGAAGGAGGCGGCGGCGGGCACCTACCTTAGCCCTCAACCTCCTGCTGCTGCTGCTGCTGCTACCCATGCTCTTCGGGGAGCGTCTGAGGCTGAGGACAATCCCAGAGGAGGTGCGGGGTCGGTAAGAGAACGGTCGGACCACGACGAACAGGAGTCGAATCGTGAACCGAGGAAGGACACGCAAGTCTTGTTCCTGATGTCTGATACGTTGTCGACCGTTGTCGAAGTCGATAAGGAGCAACGACAACCGTTTCTCAACTCGTCGATCGATATATACTTCTGATATACAACGATTGCAAAGCAACATGTGTCTGACTCATTCTATTTCTCAGACAGGGTGTGGCGCTATATTAATTATTAGGAAATATGTCGTTCCGTGCAAAATCTGCCGCCTCTCATGGAGTAGCTACAACCTTGCCCGCGTTCCATGTCTCTTTCCCTGTCTGTGTTCCTCACCGGTTAAGTGTCCTTCGCCTGTTCCTCTTGTCTCCCGCACCTCTTTCCGACTGGTCAATGTAAAGACAGACGTTGTCACCATATGAGTCTTGAGGTGTTACTTATCTTACTGCATTATAATCAAAGCTCTGGCGCCGCCGACACTCTGAGGTCGGCGCAGAGCTCTGATTATATAATATGGATCGTGGTTGACGTTCATGTCTAAACTGCACATTGTGTATAGTAGGTCATTATCGCAACGAGTCAAGGCTTCCGGCCTCGATGGCTGGATTGTGCTTAACAGGACGCAATTCGTAATTTTCAAAGCTCTCCATCCGGTGAACAAAGATATTATAAAAGGAGTTTAATTTCTTATTTTAACCCTCTTAATAATAATTATTAGAGGACTAACCTGATAGGCTATTCTTCTACTGCAGCAGGGGTTATTTTAACGTGCAGCTGGACACAAAGTGTGTAGTTGGGAAAGAGATTTGTGCAGTTGAAAATCAGACCTTGTGCAGTTACTTTTTGCCTTGTTGCGTGAACCGACGAGAAGTTAGTGGTAAAAAGTTGGACACAAACATGATAGTAAGTTAGTAACAGCGCAAAGGGAACATTTTTGAGGCGGTTTATTTGGGTGATATTAATTTTTATATTCAGGAAAAGAGCAGGCCTGTTGAAATTTAGCGTGAACTATAATAGATATGGTGATTACATGCAGTTTTCAAGTCAAGCATTAGACCGATACGGCGAAGGTCACCCGTGTGCATGAAGTAAGAGCGGGGAAAATGGGTGATGTAATCGAAGACAAGGTTCTGCTAAAAATCACACATATGCTGCAGACAGAAGAATTTGCAGTAGGCTAAATGTATGGGCGGATGCAGATTCAAGGTCTGCTGTAGGTTGATATCCTGATCAAGTTGTGAACCCCGGGGTTATCCTTCATACCATAATGACAAGATCTTGGCCATCGTAGTCTACTTTCTCCTGCTTTTGCCGCTTACTCTGACAAGCTGAGGTAGGAAGGGACGTAGACAGTCAGCACATAAAGCAAAATAGTCTACTATAATGTAACAACCCAAGTAGCCTATCTAACTGGAGACAGGCGATGAAAAGAAAAGAATTAATCAGGCAGACATCCAGATTGAGCTAGCCTTTCAGCCACACAGGCTATCCAATAAATACATACATGATGCAAGATTGTAGGTCAATGCATACTCAAATTTTCTTCCAAATTCTCCATATATTCCCATATTACACGCACCCTTTTTGAGTTTATGTGATCCCATCCAAAAATCACCATCCTCAGAATCTGAAAGATACACGTAGGCCTATGTTATTGAACTAGCATCTCGCAAAGGGGTGTAGACTTAGATGGGATAGGATCGAGGAACGGAACCCGTAACTTGTGGTGGTGACGGAGATGCCTATATCTTATATCCCCCAAATATTTCAGAAATATTATCACAAACATTATTATAGATTTCTACGGTGTTATTCACTGCTTGTCCATAATTATCAATTTTGATACAGATGACAGCCTAAACTGCCACTATTCCTTTGTGTAAATTAAAAAATATTAATATACAGGTAGGGGGAATTATTCAAGTCTTAAACCACGTCTCTGAGTACCAAATTATGATTGAATTTGTCAAGGTAGCAGCCTAAAATGCTATTACAACAGTGGGCAAATGACTTTTTTCAAACAATGGACGAGAAAAGAAAATTATGAGTAATTGTTTCAAATGACAGCTTTAAATGCCAGATTAACAGCGTGCAAATGAAAAAATTAAACAATAAGGAGGAGACTCTCTAAACTCTAAAAACCATAGCTGTCAGCATTTAAAAAGAGCAATTTTGTTCAGATGACAGTCACAGTGTGGATATTCAGAAATGTGAACAATGGGGAGGGGCATTTATTGAAGTCTCAAACCATGCCTTTTGGCGTGAAATTTGTGAGCAATTTTTTTAAGATCACAATCTAAAAGTTGCCATTATAATGTTGTAAAAAAATATTTAAACAATGGGACCGGACACTTATTAAAGTTCTACACCATGACTATCAGCACTGAAATGATGAGCAACCTCGCTAAATTACAAATTAGAATAACACCAGTGCAGTGTGGAAATAAAAAAATTCTAAAATGGGATTGGTACATCACCTTCCAAAACTTCTACCCAGCTAGGTGCTCGTGCATTGGAAATTATTGTCCCTCGGTCGCTTGTTCGTTTCCACAGACCCAGGACCAAGTCTGCGGTTATGTCCACACACACACACACACATTCTGGTTCTCATGAATGAATGACACCAGAGCTTGTAGCATATAAAATTTTCAGCAGTCGTACCCTAAGTCAAGTCATGGTGTGGTAAAATATCATTTACATGTAGATCGGCGACGCGGCTCCTGGTTAAAACTGCTATTAGCTTAAACAGTACATATTCGTGTTGATGTGGGTGTCAGTATAGGCCTATCGATCAATAATGACCATTTGGGAGGTTTGCTAATGATATTTATCGGTCTTACATCGTATTTTGCAGTTAGTGGGTTATATTTTATACAAAATTTGAAATTAGCTCAAACATTTTATTTCTTGGGGAAATATCTCATCTTGTCTGCTAGCTTTAGCTTCAGCAAAACAATATCATGTTGATCTTAATGACCAGGGTTTCAGAGCAGAAAAGCAACATTTAGACGTACCTTGCATAGGCCTACTAGCGAAACTTTGAAAGTGTCCAGGAACATAGGACCATTTAACTTTATTACACCTAACAATCTTTCTGAGCTATTTCCAATTCCAGCAACAGCAGAGGATCTGTAAGGAATCTTTAAGGGATCTCTAGTCGATTATGGATATTGAAAGGTCTAAACGTCTAAGAACGTCTAGCTGATTTCATTCGTTAATTCATTTGGAGATTTTTGCCATGATGAAATTTGAGTCAAACATTGTCATAACAATTGATTTTGATCTTTAATATGAATTTTTATAAAGTCGGAAAATCTTAATATTCAAATATCCAGGATTGGCATTCCCCCAGAAAAATTTGACAAAATGATATTGGTTTTTAGTTACTGCTTTCATCATTGTTTTACATGAAGTGTTATAATATACCGTGATATTATTTATTATTATATGATTATAATGACATTATTTACTACCATAATATATGATACTATCATGTTAAGATGACACTTTAAAATGCTGCCATTGCAATGTGGAAATTCAAAAATTGTCTTATGGGCCACTGAAAAAGCACAGCTATTTTGTTAAGACGACACCTTAAAATGCTGCCATTGCAATGTGGAAATTCAAAAAGTTTCTAATGGGTCACTGAAAAAGTACAGCTATTTTGTTAAGACGACACCTTAAAATGCTGCCATTGCAATGTGGAAATTCAACAAGTTTCTAATGGATCACTGAAAAAGTACAGCTATTTTGTTAAAACGACACCTTAAAATACTGCCATTGCAATGTGGAAATTCAAAAAGCTTCTAATGGGCCACTGAAAAAGTACAGCTATTTTGTTAAGACGACACCTTAAAATGCTGCCATTGCAATGTGGAAATTCAAAAAGTTTCTAATGGGCCACTGAAAAAGTACAGCTATTTTGTTTAGACGACACCTTAAAATGCTGCCACTGCAATGTGGAAATTCAAAAAGTTTCTGATGGGGAGGGGCGCATCCCTTTCCCATACCCCTCCCCCTCCCAGTCTCGGCGCTACGCGCATCACGAGCGTCCTTCGGACGCTCAATTGCCTCCCCCCAGAAACCTCAATTCCCCCCCCCCCAGAGGATGGGGACTAGATTAAACACTGCTTATTAACGAACGCTCACCAAAAGCTGCTTCAGCTTTGGGGGACAAATACCTGGTCAAGGACTTTCTTATGTCCAGTCTCAAAATACGTCATTTATGTGCAGTTGAGAAAATTCCTTAAAATAACCTCTGTACTGCAGGACGGCTATAGTTGCTGTTTAACGACACTGGTCATGACAAGACAATTACAGTCGCCCTCCTCCTTTCTATAGGCTTGAGACTGGCAGCATCAAACCGTCGTCCAGGTATCAGGGCCCGTATGCACAGTTTTGAACTTCCGAGCAAAGATGACCGGAACTTTGTCTCTAGAGTTCTTTTCAAACATAGATCTATTACTAAAGCATAGTGTAATTTTCAATTCAATTCAATTCCAAAATGATTGCTCCCTTTAATATTATTTCAATGTAATTTTTGTCTGTCTCAATGTACCAAGTTGCGGCTTGCCAACCTATGTTTTTGCTCATTAAACGAATATAATTTTATAGGCCTACAAAGTAAGCCTACGAGCGGTGACGATGTTCTCTACCGCCACGTGGTCGGTGTAATAAAAATTTGCACTTCAATCAGCTTCGTTGGAGGGCGATAGCCGAAAATAAATCTCGTGCTCTAACTTTCTGTTCCATGGTCAGGACGTGAATCCGCTGCGAAGAGAAGCTGACAGTACAGCTGCCGAACAATAGACTATAATTATATGATCGTCAACGGCTAACATATATATGCACGATGTTAAAGGTTTTAAAATTTTCGGACTTGTACGAATTAGCTACAGCCTTTCTCGTTACATGTCCATCACCAGTTTCCCATACCTTATCCTTCGCCTTTTCTATAATTATGTTCCTCACCTGTTCAGTCGTGAAAGGCATTACAAATTAGCACACACAGTTAATAGAAATCAACAGATAGCGAAGAGAACTAGTCGTTGGTTTTCGGCTTGTAGCCTATTATGCAGACTTTTAATGGAGAAACAAATCAATTTGCACCTTGAAAATTCATATACATAATTCATGTATATCGCCATTTTATAATACGCATCCTTGCCTTCATCAATTACAGTGGCGTAGCCAGGAATTTTTCATGGGGGGTTGATCTTTTTTGCCTGGCCGGATACCCTTTTTGAAACCAACCCAACAGTAGGCTATTGCAGTAAATAAAAAGGGAATAAAGTAAGAAAGGGAATAAAGTAAGAAAAACAATTGTTACTACAAGTGTCAACACCCAATTGACCTTCAAAGTTTTCTCCCGTTTTTTCCCTTGTGTTCAGTAGCGTAGCCTACACCTAGCCTAGTCACTGTATTTCGTTATCTAAAGCTAGGTTATAAATCTCTAAAGTTCTTAACTTGTTCAATTACAACAAAGCTCTGTTTCTTGTATTTTCTTCTTCTTCGTTCATAACACACGCAGATAACACAACAATAGATCAACGACGACAAACGCTTGAATTCTACGACAGCAACGCAACTATATTATTATCTAACTCCACTGTTCTCTAAAACGTCTTCTACTCTCTCTCTACTATCAACGCCTTCCTCTACAACTTCTTACACTGTCTGGGCGTACACTCTTCCCCTGGCCGCTCTGTCCTTCTATCTGCCTCTCTCCGTGTATCTGTCCGTCTGTCTGTCTATCTCTCTCTCTCTCTCTCGCTCTCCGGCGACGGTCGGCCGAGCCGCGCTAAACTTTCCCGCCAGTCTGGCACCTGCAGGCCTAACTGTCTAGACGCTGACCTTGAGCTGGTCTAGTCGTACGCCTAAACATCAACTGACTAAATAGACTATACAAAATTAGCTCACATTACCTCCTTCCTTTCTTTTAAAGAGAGCTAATTACCTATAAAAATTAGCGAACGTACCTTAACTAAACAATGCAAATAGTCCATAACATAATACATCATAAAATATCTTATACTACAATCTAGACAGACAATCGGCTACTACATTCAATTTACCTTTCTTATAGTTCAATAGAATGTCAAAATTTTGCAATGATAAAGACCATCTGACTAATTTAGCAGATTTCGACATTGATTCAGTCAAATAAACTAAAGGGTTATGGTCCGTAAACACATTGATTTTAGAACCAATAAGAATTTCTTTCAACTTGTTTAAAGCCCATATGATCGCATAGGCTTCCTTCTCAATCGTCGCCCACCTCCTCTGGGTATCTGTCAGCTTCTGACTGATAAATGAAACGGGACGTTCTATCCCTTCCTCGTCCATCTGAGATAGGACCGCTCCCACAGCAAAATCACTGCTATCACAGTACAAATTAAATGGTTTCCCAACCTCAAACATATATAGAATCACATTTGATAAGACAATCTGCTTAAGAGAATCAAAGGCTTTCTGATGTGCATCAGTCCAAACAATGTTATCAGGTACTTTCTTGCTAGTCAAGTCTGTTAATGGTTTAGCAATTTCAGCAAAATTACAAATAAACTGTCTGTAAAATCCAAAAAATCCTAAGACTTGCTTCACTTCCTTTCTGGTTTCAGGTTTCTTCAAATTAATTAAACTGTCAATCCTGTCTGGATTCATCATCTTCTTCCCCGATCCTATGAGGTGACCGATGAACTTCACCTCACTCTTACCAAACACACATTTCTTCAAGTTCAAGGTTACATTATGCAGTCTTATTTGTTTCAAAAATAATTCCAAATGTCTCAAATGAATGTCCCAATCATTCGAATGCACTGCAATGTCATCAACATAAGGTTCCGTAAACTCATTAATCGGTTGCAAAATCATATTTATCGCTTTTACAAAAGTCCGTCCTGAGTTAATCATTCCAAAAGGAACACGCGTAAATTCATACAGTCCATTATGTGTAACGAACGCAGTCTTCCATTGGTCACTCTTTTTCACAGGACAAGTCCAATATGCACTGCGACAGTCCAGAACAGAAATGAACTTGGATTTTCCAACTTTGCTCAAGACATCGTTGACGATTGGCATAGGATATCGACAATTTTCAGTAAAAGAGTTAATGTATCTGTAGTCACAAGCCAATCTCAAGGATCCATTCTTCTTTTTGACAATGACAAGTGGACTTGCCATTCTGCTTGACGATGGTTGAATAATGTTTTCTTTCAGCATCTCTTGTATTTGTTTTTCCACTTCTGCTCGGTATATTAATGGTATTCGATATGCCATGAATTCTTTTTCGCGAAAGTCTGGCCTCAGCACCACTTCGTGTTCTATCAACGTACATAATCCAGGTTTGTCTGAGAATCTGTCTGCATATCGATTCAGTACATCAAGTAATTGTTTCTGTTGTTCGCTGGTCAGATGTCCAATTTGTTCGTAATCCAATTGAAGTGACTTCTGTTTTGTCTCTGAATAGTCTTCCTTCAGTGGTATTTCTACCACTGATCCAAATTCTTCATCCTCTTCCACAATCAGACCACAAGACAATGTTCTCGTAATGAACTTCCTCATCTTGTTAGCATGAATAATCCGTCGACCGTTTTCGTTCATGTCCACCAGATACGAATATTTGGATCTTCTTTGCAGGACCTTGCATGGACCATGCCATCGTGAGATCAATTTATTGGTTGACGTTGGATACAGCACGATGACGTTCTCTCCTGGCTCGAATTCTTTATCTTTTGCTCTTTTGTTGTATTGACTGGCGTACTGTTTTTGCTTTTCTCCAGCACAGCTCTCGGCGAATGTCAAGGCCTTTTCCATGTCGGCTCTTAAATTTTTCAGGTATTTTGCCGGTTGCACTCCAATGTTCGGTGGTAGATTTATTTCTTTGGTCCAGCTTTCTTTAAGGATGGTGAGTGGCCCTCTCGGTAACTTTCCATAGACCAGCAAATACGGTGCCACTCCTGTAGTTGCGTTAGGCACTTCTCTCAATGCCCATACTGTAAATGGAATAATTTTATGCCACTGTCTCGGATTTTCCACAACGACATGATGAATCATTTTCTTGAACGTTTGATTCCATCTCTCCACCAATCCTGCCGCTTCTGGATGTCCTGGCGAATCGAATCGAGGACAACACCCCATCAGTTTCAGAAATTCTCTTGTTAGCCTGGCTGTAAAATTCGTCCCCCTGTCGCTCGTGATCACTGACGGAACTCCCACATCCATGAACAGCTTCATCAAAGCTTCGCATACAGCCTTAGCGGTCAATGACTTCATCAAGAATATTGTCGGCCATCTTGTACATGAGTCCACGATGCACAAACAATACTTATGCCCTGCTGCTGAAGTTGGTTCGATCGGTCCTACGACGTCCATGGTCATTCTTCTGAACGGCACATCCTCTCTTGGTATTGGTGTAATCGGCACTCGATCCATCACCAAACTCCGTGCTTTCAGCTGACACTTCTCACAGGACTTGCAGAACTTCACCACATCTCTACGCATCCTTGGCCACACAAAGGACAACTTGATACGTTCCCTTGTCTTCTCTTCTCCCAAATGTCCGCCAAATACTGACTCATGTGCTAATTCCATCACCTGAATTCTTCTTTCCTTCGGCAACACCAACTGATACACCAACTGGTCCAACATTTGATGCTTCTTATACATCAACCCATTCACCACACTAAACTCTGATCCTTTGTCTTCAGCTATCTTCCACCACGACCTCAGTGACTCGTCATTTCTCTGCTGCTCTTCAAATTTCATTGCGTCTGCCAATTGTCTTTCATCACTTGTATTCTCGGCAAATAAATCCCTCATACTCGTGTCCATTTCACCATCACTTCCAGAATCATCATAATCATTATCACGTTCACATGCAACCATCTCTTCTTCAATTTCATTGTTTCCGGATGTTATTCCTTCTTCTTCTTGAATGCTTTGTTCATCATCGCTTTCTGTATCCTCATCTAGCAAACTTTCATTTGACTTTTCCTCTTCTCCTTCTTCCACTTCATTTCTCCGACTCTGTGCTCTTGTAGTCACATTCGCTTGCAACTCTCCTTGTAATACATTCACTGGTGGAACCTCTTTCAGTTCTGCGATTATCTCCGGATGCAGCAAGAATTTCTCTTTGTTATCTTTGCACAAGACTGCCGGAATGCTGGCACACACTAAGGTTAAATATGGCGCGATATTTACTCCCTTGTCTTTCCAATCTCCTCCTTCGTTATGACAACTCATCCGCACTTCGATTTTCACCAACTTAGCTGGAATGGGTTCTCCAGCCACACATTGCAAATGTACTCTGCCAATTTCTTCCACTGTCGCTCCTTTCAACAATTCCTCATTGATTACTGGAATCTCTGTACCAGAGTCGATCAGCGCTCTGACTTGCACGGGATGACAACTGTCATCATTTCCACGTATCTCTACATTGACATGCTGTAGTAAAGACTTCTTCGTACGTTGACACTCATCTTTGCTTTCTGTTTCTCGACCAGCATCTTTAATTGGAGCAGAATTTACTATTTCTCTCTGTATAGCAAATTGAGGCGTGCACTTCATCACTGACTTCACTTCCGTTTCGCGGTTGTCTTGTTCTTCATACTGATTCGGTGCATTCCTTACTTGTATCTGATTTACTCTGAGATTTTCTGCACTTCGAGTAAATCTATTTCTCAGATTTGTCGCTCTTGGTGGTGCTTTGCAATCCTTTATCAGATGTCGGTCTGACTGACAATTATGGCAACGTTTCTTAATAATCCCTCTCTGTTCAGTGTTCTCCCGCCTGTAATTGTACGCTGTATTGTTTTCTCTTTGGCGTCCCATCACTGGAATTCGACTGTACATTTGTCTGTCACCCGTTGCTTCTCTTCTATCTTGACCAAACTGTCTTCCAGGAGCACCATCATTCCTTGTTTCGTTATTTCTGGCTTGGTTTCCTGTTTCTTTGTTATTACTATTCCACCTGGGTTGCTTCGAACTATTACCCCATGCTTCATATCTCGGTTTGTCTTGAAACATTAGACCAATTCGATTATTCACGTGTACGTCTGCGAGTTCTGCAACATTACTGGCTTCCAAGCATTCAGTACCCTCTTTTGCTAGTACGAACTGTAGTGGACCCGGTGGTAGACATTCTTTCAACTTATCCGCCACCAACAGATCAAATAACTTCTCGTAGCTTTTACCCACTCGCCTACTTCTGACATAATAGTTCAACAGGTTCTTTAATCTTGCCGTAAACATCGTGTATGTTTCTTCTGCCGTTTTCCTCGCATCTCCAAATCGTGATCGGTATTCTCTCGCTGTCAATTTGAATTCTTTCAGTAGATGTTCTTTCACTATGTCGTAATCGTCTAGATCATCGAAAGACAATCGGTTCAACACCGTTCTTGCTCTTGGCGTCATTAGTGGCAACAGCAATTTGACCCAAAACTGCTTTTCCACCGTAAAACTGTTGAATGCATTCTCAACTGTCTCAAAATATAATGGCACCTCCATCATATCATATGGCATCTTAGGTAATACGTGTTTCATTGCATCACCTATCTTTTTAATCTTGGACACCATTGTCTCACTTTCTCTGACCCTGGTTCGTTCTGACTCTTCACGACTTCTTCTTTCGTCTTCATTTCGTTCCCTCAGTCTATTTTGATCTTCTACCCTACGTAGTTCTTCTTGTTCTATCTTTTGCTGCAACAATTCTAACTGTCTTCTACGTTCCTCCTTTTCTATAGCCATTTCTCGGAGCTGAGCTTCCTTAAGAGCGAGTTTCTTTTGTTCTAATTCTAAATGTTCTTCCCTTTCTCTTTCCGCTTTTTCCAAATTTTCTTTCTCCTTTTTCAATTCTTCCTGTCGAATCTCTTCGGCTCTTTGTAATTCTGCCAAACGCATGGCTTCTTTGTCTTCCTCACGCATCTTTTGCTCTTCAATCTGTTGTTTTCGTATTTCTTCATCACTTTTCCTTGCTCTCTCGTATTCTATCATCAATTCCATTCTTCTTCGTTCTGCTTCGTCACGATCTTTTTTCATTTGTTCTAGCTGAAGCTGGAACTGCTGCTTCTGCATCTGTATCTCTTCTTGTCTCATCCTTTCTGCTTGTTCTGCTCTTACTTTTTCCTCTTGTCTCCGTTCTTTCTCTTCTTGTTTCCTTTGTTCCTCTTTCTCTTTCTCCTCCTGTCTCCGTTTCTCTTCTTTCTCTTTCTCCTCCTGTCTCCGTTTCTCTTCTTTCTCTTTCTCCTCCTGTCTCCGTTTCTCTTCTTTCTCTTTCTCCTCCTGTCTCCGTTTCTCTTCTTTCTCTTTCTCTTCTTGTTTTTGTTCTTTCTCCTCTCGTCTCCGTTGCTCCTCTTTCTCTTTCTCTTCTTGTCTGCGTTGCTCCTCTTTTTCTTTCTCTTCTTGTTTCCGTTCTTTCTCTTCTTGTCTGCGTTGCTCCTCCTTCATCATCATAAATTGCATCAACGCCTCCATAGACATAGCCTGTGGTTTCTCCTCAACGCCACCTACAGCGCCTTTCTCTTCAGCTTCCTTTAGCCACACCTCTGCTAGGGCTCTCATCAAATTTTCCCTTGACATCTCTTCGACTTCTTCTACGTCGAGACCCTCTTCAATTAATAACTTTATTAATCGAGCAGAAGACATCTTCTTTATACTGGCCTGCTTTTGTTCCGTGAGCTTCTCCATCTTACTTTCTTACTTCAACTGATTTGCGTGAAGAAATCGAGGGAGTGACTATGCTTTCTGCAATTGGCTGACTTTACTTCTTATGGCTTGTTTATACAAGGAGCGAGTTTTGTATACCTCTCTCTGGCGTTGTCGTAATGTTATTCGTATACCCGTTGTATCTTCTCACCAGTTGTTCGGATGCTCCGTTTCCTTCTCCCGTTTGGTCGGCTCCTCAGATTAATTCGATATTCACCTTCAATTTACGGACGGTGAATATTCCGAAAATTGACGTCGACAATGCTTCGTAAGCAAAATCCACCGTAGATATTCCTCCGACTGAAAATATTCCTCCAAATGAAAATATTCCTCCAATTGAAAATATTCCTCCGATTGAAAATATTCCTCCGATTGAAAATATTCCTTCAATTGAAAATATTCCTCCAATTGAAAATATTCCTCCGATTGAAAATATTCCTTCAATTGAAAATATTCCTCCAATTGAAAATATTCCTCCGATTGAGTTCACTATCCCAACGTCCGTTGCTTGAATTCAGTATCCCACCGCTGCCACCAAAATGTCAACACCCAATTGACCTTCAAAGTTTTCTCCCGTTTTTTCCCTTGTGTTCAGTAGCGTAGCCTACACCTAGCCTAGTCACTGTATTTCGTTATCTAAAGCTAGGTTATAAATCTCTAAAGTTCTTAACTTGTTCAATTACAACAAAGCTCTGTTTCTTGTATTTTCTTCTTCTTCGTTCATAACACACGCAGATAACACAACAATAGATCAACGACGACAAACGCTTGAATTCTACGACAGCAACGCAACTATATTATTATCTAACTCCACTGTTCTCTAAAACGTCTTCTACTCTCTCTCTACTATCAACGCCTTCCTCTACAACTTCTTACACTGTCTGGGCGTACACTCTTCCCCTGGCCGCTCTGTCCTTCTATCTGCCTCTCTCCGTGTATCTGTCCGTCTGTCTGTCTATCTCTCTCTCTCTCTCTCGCTCTCCGGCGACGGTCGGCCGAGCCGCGCTAAACTTTCCCGCCAGTCTGGCACCTGCAGGCCTAACTGTCTAGACGCTGACCTTGAGCTGGTCTAGTCGTACGCCTAAACATCAACTGACTAAATAGACTATACAAAATTAGCTCACAACAAGCAATTGCTTTTTTCTTATTTAAGTGGATAAATAACTGTAAACAATTTTTTCCTAGACCAATGGGGGGGGGCTTAACCCCGAAACCCTCTTGGCTACGCCACTGATCAATTATAGGTACGCACGTACGTTTACGTAGGCCAGTTTGTGTATGTACATAGTTGCGCAGTCTATGTTTGTTCCATGCATACATGTCTTAATGTTCTGTATGCCAACATGCATTAAGTGCATGTGTCTACAGTGTATACGTGTGAATCTACTCATACAGACTCTATGCATGGTCTGTGTAAATTGACGAGATTGTGGCGAGACTTATCTCATATGTGGTCACCAATGTCACAACCCTAATGGACTGCACTTTAGTCAACTGTGATAAATAACTCTCTACAGCAGCAGCAGAATACACGTATAAGAAAAACCAATATTGTTCTAGGTCGATGAGCTTAGTTCAATCGCTTATATCACTTGTTATCAAATTAAAACTTCCTATTTAAATAGCTTTTAAACCTCCTTTGACTTTGTGTCTTCCATCCTCCATCGAATACTCTTCTGGATAAAGACGAGATTTACGCTTTGGTGCACTTGAAATAGTAGTAGTAGCACCAGCAGCAGCACCAGCAGCAGCTGCAGTAGCAGTAGCAGCAGCAGCAGCAACAACAGCGGCAGCAGCAGCAGCAGAAGTTGCGATGTGTCATTGTAGGCCTACAACAAATTTCGGTTTATGAACTTCGATAAAAGCTGCAGGCTACAGTAACTACTGTCGTGACACGTAAGAAATTTAGGGTATGCTGAAATGTAATGTAATGTGGTGTAATTGAATGCTACGACCAGATGGGATAACTCCGCCATTGGTCGCATTCTGCCAGTGCCAGTCCCAAGCCTGGATAAAGCAGGAGGGCGTCGCTAATGGTCTTTGTTACCACACAGTGACGTTAAACTGCAAATACCACCACCACCACCAGATGTGATATATTTTAATTGCCATGTCGTTTACGTAGTTCATCATGTTGTTTACCAACATCCTTAATGTACAATGCACTTTATATATATATATTATTCTGTATGATGCATACAATACCTAAAACGTAATGTAGCGTAATGCAATTTTATGCGCTATTCACACAAATTACTTTGCTCTCAGCAGTCAGCAACGCACTGTGGTGTCACGAATTTGAACCTGAATATATGGGGTCATATTAGGTGATATTCGATTGCTGCAGGTTACAGCGACGGAATGAATCTGACGAATCTACGATTGCCATCCTCACTCAAAGATTCTGCCGGAGTTCCACTGCTGACTGGCGCTATCTACTGAACGCAGATAAGGCATCAGATATCATCACGAATGGCTTTCCAAACCATTCGACCTGCATGGCATCACATTAGATTACAAAATATCAACTCGCAATCACATCTCATAGTTCTGCGCTATCAGGTAAGAATATTTTGAACGGGCCATTCTCATTGCGATTACTTTACGTCATGTCACGCAGTTTACATTAGGCCTACTTCACTGCGTTCGATAGACTGGTAGAACAATGGGTCAGATAAACAAGCGCAAAGGTAGTGGAACGATCGTCCAAGATTAGAACGGTTGCCTAGCAACGCCATCATATTCTGTATCAACGATGGTGGTAGGAACAATGGCAGCGGCGCCCAACGGTTGGGCCTTCTTCGTTTCGCTGAGCAAATCGACGCTCGACTTTCCGGCTAACAAACGGATAGACACACACACAGACGAATAGATAGATAGACACACACACACACAAACAGACAGACAGACAAACAGACAGACAGACAGCCAGATAGATAGATAGATAGATAGATAGATAGATAGATAGATAGATAGATAGATAGATAGATAGATAGATAGATAGATAGATAGATAGATAGATAGATAGATAGACAGATAGACAGACAGACAGACAAACAGATAGATAGATAGATAGATAGATAGACAGACAGACAGACAGACAGACAGACAGACAGACAGACAGACAGACAGACAGACAGACAGACAGACAGACAGACAGACAGACAGACAGACAGACAGACAGACAGACAGATAGATAGATAGATAGATAGATAGATAGATAGATAGATAGATAGATAGATAGATAGATAGATAGATAGATAGATAGATAGATAGATAGATATCTTATGGTTTCGGGGTGACGAGGTCGAAGGTGAACTGTGGCCGGTGCGGGCCACTTAATCGTGATGCTTGTCTGTCTCTGGTGTCCTTATAGGCTACTCTGGTTGCCCGCCTGCTTGCGAGTTTTCATGCTTGCTTGTCTGATCTGTCATTTAACATTTGTGGAATGGACATCCGGGAACAGACTCACAGATGCGAACACAGCGATAGAGAGATAAATGGAATAATGACAATTGGAAAAGAAAAATGAAGCGGATTTGGCATGTGAAGAGGGACAGATATAAAGCGAATTGAGTATAACCCTGGATGCTAGAATAGACGAAGCCTTGCAGCGCATCTGTACCATCTTAATATGCTCTGTCGTGAGGTCTGGCTAAAGCAATACATCCTGGGAGGGGATCGGATGGACGATGAAAAATGACCTTGCTTAACGCCGCCATTACATTTGTCAGAAGACGACGGCGTATCGTTGAACTGTCCTGGACGCCTTGAAAGTAGCAAATGGTCAGGCGACATGGAACTGGATTGGGCTAGATCGAACTGCGAGGCGTTTGAAGAGAGAAAATGCAAGGTCATGACGATTATATTATGCTTTCAAATGTCACTGAGCCGTGAGACTACTATGGGTAATGAATAGCTACTACTTGTGGGGCGCGGTGGTGTAGTGGTGGCGTCGTCGCCTTGAAGCCGGAAGGTTCGAGGTTCGAATCCACCTCGCCGCGTAGGGACCTTGCGCAAGTCCTTCACACACAATTGCTCAGCGCTTCGGCGTGAAACTCCGATGTAGTGTCCGCTCTGCATTCGGGAGCGCCTCTGAGTAGAGAGATTGAAGAGGCGCTATAACAAGTGCACATACAAACTATGGTCGTTTCGAAGACTCGTACAACATTTATTAGATCGAGCCGTATATTTACGCGGTTGTAACTTCTTCGCATTAGCAATTTACAGAGACATTCAACGCTCAAACTTTAGTAGGAAACCACAGTCATGTGTTGCAAGCAACAAAGCCGTTTGTGTACTGGTCTGCTGTCGTGGGTCGTCATCATTTATCTTTCCAAACTACGGTAGTTGTGCGCTTGCAACTGCTGCTATACCAAGAAATCCACATTAAATTCCACGCATCAATTTACCAGCTGGAATAGTAGGGGGCAATGTGGGGCAAGTCATTGGGTTGCGTTTCCGTTTACATTTGGAAATAAGTCCCCTATAATATTGAGAGTCTGCGAGAGTCATGAGAATCGAGTTGCGTGTGCAATTGTCGCTTATAAGAAGTCCACAATACGGTTCTAATTTGTCAACCTTTCCACGTCAAATGGATGAGAGTGTTGAGTGGATGGAAGCAGGTCGTGTTTACATCCGAGGACTATACGGTATAGAGAGCGGTGTTCCTGTCTTTATATCTCCAATGGTGTCTGCGTGTTTGTGCTTCGCTCCGTGCTACGAAATGACGAATCGGACGGAAGTGGAAGTCAAAGCTAGGAAACGAAACAGAGTCCCACGGAGAGAACGATCAAAACAAGAAGATCTATGACACAGAGTGTCTGGTGACGTCTGTTTCTCTGCATGGTCTGCAGAGTGGAAGATTTTGTGGTTGGTGTTCAGAAGGTTATGATACATTTCAAATCTTTATCACTCAATCGATCCTATATATATATATATATTATATATCTTTGATCATATATATATATATATATATCTTTCTATAAGTCTCCAGATTTTGATACCATCAGTCCTTGACCTTAAATTTACTTGATCTATCTCTATTGTTGCTTACAAATGACCCTTGATTCATTATCAGCGGCGCAACGAACCTGACCGAATATTTAAGATATACCCTTTACTGTATACAAGTATACGCGCTAACTGCATTTTCATCGCTATACATACATGTAGGCCTACTTACGTCATATAATAATCGATTCTGTATATATATACCGTCACTGTATATGCATATATATATATACACCACTAAAAGAAAGGTGCAAATTATTTTGGTCAGAACTTCGTCAAATTTTCACCAATCTTTAAAACTTTTGGCAGGTAGATGGAAAAATGGCTGAAATTTCATGCTAGGCTATATATAAATTTTCCACCTCACCTGACTCATATCACCGCACTACTTAATCGGACACACGAGCAATGCAGTGGATATGCGCGAGGTGTGCACCGATTCCAATGGCTAACGAGTATACACGGTCCTGCTTTATCAATTTTCCATAGCAGATGATTCAAGAAATGTTTTATTCCATCATCTGTTAGAAAATTCGTTAATCATTTCAAACAAATTAAATCCGCTTTCAGTTCGTAACATTAAGATCAAAACGCAATCATCGTCCGTCCACGGCGCCAGATTGCGTCAAAAATGACAAACAAATATGGTAGCCATAGCGCTGTTTCGAGCATATAATTATAACCTAAACTAGTACCAGCACAACTTTTTCAGTAGAAATAGAACCTACTAGAGTGAAATATTTTAAATTTGACGCATAAAGTACCGATATAAATGAATTTCAAAAATTGATGGAGTCATAATTATGCATTCAAAGTTGGTTCATTTATGATGGATTCATTTAATCTGTATGTGTGTGTGTGTATGTATGTATGTATGTATGTATGTATGTATGTATGTATGTATGTATGTATGTATGTATGTATGTATGTATGTATGTATGTATGTATGTATGTATGTATGTATGTATGTATGTATGTATGTATGTATGTATGTATGTATGTATGTATGTATGTATGTATGTATGTATGTATGTATGTAAGTATGTATGCCTGTATGTATGTATGTATGTATGCATGTATGTATGTATGTATGTATGCATGTATGTATGTATGTATGTATGTATGTATGTATGTATGTATGTATGTATGTATGTATGTATGTATGTACGTACGTACGTACGTATGTATGTATGTATGTACGTGTACGTACGTACGTACGTACGTACGTACGTATGTATGTATGTATGTATGTATGTATATTTACACGAATGCACTGCACTGTATGCAAACTACACTAAACTCTGGAGACAGGAGTGCACAAAACTACATCATGCCGCAATAAGTGACGCTGCCATGCACAGCGCATTCCATTCATTTACGTCTCTTCATTCGTTTGCACTGCAAGCATTAAGCTTCTACTCTGTGACTGGATGATTCCTCCGTATGCGTAGCTGTATGTTCAGAGCTGCACATCATTGACATCACATTGCACGAATCACATTGCACGACATCTCACGTTCATCGCAATGCATTTGCACCAGCTTCAACCGATCGTCTTCCGTCGATCAGTGAAGACTGCACTGAAGCGCATCTGGGGTCGATGGAGTCATCCAAATTCAA
This sequence comes from Lumbricus terrestris, assembly GCA_949752735.1. Taxonomy (NCBI): domain Eukaryota; kingdom Metazoa; phylum Annelida; class Clitellata; order Crassiclitellata; family Lumbricidae; genus Lumbricus; species Lumbricus terrestris. Next base: position 40,178,392 of record OX457036.1, read on the forward strand.
GTCTCATTAAACAATCTCCCCACCCTTCCTCCCTCACTCCCTCCCATCCTTTCTTTCTCCCCTCCCTTCTTTCCTTCCTTACTACCCTCCCTCACTCCATCCCACCCTCCCTCCTTCCCTCTCTGTCTCGCTTTTTTCTCTCTTTCTCTTTCTCTTTCTCTTTAATCTTTATCATTCTCTCTCTCTTTCTCAAACTCTCTTTCTCTCTCTCTCTCTCTCGCTGTCTATGTCTCTCTCTGTGTGTCTCTGTCTCTCCCTCTCACACACGCTCTCTACTTGCAGAGTTCAATCGCCAACAGGGCGCTAGTCGCGCTACATAATGTGAAACCATTTAATTATGAAACGGATCTAAGTTGTCGTCCCTTCGTATATAGACCTAACCCGCCAAAGAGCCAAACCATTTACACGGCAGATGGGAATTGAAGATGGCTGGGAAGGGATTGTGGAAGGCTGAGAAGGGATTGGGGAAGGCTGAGAAGGGATTGGGGAAGGCTGAGAAGGGATTGTGGAAGGCTGAGAAGGGATTGTGGAAGGCTGAGAGGGGAAGACTGAGAAGGGATTGGGGAAGGCTGAGAAGGGATTGGGGAAGGCTGAGAAGGGGAAGGCTGAGAAGGTATTGGGGAAGGCTGAGAAGGGTTTGAGGAAGGCTGAGAGGGGAAGGCTGAGAAGGGATTGGGGAAGGCTGAGAAGGGATTGGGGAAGGCTGAGAAGGGGAAGGCTGAGAAGGTATTGGGGAAGGCTGAGAAGGGTTTGAGGAAGGCTGAGAAGGGGAAGGCTGAGAATGGATTGTGGAAGGCTGAGAGGGATGGGGTTGAAATGTCGTCGTTGCATGAGATCGACTGTTGAATCCATTTGACGCCGATTGGTTGAAGCTCTCTGTGGCTCAACTGCTCGGTTTCGATTTTCATCACTAGACTCTCGTCCCGTCGTCCGTGCAAATATTAATCCCTTCAATTAATTAGTCCTTCCCTTCTTTGTTCATTCAGTGCTTCTTGCCTTCATGCCTTTTGTCTGTCTTCCTACCTTCGTGCCTCCATCCATCCATCCATCCATCTATACACCCCTTCGTGCGTGCATGCATTCATTCATTCATTCATTCATCCATTCATTCATACATTCATCCATCCATTCGTTCATGCATACATCCATCCATCCATTCATTCATACATTCATCCATCCATTCATTCATGCATACATCCATCTGTCCATCCATCTGTCCATCCATCCATCCTTATATCCTTGTATCCTACGTCATTTTCTCTTTCATGTTTCCCTGCCTTATGGCAACCTCTGTTCCTACATTCATTCGCCCAAACTTCCTTCCATGCATACGTCCTTCCATTGATCCTGCGCTATCTCTTCCTCCCTCCTGCTTCTCACTCTCTTCCTCGGGCGATCGATTACAGGCAAATTGAATCACAAATATTATTACTGTACAATGGCAAGCATAGACAGACAGACAGACAGACAGACGGATATCGACAGGCAGTCAGACAGACACACAGACAGACAGAAGAGGGAAGAAAACAGAAGAAAAAACAGATCACGTCAAGTTGTACACGCCATACCATGCCATGCAGACGTGCAATTAAAGATAGGAGAATACAATGCAGTAGAATGGATTACAAAAGGATCAATGCCCTGCCACATGTGCACGATGCAATAATAATAATAATAATTATGGTATATTATACTTGCAATAGCGCAACACAATGCCTTTCACCTCTGGCTAATCGTGGGTCAAACGAATCTCAAAAGAGAAAAATACCCGGCTGTTATTTCTGTATAATTATTGTAGGATGAGAGCCATGGCTGGCAGGAGAAGGGAACCCTCTCCCCCACGTCCCATCGCTGGTTCAGCTAATCCACCAATGCAACGGATTCTTTCAAGGTCAACCACGTAAAGGCGGGTGCAAAGGACTTGGTTCTGGCAGATGAACTTCTCCTTCGGGGTAGAAGCGTATACCTCCGGTTGATCTCGGAGATTACGTCGTCTCCTGGGTTGACCTTGAGGTTGGGTAGGTGTCGCTCGTTTTGTCGTTTTGGCTTATAGGTCATTATGTAAAGTTAATGGAAAGATGTGCGCAGAGGACAGAATCAGATTCAGTAAACTAGACAAAGAGAGAGAAAGGAGAGGAGAGGGGAAGAAGGGGGAGAAGATGAGATGATGGGAAGAGAGGAAGGAAAGGAGTGTTAGGAGGAAGGGGATGGGGAGAAGGAGGAAGGATTGGAAGAGAGATGGGTAAGGGGAAGAAGGAAAAGAAGGAAAATTGGAGGAAGGGGAAGAGAAGGGGAAAGTGGGAAGGAGGAGAAGAAAGAGAAAACAAAGAGAAGGGAGGAGGGGAGGAGGAGAAGAAAGACTGAAGGAGATGTAGGAGAAAGAGGGAAGGGTGAAAAAGATTAGGAGGAGGAGTAGGAGGAGGAGGAGGTGGAAGAGGAGGAGGGGAGGAAGAGGAGTGGTGGAGGAGGAGGAGGCTGCGATGCAGAGACAGACAGCCAGACAGCCATCGGTAATCGATCCTCGATCATACGACGATATATAAGAACGCCACTGTTTGCGTGCTACGTGTAGGCAAGACGGACAGGTAAACAAGCATGCAGGCATACGGACAGGTAGACAGACAGAGACACAAACATAGATAACATGACAGACAGGCAGGCAGGGAAACACGAAGAGGGATAGACAAGCAGAAGTGGACATAACCAGGCGAACAGAATTCAAAACAGACAGATGGAACGAAAGAAAGAATGATGATATATGAATGAGACAGAAATCAAACACGCGGACAGGAAGATGATCCCTTAAGAATATAGATCTATTCATTCATTCATTCATTCATTCATTCATTCATTCATTCATTCATTCATCAATACATTCATTCATTCAAGTATTTATATAGTGCCTCTTCAAGAAAAGTACTCAGAGGCACTCCCGACTCCAGCACGGCCAAACAGAACAGTTTTAAAGTGCTCATAGAATGTGTCAGACTCTGAGAGTGATCCAGGGAACAGGCGCAGCTCAAGTGGGAGGGCATTCCATACCACCGGGCCAAACACTGAAAAAGAATGTAGGCAGATATAGAGACAGACAGACAGACAGACAGACAGACAGACAAACAGACAGCCAGACAGACAACCAGACAGACAGACAGACAAACGTACTGACTGTCTGACTGACTGTCTGTCTGACTGACTGACTGACTGACTGACTGACTGACTGACTGACTGACTGACTGACTGACTGACTGACTGACTGACTGACTGACTGACTGACTGACTGACTGACTGACTGACTGACAAGTATTCATTCATATTTTCCAACTAGCTGGGGTACCCGGCGTTGCCCGGGAATTTTAGGATTCGGCCGTTCCTGGCCAATCCCTCCCTCCCCAAAATTTTTTCTTCTCCCTCCTCAACCCCACCCCTTCACCACACTCCGACAATTTGGGTTTTCGGGCCAACATTTTTTCTCCCACCCCCACCCGAAGACACCCCACCACACTCCGACATCCACCGGTACGCCGCCCGTGAAATATAGATTATCGGGGAAAATTTTCCCACACCCCTTTCTCCCCTTCCAGCCCCCACCACACTCCACCACACTCCGACCTCCACCGGTAAGCCACCCGTGAAATTTTGATTTTCGGGAAAAAAATTTCCCCCCCACTCCCCACCCCAACCCCCACACTCCCACCCCTCTACCTCTACCACACCACCCACGACACCCCACCACTCTCCGACCTCCACCGGTACGCGAACCGTGGAATTTTGATTTTCGAAAAAAATCCCCACTCCCACCACCCCACTCTTTCACCCCTCCACCCCACCACACCCTACGACACCCACCACACTCCGACCTCCACCGGTAAGCCAGCGGTGAAATTTTGATTTTCGGGAAAAACTTTCTTCCCCAATTTCCCCCACCCTACCTCCCACCCCTCCCCACCTCTCCCCCACACCCCCAAACCAACCAAACTCCCCACCACCCCCCACACCCATTCTCCCATCCCCTACACTCCGTCACCGCAACCACGACGCCCCACCACTCTCCGACCTCCACTGGTACGCCAACCGTGAAATTTTGATTTTCGTGAAAAATTTCCCCACCCCCACTCTCCACCACCTCCACTCTCCCACCCCCTCCACCCACCACACCCCACGACACCCCACCACACTCCGACCTCCACCGGTTAGCCACCCGTGAAATTTTGATTTTCGGAAAAAACTTTCTTCCCCAATTTCCCCCACCCAACCCCCACCCCTCCCCCACTCTTCCACCCCACCACACTCCACGACACCCCACCACACTCCGACCTCCGTGAAATTTTGATTTTCGTGAAAAATTTCCCCACCCCACTCTCCACCACCTCCACTCTCCCACCCCCTCCACCCACCACACCCCACGACACTCCACCACACTCCGACCTCCACCAGTTAGCCACCCGTGAAATTTTGATTTTCGGAAAAAAACTTTCTTCCCCAATTTCCCCCACCCAATCCCCACCCCTCCCCCACTCTTCCACCCCACCACACTCCACGACACCCCACCACACTCCGACCTCCACCGGTAAGCCACCGGTGAAATTTTGATTTTCGGGGAAAACTTTCTTCCCCAACTTTCCTTCTCCTCTCCCCACTTCTCCCCCACTCTCCCACCCATCCACCTCCCACCACACACCACTCTCCCACCCCTCCATCCCACCACACCCCACGACACTCCACCACACTATGACCTCCACCGGTAAGCCACCGGTGAAATTTTGATTTTCGGGGAAAAACTTTCCCCCAATTCCCCTTCACCTCTCCCCCACCCCTCCCCACTCTCCCACCCCTCCACCTCCCACCATACACCACGACACTCCACCACACTCCCAACATCCACTGGTAAACCACCCGTGAAATTTTGGTTTTCGGGAAAAAACTTTCTTTTCCCCACCCCCTCCCCACCTTCCCCACCTCCCTCCACCCCAAACACACACCTCGGCCCTGCGGGCCGAGGTGTGTGTTTGGTGGAGGCGAGGTGGCCCGTGTAAAAATCTGTGTAGATGGAGCGTTTCAGATGAATAAGTGTGAAACTATGCATGGCAACGGCTGAAAAAGTAGGAAAAATGAGGGGTTTTGTCTCCCCACCCGGGCCCCCATGGTGGCAGAGATTCGCCGACCCTCCAATAACCTGTGTCGGGTCGACCCCGACCCCCTGCGAAAAATTGGTGTCGATTGCTTCAAAACTGTGGCCGTGCATAGCTAACAAACAATCAAACAATCAAACAATCAAACAAACAAACAAACACACAGACTTACCGAAATATATATAAGATATACATGTACAATACATACATACAAACATACAAACATACGTACATACATACATGCATACATACATACATACATAGTATTACATACATACATACATGCATACATACATACATACATACATTCATACATACATACATACATACATACATACATACATACATGCATACATACATACATACACACACACACACATAACCGTTGCAGTGAATCGTGATTCGTCGTCTCAATAATTGGCTGACTACTGGGGTGAGAGACAGACTGCGTTCATGCCGGTTCATGTCGTTCGTCGACTGCAAAGATATATATATATATATATATATATATAGAGAGAGAGAGAGAGAGAGAGAGAGAGAGAGAGAGAGAGGGAGGGAGGGAGGGAGGGAGGGAGGGAGGGAGGGAGGGAGGGAGGGAGGGAGGGAGGGAGGGAGGGAGGGAGGGAGGGAGGGAGGGAGGGAGGGAGGGAGACAGACAGAGACAGACAGAGACGGACAGAGACAGACAGAGACAAAGAGAGGCAGAGAGAGACAGACAGACAGAGAGAGACAGAGAGAGAGTGAGACAGACAGACAGACAGAGACAGACAGACAGAGAGACAGCAAGAGACAGACAGAGACAGACAGAGACAGAGAGACAGAGATAGACATACAGAGACAGAGACGGAAACACTCATAAGTGCGCATGCGCTGTTGCTGTCCTGCTCTTTTGACGAATCATTCTGTACTCAGACGACCGTCGTCGCACGACCAAGAATCTTTCGACTTATTCTGCATCTGCACAGAATTAAATAATTCGGTTCTTCATCACATGACGAATTATTAACCAGTGGATCAGGGTTCAAAGGAGGAACGCATCAGTCAAGTCGTCTTCAAAGGGAGGATGCGATATTCAAGTTGACAGCGAACGATGGTGACATCAGTTGACTGAACTTCGAAGGATGATGATCCTTGTAGTCAACTATGCTGAAGATTAAGTCCATTCTGCAGACAGATAAAAACAAAACAAAAACCAGACCAGCATTTATCGCCCTGGTTTTTTTTAAATTTATGGTCGCTATAATGAACTTAACAAAACACTGAATGTTCGCATTTTGACACTGAATTCATAAAAATTACGCAATCAAAGTAATTGAGGTAGGCTATTCTTTCCCTGTATATGAGAAGACGCCGCTGACGACCGCATCAAAGGACAGAGGACATTAGCAGGACAGACAAAGCTGCAGATGCAGATGCAAACAAAAGCAGATGCAGAATCACTCATTGATTCTGAGAATTTTTATAGCGCCTCTGCAAGAGATCTGCTCAGAGGAGTGGACTCGTTACAGATGCAGATGCAGACAAATCAAATCTATACAGATAGAGATGAAGCTGGTGGCATAGATCTACAAAGACAGATAGCGACACAGGTTTATTAGCAGATAAAACAGATAAAGAGTCATATAATTATATAATATCATTGCGCGTGTAGGTTTATCTTATGCATCGAGATAACTTAAATAGCGCGTTTCAACTTTTTCAAGTATACCTCTTACACACAGACACCTACACGGACCGATTTCAAGACCAACAGCGCAATCAGATGACCTTTGATGTCTTACGTGAACTTACAGTGACCAGCAGAGGTCATCAGCAGAGGTCACAAGCACAGGTCACCAGCGCAGGTGCCAAAACGAGAAAGCAGCAGCAGTAACAGCAATCGCAATGTTGCCATGATCGACTCCAAAGAGTCCTGCTTCCAAGACCAACCCATTACATTAATCGCTAATTCGAATTCTCAGGTCCCGATTAGCAAATGTTGTGGCCCTGTTCAGTTAAACTATGGACGGGGCCAATAGTCTCACAGAATTGCAACAAAAGGACGCACAAAACGTGTTATATTCAACGATGGGATTTTCAAAGCAAAGCCAACAGCTTGCAAAAATGTGGACTTTTGCAAGTTGCCAATAAGGGGCCGTCCATAAAGTACGTCACGCTCCAGGGGGGGGAGGGGTGTAAGAAAGTGTGACAGTTTGTGACAGGGGGAGGGGTCAGGCCATGTGTGACGTCACACATTTATTTTTAAAATTCTTTATTATATATTTTTTCTTAGTACCTAAAATCCGACCCGGTCCGGCCAGGCGTGTCTAAAACCCGGCCTGGCGGGATAAAAGTTGATTTCCCGTCACCATCAAAGCGTTTAGGGACACACGTCACTATCAGAGGGATTAGGGATAGTATCCTAGGGTTTAGAGGGTTAGGTAAATGGCTATGTTTTTAAAAAAAATTCCGAAAGTGTGACGTACTTTAGGGGGGGTCCGAGATTTGTGACAGTTTGTGACAGGGGGGAGGGGGGTCAAAAATGGTCAAAAATAGCGTGACGTACTTTATGGACGGCCCCTAAGAGAAGGCGCGTGATGCCAAGAAAGCAGTGGCGTCTACCAATGGGGGGGGGGGGGTTGGGAGAACGTTCTCCCACGGTTTCTGAAAGTGGGAGGGTTTGACTTTTTCGGGTGTAAATTGGGGGGTTGGTGAATTTCTATTAAATAAAGGCCTGGAATAAGAAAATTATTATTTGTGCATCACTTATGTATCGAAAAACATTATTACCTTGGACTAACGAACCCACGGTTCGCTTGATGTCACTTATATTTGGTAGGGAGCAGGACAACTCATAGACATTAGTGTCAGTCAGGTCCCTGGCATACAGGGGTGGAACACACCCATTCGGGATTGACCTCTTATCGCTAATCACGTTTACTGACGGAGCCAAGCCGAAGCCCCACCCTTGGCAGGTGATGAAGGCAACAAAATTAATGATTGCGACGGTCGCGCAGCAAGAATCAAACGACCCGTTTGACACTTGCTGTGCACGTGTAGCCTACCCCAGTCTTCGGACAGTCCATATGGTCCCTTCTGTAAAAGTAGCCTAAGCCTAATGAAGCTAATAACAGATGTTTCGCATTAGATTCCCAGCCAGCATATCGCTGAAATGGATAAGAGCAGCTCTGATGTAAAGCAGAGTCTTTCCATGCTATAGAGATGCAGCCGTAAAGTGCAGGAAGCTAGATGGTAATCATTATACATGTATTACTATAGGTCTACCATAGACAACCGAATTTGACTGTTTCTGTGTTATAAGTTTTTCTTATTTCGCGAAGAGTTGCATCGACATCAGCAGGAGTTGTCAACAGCTAAAGGTCTGCCTACACAGAGAGTTTCTGTGGAGAATTCGAATTATTAGCTTTCAGCTTCTAAGCGCATGGACGGAGATTTAAAGGGGTGGCGGAGATGCCTATATCGCCCCAATGCTTCAGAAATATTTCATAAATATCATTATAATTTACTACAGTGTTATTCATTGAGTTTATTTATCTATAATGAAAATTCGTCTAAGATGGCAACTTAAAAGCCGCCATCACAGTCTGCAAATTAAAAAAATTAAGCATTGGTAGCGACATTTATTGAAGTCTTGAACCACATCTCTGAGCACTGAGATCATGACAGCTTAAAATGCTACGTACGGCAGCAATGTGCAAATCCAAAAATTGTATGCAATTGGAAGGTCTCAAAGGTCTCAAACCATGGCTAGGCTAGTATCAGCATGGAGAAAAACTTTATGAGTACCGGTAATTTTTTTAAGACGACACCTTAAAATGCTGCCATTGAATAGTGGAAATTCAGCAAATTGCTAATGAGTCACTGAAAAGTACAGCTATTTTGTTAAGACGGCACCTTAAAATGCTGCCACTGCAATGTGCAAATTCTAAAAGTTTCTAATGGGTCACTGAAAATGTACAGCTATTTTGCTAAGATGACCCCTTAAAATGCTGCCATTGCAATGTGGAAATTCAAAAAGTTTCTAATGGGTCACTGAAAAAGTACATTTTTTTTGTTAAGATGACCCCTTAAAATGGTGCCATTGCAATGTGCAAATTCAAAAAGTTCCTAATGGGTCACTGAAAAAGTACAGTTTTTTTTGTTAAGATGACCCCTTAAAATGGTGCCATTGCAATGTGCAAATTCAAAAAGTTTGTAATGGGTCACTGAAAAACGTACAGCTATATTGTTAAGACGACACCTTAAAATGCTGCTATTGCAATGTGGAAATTCAAAAATTTTCTAATGGGCTACTGAAAAAGTACAGCTATTTCGTTAAGACGACACCTTAAAATGCTGCCATTGCAATGTGCAAATTCAAAAAGTTTCTAATGGGGAGGGGCACATCCCCTCCCCATACCCGTGCACCTCACAACAGTGCAACGCGCATCATATGAACAGATTCCCATACAATTGTTTTAAGTCGGCGAAAATGGGGGGGTTTGTTCTCCCACTCCAAGTGGGGGGGGGTTAGACGCCACTGCAAGAAAGAAACTTACTTCATTGCAAGAAAAGTCTCTCTGCAGCAAGTTTTATAGTCTGTCAAGAAATATTACGGTCTATTAACCCACGCAGCGCGAGAACATTGTTTCAGATTTTAAAATCGGAATTTAGTAACAAAGCAATTAACGTTATGTAAGGCAAATAAAGTAAGCTTCCAGTTACACAAGATAATGATGACGATTGTCTGATGAATTAATTGGGTGCAGCTTTAAATCCATTTAAACGTAAAACGTGACAAACGAAATTGGTCTACCCTATATTTACGCGGTAGCACCTGCAATAATTTGTGAGGAGAACAAGTGCATACTGTATTATAGCGTATACGTTACGTATATGGTGTATACGGTACGTATATAGCGTATACGGTACGTATAATAGCGTATACGTTACGCAGCTAAATCACAACATTTTTATACTTCTTCACCCAGTCCCTATATAAGTCCCGGTCAGAGGTGGTAGCAAATGAAGCGTCTAAATTATTCTTAAAAGGTCTTAGGCTATACTTTCATTTCTGACTCGGATTGAGATGAATCTGCCTGATAATGGAAAGCACACTGTGGCATAGCCTATATGGACCAACACATGGGAGAAAATTATGTATAGTTTCGTGTTACAGCCTTGTTAGCGCTTGTCAGTCTTCCTCCGTTACCTGAACGGAAAGCAGTTCGTCTTCCATCTCGTCTTCGTTCTTGGCTCTGTGTTCCCGACAGAACGGATGTTTGTGGCGCTGTCCATTACGTCGGCTTTTGTCATCGTGCTGACATCTGGCGGTCTGTCGATGAGCGTGTTCCGGTTGATGATCGAATTGGAAGTGGTGTGCACTCTATAGGTGTTCATGAACAGACGCTTTTGGTCTGTGTTTCGGGTCGTATGTGCGACTGTCCGAACACTAACCACCAGCAAAACAAGGTAATCTGTCAGAGCTCTGCTTTTCGATCTATACTATTCATTTGAACCTTTTGCTGCATAACATTGTTCGCGCTGCGGGTCACTATTCAATCGACTTGAATCCGATGAGCGAGCTAAGTGCGCGAAGTGGATGCTAAACAAAACCACTTAGCTGGAATCAATAATTTTCAGAGCATCGTCTATAGAATAATTTGCGCAGCAATTATTATTATTACCTTAGACGTTATAGCGTATAATCATCAACTTGATATACACTACGCTAACTTAAATATACGATTGATAGGCCCATGCGAAAAAGTACTGTTCATTTGTGATATATTGCTCTGCACCATCACCGTACGTACTAAAACGATTTAAACTAATCTAAATAATAATGCAAAACCTCTGTTATTTAATGCATTTAGTGTCAATATTGATGACCTTGATGAACACTGCAGTTCAGATGAACCTCATAATGCGTCAAACTTATAACGCGCTGAAAAAAGTAAAATAGAAATTGACAGCAGTCAGGGAGCCAGTCAGTACATTGCTGCATTGCTGCTGATGCTTTTCCATTACTTTAGCTAATAATTAATAACGCCATCCTAGAACACACAGGATATTGATTAGACCTCACATAATTACATTGTATTGCATTGCGTTATCTTAGAAAACCTGACGAGCACCGACCAGATCGAGTGCAAAGGAAGAGGAAGAGGAGGAGGCGGAGGAAGATTACGAGGAGGAAGATGAAGACGACGACGACGACGAGGAAGAGGAGGAGGAGGAATGGAGGAGGCGTCTAAGCCCAGCAACTTCTCATATCCGTTGAAGCGCTTTCGTCCGATGACCAGCTATAGTGTAGAGTGGACACCACCTCCGATATTTTTCATAACAGTGGTCACTCTCTATTCTTCATTCCTCTTCATTCTTCATTCTCCTCCTCTTCATTCTTCATCGCGCCGATGACCTTCATGACCTTCAAGTCAACTGCGGTCACTCGTTTTCGGTCAATCAATGTGAACACGGCATCACCGATTCTCGAAAAGGAGGAGGCCTCTATGCTGGACAGAACGGAGTCAAGACAGACAGGAAATGACGTCAGACTTATGCCTTATATAGTCTATTGCCCGACGACGACGACGACGATGACTTTTGCAATTGCAGCCAGATTCCAAACGATGCACAATAACCATTGCTATAGTGTTCTGAATAATAATAATAATAATAATAATAATAATAAAAATTTAAAAAAAAATAATAATAATAATAACAATAATAATAATAATAATAATAATAATAATAATAATAATAATAATAATAATAACAATAATAATAATAATAATGATATTATGTCCTATAATAATAATAATAATAATAATAATAATAATAATAATAATAATAATAATAATAATAATAATAATAATAATACTATAATACTACTACTACTACTACTACTTCTACTACTACTACTACTACTACTACTACTACTACTACTACTACTACTACTACTACTACTGCTGCTGCTACTGCTACTACTGCTACTACTACTACTACTACTGCTGCTGCTGCTACTACTACTACTACTACTACTACTACTACTACTACTACTAATAATAATAATAATAATAATAATAATTATAAATATTATAAATATTATAATAATAATAATAATAATAATTATTATTATTATAATAATAATAATGATAATAATAATAATGATAATATTAACATTAGTTTCCTGCGTCGTAGCTTTCTACTCTATTCTATTTACTCGTAATAATATCTTACCAGGCAATAACTTTCCGTTCTGGTCATATTATAATAGATTTTTACCCGCATTGTATTATAAATTATACCGAAATTCACTTGATCGCTTTTGAATAGGTTTAGCTGTTACTTCAATTTATGGGATTGCCCTAAGACAGGTCTATACAAAAACAGTGCTGAATAAAAAAAATTTTTTGACTTACCCATTAATCATTGGAATTTCTTTAACAATTCCGTATCCTGCTCAAGTTTCCACCCCGTCAGAGGCAGAAAGACAACAGCATTGCATCAACACAAAAGGTTAAATGGTAGAGGCAAAACGCTTTATTTCTATTAAGCGCCCGTCTTTGCTCGAAGCCGCATACGATACGTCGTCCTCCCAGGTAGAAGATTCATTCAGTTAAGAAGCGTGTAGTCGAACGGCGGGAGCTCTCACCTTTCATTGCTCCCACAGTTAGCGTAACGTCGTATCAGTGCGGAAAAAAGTTGAATTTCTTTGTAAATACCAAGGCTTCTGCTTTCGACTATTATAAGGTAGAGTATTATAATACACAGACTCTATGGACCATGCAATGCATGCCAAAGCGTAGACAGTTGCACAGTTAGGATCAGGTTACAAATACAAAGCAAAATCGTTGTAGGATCTCATTAAGAACCTAAGATTATTATTGGTTGCCAATGCTTTCAATGAAGTACACGTATAGTCTACACAGTGAGGTAGGATAAGGGTTGCTTGATGTCAGTAGTTCTCACAGACCCAACAACATACATGGAATATTGCGAACGTCAACTAGGATGCTTTTTGTTTCGACACCTTAAAGCGTTCAGTTTGATTATTATGATAATTCTAGGCTCGTTGGTCGCGTTTGATAGAATTTTTTTAAAAGTAATTGGTGTCACACAATACTGCAATTACTGGGTGGTCAGTGCCAGGCCTGATACTTGGGGGGACGTTAATCATCATCGTTAGGCTATGAAGTCTCGAGCAGTTAAACAGACTTATTGTTGCTCGTCATTGTTTTCGTAAGATGATGCTAAACTTTGGAACCAATAGTGAGTTGGGTCACCTCTTTGGTGTTTCCTGTTCGGTGGCAGCTTCTGTGCATCGTAGCACTATTTGCCATTAGATCACTGGCGTAGAACTAGTCATTAATTTTATAGAGAAAGATGATACGAGTTTCGTCGATGCCCATTGTATCTGACAAGTGATACAGGACGTTCAACTTTTGCTACAGCAATTATAACTTGTGTCCGATCTCATCACCTAAAACCTAAGCAGTCGTCGACCCATTTCCCACTCATGCGAAGCTAGCGCCACCATGCGAGTGCCTGTACAAGACAACTGTGCGTTGGTACAAGACGCTGCATGGTAAACAAAACAAACAAGCAAAATTAATGCCATTGTTCACGTACATACCGCAGCTCACTCCTGCATGGTGTAGGCAAGTCTAGGTAGGGATTAGCTGGCTAAGGCAGTTTACTGGAAAGTCCAGATACAGATGTATCTTGTTCTTCTCTCTACTTTGGCCTTCCTCAGGTTCGTTTAAGTGGTTTGGAGGGGGTCATGCGGGCGGCTGCACGCTTGGTGGGTGGCGTCCCTAAGTTTGGTCACATTTCTGACTATATTCGTGATGTCTTACACTGGCTTCCGGTTCAGTCACGCATTTATTTCAGGGTTACTTCTTTTGCTTGGCGCTGCGTCTTGGGCACAGCACCTTCCTATCTCTGTGAGTTCTTCACCTTGACCTCAACTGCTGTGGGTCGCCGATCTCTGCGCTCGGCCTCTAGAGGTGACTTTATGGTTCCTTATGCCCGCACTGCCACTAGGCAGAACAGGGCATTTTCGGTCACTGGACCTTCCGCTTGGAATGACCTTCCCTCTAACCTGCGTTCCCACCCTCGGAACATGTCTGGCTCTTTCTATAGATTACTCAAGACTTTTCTTTTTGACCGGGCTTGGGTCGGGAGCGCCTCTGAGTAGACTCCTTGAAGGGGCGCTATATAAATTACATAGATAGATAGATAGATAGATGTTCGTATGCACACGTGCGCTGAAGAACATACGTACTTACATAATCTAGTATATCATAGCATAGCATTGTATAGTATTAGTACAGCAAAACAGCATAGCATATAGTATGGTGTTTTAGGAGTTTAGGCTACAGTACAGTACGATAGAGTATAGCACAGTCACCTGCTGGTGCCGTCAGCTCTTAGAACTCTGGCGACAGTTTTTGATGTATCCTCTCCATTGTCTCCTCTCTCTTGTCGCCTCTCTTAGCTGCTCCAGGCTCATGCCAGACTTTTGTATTCAAGAAATAAATAGCACAGTACAGTACAGTATAGTACAGTATAGCATAGTATAGTATAGCATAGCATAACATTGCATAGTTTGTTGTATAGCATAGCATAGTGCAGCATAGTATAGTGCAGTATATTTTAGTATGGAATAGCATTACACGGTATGGAATGGTATATTGGTATGATATAGTATATAGCATTTTATTTTATAGTGTATAATTTTGGTATTGCATGGCATGTTAGAGCATTATAATATATTATCTTATAAAGTACATTACATTACAACGAAGTTCACTGTAGCATAAAAATTATTATAGACTTTCTTCGGTGTAGTATGGGATAACTTCGTACAATACGATACGAAATAACACATGCTTGAGAACTGACGTATAATAACGTATAATATTATTATATCAAACTGTATTTATCATTTAGTGTTTGAATAGTCACCCATAAATTCAATAGGATTCTGCAAGAAGAGCCTGGTGTGCGTGTCCCATAATGCATAGCGCAACTACGCCACTACACTACCAATGTTGGTGGTGACCGTCTAGACTCTAGAATAAATAATCTATATAAATAAAAATGTAAAACGTTACCGTGCCTAATCAAGGAACTCGGAAAGTTCTTGACCGATTGTTTTGAAAATTTTTGCAAAACGTTCCATTCGAATATGAGCGGGTTTATATAATGATTTTTGGGGAAAGCGCAATCTTTTCGACAAGAAAACACAACTTTAAATTCGATTCGACCTAATTAGAGTTCAAATTCCACACATCCGCCGGTCGATATGCCATCCAATGCGGACGCGTTTCTTACTACGCTTACGGACGTCTTTTAGCGCATATACATCCGTACGTTGCGGCCGTGTGCGGACGGGTTTTTATCCGCGCGTCTTGCTGTCGGGAAGAGAGGGGGTGAGGTAGGAAAGGAGAAGGAGGGAGCGGGAGGAAGAGGGAGGGGAGAAAGCGGGGGAGGGATGGAGGAAGGGAGGGACGGAGGGGAGGGACCGGACGGGACGAAACGGGAGGAGGGAGGGATGCATGGAGTCAGAGGGTGGAGGAGGGGAGGAAGGCAGGGCAATGGAGGTAGGGAGGGTTGGACGGTCTTTTCAGCCACAGCAACACGAGGCCGGGTACAGCTAGTTGTCAATAAAATTAAACGTTCAAGTCGACCACTGACTTT
Organism: Lumbricus terrestris; assembly: GCA_949752735.1. Taxonomy (NCBI): domain Eukaryota; kingdom Metazoa; phylum Annelida; class Clitellata; order Crassiclitellata; family Lumbricidae; genus Lumbricus; species Lumbricus terrestris. The sequence goes on from OX457036.1 coordinate 40,194,207, forward strand.
GTCCTTTGTTTCATTCTACACAAAGTGCAAAAATTTTGCGCGTTCGGGAGAGCCCCTTGAACTGGTACCTGTCACTCTAGATCATAGAGACAGACGGAGGAGGGTGAAGCAGACTAATTATCTATGTTATGACGAAGTTTAATTAAACAGAAGCTAACCAGCATCATATAGCTTATAGCTATGGTCACATTATGATAGCCTACAGTGTACGATATCCCATGCCCTGTGCAAGATGATCAGTGTCGCCCTCCTCCTTTCTCTATGCTTGGGACTGGCACTGCCAAAGTACGAGCCACAGTGGTGTATAGCTAACCAAATCAAATGGCCTGTTCAGTGTTCAGCGTGCCACTATCTTCATTACGGCTCTTTAATTAGAAACGTCTTCTTATAGCGTGCAACAAGCGACGGTCGAGGTTCATTTTGATCGCGTGTGGCAGTTGACAGTATATGATCCGCAGAGCGCGTGCATTTTAAACGTTTCGTCGCACAGCCGCATTATTCTTGTCATCCGGCGCGTCAAAATTCAAAACATCCCGTATTTTTCCGCGCAGATCCACAATAGCGTCTGCATAATTGCGGCATGGACTGGCAGAAGCCGGTGGCGGAGGACCGTGCACAGCAAGCCTCGTTAGCCTGTATTATATGATGCATTATTGTGCGTGTGCTATAAAACGACAAAGAGAATCTTGAACGCCATTGTTTACTACGATTGTTCGCAGTGCAGTGAAATGGATGGTTAGGGATAAGAGGAGCGGAGATAAAACTGTCGGGTATGGATGCGTATGATCATTGCGTATATACAAGCATCGCGTGTATAAACTGTATATACATGTACATGCAACTATGATATGTATATACATGTACATGCAATTATGATGACCTCGTTGTTCTCAAACGAACCTTAGAGTCGCTTAAGCTGACGTGGAACTCAATTGACAGGTTAGTTAAAAGATGCTGTTAAAAGATGCTGTTAAAAGATGCTGTTAAAAGATGCTGTTAAAAGATGCTGTTAAAAGATGCTGTTAAAAGATACTGCTAAAAGACACTGTTAATAGATGCTGTTAAAAGATGCTGTTAAAAATTGCAGTTTCATATAGGCAGAAAAATAACTTAGTGGCGTGACATAATATTATATAACAGATGAGTATAGCATAATTTAATATATAATTTAGGCCCAACTTGCCTGTCATAAAGGCAATGTTGAGAGCGAAGTTAAAGCGAATGCACCAGGCGGGCAATATAAGATAGGGCAGGGAAATTGACGAAATGTTAGACAAACGAGGTCAGAAAGAGTTTACTGTAATCGTATAATTAGAATTCTGTGTTTTACACTTGTATGGACTACGTTAAAAGATACGTACAAAAGTTTATTGCTAGGCAGGCAATGATTGACCATTTACCGACCAAAGTGTGGTAAATGGTATGGGGATAATCCTGTATACCATCGGTCGGTTAGGGGGTTAAACACTTCCATTTATAATTGGAAGTTATCAGTGGTGGGCACCCGCAGACCCGTAGAACCCAAACAGCAGTATCACACTTGGCATTGACGATGACGGAATGGGGGTCCTCCACCCACTCGCCGGCCGAGTGTACCATGCGGGTGCCCCCCTCCCAGTCCACCGTAATTCCTGACAGATGGACGTACACGAGGATTGCCTGAGTGTCTCTCTCGTGCATGGTAGATATTTATCGCCGGTCGGACAGTTGGTTGTAGATGGAAGATTTCCGTGTCTGATGTACGGCGAGCGACGCATCTTCAAAGCTTTCTTCCTCCGCCTCTTGTCGACCTTTCCGCACTGAATCCGATATTTGCCGAGTGCAGCCGACAGTTCCCTTGAGTTCCGTGGCTTTGCCGGATGGATAGTGACAGATGAATTGCCAGATTGGCGATTAACGCTACGGTCGCTGGGTTAAACGTCGGGATCGTAATCGTAAACCACTTCTAATGCGATATATATAAATATAGGCTATATGGTATATATGGTAAATGGTATATATATATAAAGCGGAGAGCTGCTGCACCAGGCTATTTATTAGCAGAAACACGAGAAATCCTTCGGAAAATTCCGCAAACGCTGCGGCAGACTCTAGGCTGCTATTCCAACGAAGTCTAAACAGATGCAGGATTTATCGAAAAAAAATTCCACGCGATCAACCATTTTTTAGGAATAAACTGAATATGCATATCGGCGGCCAAAGTAGCCGCAAACACACGCGTAGAAGTCTCATATTGAAGGGGTCAGTTAAATGAAGACAATTACATGGAAAGGCAAGATACATGTAAGGTCCAATAAACTTCTGTCGAGCAACACGGGAGAGGTATATCCTAGGCCTAATGTACAATGTTGTACATGTATTTGAATAGGCAATAAGGCAAGTCTAAGTCAAAGCAAGACAGAGTTTGGTAAATTAACCAGACAGTGCAGGAACTAATAAGATGATCGCGCGAGGAAAGGCAAGCCAAATAGATGCAAGATAATGTGCTTAAGTTTAAGCCAATAAGAAGAAACTGTCATTTCTGTAGAAACTGAATACAGAGGAAAAGGATTGTTGATTTCTATCAGGATTAGACCTAAAGAAACAATTGAAGATTAGGCTAAACGATTTGATCAGGATGAAATAAGCAGTAGAGTGTAGCAATTAAGAGAAGTAACCGGGAGTAAGCAGCTGCAGGCTGGAATTAAAGATCTGACACATGGATGTACATGTATATGCTCCGTGACTTTATAAATTATAGTCAGTCTCACGTCGTGTATAACAACATCGAGGCGATCTGCGAAGTCAAACGACATCGATGCGGCCTGCTTGCCGTGGAGTATATATAATAATAATAGACGTCGTCGAGGCAAGTCGTGGCTATAAACTGAAGGCGAGTTGGGTCGGTTAACAAACACGGACACAGCTTGACCCGAGTTCGCTTAGCTTGCCGCCTCAGTGGCAATTTCGAAGCCAGCGCGAGAGGAAATCGTTTGAGGAGAGTTACTGTATATACCAGCAAAGGACGATACGGATGATCGACTTTATTTTCTGTTTATTCTGTCTTCTAGATTTCAGACAAGGTAAGACGAGCTAGTTATTCATTTCGCGACTGTACTACTAGAACTGAAATGAAGCCATGCTACACGGAACTATACAACTCTACACTACACGGAACTATACAACTCTACACTACACGGAACTATACAACTCTACACTACACTGAACTATACAACTCTACACTACACTGAATTATACAACTCTACACTACGCGGAACTATACAACTATACACTACGCGGTACTATACAACTCTACACCACACTGAACTATGCAACTCTACACTACACATGGAACTATACAACTGAACACTACATGCACTGATATAACCACTCTACACTCAATCATGAATTTTATGGTTTTACACTATACTATAATTGTATTTAAAAGTTCATTGTGGTCGGTTGATGATGACGATGATGATGCTGATGATGAGGAGGAGGATGGTAATGATAATTATGGTGATAACAATGATAATGATGGTGATGGTGATGTTGCTGCTGCCGCTGATGATGGTAATGATAATTATGGTGACGACAATGATAATGATGATGATGATGATGATGATGATGATGATGATGATGATGATGATGATGATGATGATGATGATGATGATGACGACGATGATTATGATGATGATGTCTGTGCTCGAAGGCAGGTCCATTAATTTTTTATGCCACCACGGGACGATGCGAGTGAGGTATAGCTTCCCGGTGCGTTCCTCACGTAGACAATTTTCGATTTGCAACTTGCCCCCGGGGCTCTCGCAGTGACTTGAAGTATATCAGAACCTGCGTGCAACCTGCCGGTTACAAGGCGCGGAACATATACGACTGCACCAGCGTGCGTGTCCAACCAAAATCAGAATATTACTAAAGAAGATCATTATTCAATCTAATCTGAAGGTATACGCGAGCGACAGCAGACGACTGCTAAATGTCATGAGACAACCGAGAGCTTACACAGCTCGGCAGTCAATTTCAAGGCGTCGGGCTACCCACCGAAAGCACCCGACATCCCAACACCCGACATACCAACAGGTCCAACACCCGACATACCAAAATTCGACATCCCAGCATCCGACACCCCAAGACCCAGCATCCCGACATCCGACATTTCAACACCCAGCATCCCAACACCCGACATACCAAAATCCGACATCCCAGCATCCGACACCCCAAGACCCAGCATCCCAACATCCGACATTTCACCAGTCGACAACACAACATCCGACGTCACAACAACCAACCAACATCCAAATACCCGACAAATGAATACGCGACATCCAAACATCATAATCTCAGCATCCGACATTTCAACACCCGACATCCCAACACCCGACATTCCAGCACCTTGCATCCCAACACCCGACATTCAAACGTCCGTCATCCCACCACCCGACATCCCAATATCGGACATATCTGCAGTCGACATCCCAACTCGTGACATCCTAACGACCGACATCCCAACACGCAACTCTCTAACGCCCGACATCCAAACACGCGATATCCAAACATTCGACATCCCAAATCTATTTTGATGCAAGGTGCATAAAGAGTCAGAGCATATCTGCTATTCTCTTATGTTTACGGCCCAGGTGGTTAAGGGAGAAGCAGGTAGGCCTAATAGGTTGGCTGATTTAAACGCGGAATGTTTTGTAAACTAAAGCGCCAGAGTTTTACTGAATTATTCGCTCTGTGGGCAACCAGTGCAATGAGTGCAATTCTGGTGTAATAAATATGATGACACTGCATGAGAAATTTTTTGGTAGGCGCATGGCAGCAAATTTGATCAATTTTTAGCTTGTGCAAATTCTTTTGGCAGCTACAAAGAGATGTAGATTGCATCATTGCAGAAATGAAGCTGGCAAGAAACAATAGAAATTGTGAGTGAGGCCATATAACACGGCCTTAGGCATGTAAGGCCTGATTATGTGAATATCGAGAATGTGAGAGTTTGGGGCGCGGTGCTGTAGGTGGCCATGTTCGCTGCCTTGCAACCGGAGGGTTGCAGGCTCAAATCCACCTTGAGCCGCCGCGTAGGGACCTTGGGCAAGTCCTTCACTCGCAATTGCTCATGCGCTTCGGCGTGAAACTCCGATTCAATGTCCGCGCTGTAGTTGGGAGCGCTTCTGAGTAGGACCTTTAAGGGTCGCTATGACAAGTGCATATACATATTCATGGTGGGCCATAAAAAAGTACCCCTAAGATTTTTTGCCAATATCTTGGCCAGAAGTAAGAATTTCTAAAAGAAATTTTACACTCTTAAAGACAATTTACATTTGCACATCATATAGCCAGATTTCATCAATATATTTCAAAGAGAACAAAAGTTATATCACTTATAGTGAGCCCACTCACCTTTTTTGACGATTAAAAAACGTAACGAAACAAAAACTAACAAAAAAGTCAAATCTCAAATAGACTAACTGTTGTCAAATGAACCTGATAGAGCTTCACAGCATTACTTGTGTTTAATGTGCCCACCACCAGGTTATGAGCGGAGTTTGGTTTCCGTTCTTGGATGGGCTAACTTATGAGTCTGCGCCTTCTTGGTGGGGGGGGGACTCAGCCCGGGAAAGATACCGCTTACACGGTAAAAATAATCTGGGTCTTCTTGGAGTGTTTTAGCCCCCCAGCCCCTGATAAACTCCGCCCATGGTCATAACTTGTTTTGAGTCTCTTTGCGAAGTTCTTGATGGCCCTGTTGATGCGTTCCAAAGGCAATTCTTCCCATATCAACTCCAATGCGCCTATCAATTCTCTTACCGCTATTGGTTTTGGTTGCAGATTGTGATATTTCTCCAGGATATAGCACTCCGCAATAGATTATCAATCCATCGGGTTCAAATCCGGAGTTTTGGGCCATTGGCTTTCTCAATGAAACCAGACATTCGACATTGAACCGATATCCATTCATTTTACAGCAAATCTCTTAAATCTCAGTCTCAGCTTAACTCTTAATTTTTGCGCTCTCACTGTTTATCAGAGTCAACGTTGCCCATATATCCGTATTTCTCCAGGATCTTGCTCAAGAGGTGTCTGATTATGCATCCTGTCTGTCTTTGACACCTTGGCTATTTTCATTTTTTTAGAAATTTCAATTTCATTGCTTTATTAGCAAACTTATTAATCTGCTTGGGCCATGGGCACGCCGTTAAACTGCATCCATCCTCTGCCACAGGTAACCTGCGCCGGTGTCACGAAATAGAGTATCCCCGTATTAATCGTGTCTCCGCAAATGAAGAAAAGTAAAAAGTCACTTCCGCGTGTATATATTTTTGCAAATTAATTTTCATCTGCATTGTTTTGAGCAATGCCACTAACAGGTATGTTGTTTCTACTAGATAATTTGTTTTGCTTTGGTTTTAGAGCACTTAGAACATTTAAAACACTTAAGAACAGCCAGAGTCACTAAATAAATTCGAGCTGCCTTTCTCTGAACATTGCTTAGGACACTTAAAACAATTAGAGTCACTTTAAATTTTGATTAGATCGTAAAATTTTCAATTATACGGATTTTTCAAAAATAGGGATAGAATGGTTTATCCCCCGGATAGTCTAGACCGGTTTATTCCATCCGGGGTATAGATTAATTCATCCCCCCATATAGCTTTCAGGGGGGTACTCTATTTCGTGACACCGGTCCTAAACCCGGACAAAAGGTGGAAGGTTTGCCAGATAGGTGGCGATACGCTGGCAGTAAAAGACCAAGACGATTGAAATCCGCAAAAACCACGACACAAGTGACATAGCGACCCAGATGCTTCTAGATGTCATGATGTGGAGCAGACATGCACAGGCCGGTCAGGACAGACCGGTGGAGATAGTCGGAGGCGAGAGCGTGGGACACATACGGGCATTGACCCAAGTTGTCCTTCTTGCCTCTCTCCCAATATTCTCTTCAATCAGACACGGTGGTCTAGCTGCTTCAAGATGTTAATGGTATGGAGCAGACCTGCTGACCGGACCGGTTGAAGCTGGGCAACATGACGCTAGACAGACTCAGACAGAGAGTGGCGTCGGACTCCTACGGGCATTGAGTCCAATGATATGGATCGATTGATTATTAATCTGTCAGATTCTTTATTTACCAACTTGATTATCGTATTGCTAAGTGACTTCACAGTCACTCGCAGCTACGCTGACACCCTGTTTCTTTTTTAAATAATAGTAATAATGATCATCTGGCAATTATTAAGGCTATTAATTTTTGATAACAATTATTTGAGATGAGACTTAATCAAATTGGTTTTTTAACTAAAGTTTTGTTGCGTCACGTTTCTGAATCGTCAAAAAACGGTGGGTGGTCTCACTAAAAGTGATATAACTTTGTTCTGTTTGAAATATTTTGATGAAATGTGGCCATCATATGTAAATATGAATTGTCTTTAAGACTGTAAAATTTCATTTACAAATTCGTACTTTTGGCCCAGATATTGGTAAAAAAATCTGAGGGGTACTTTTTTTAATGCCCCAGGCTCTACATCTGTTTTGCAAACGGTTTCAACGTGATCAGCGATGGACATGATGGATGGGGTCAACATTAAATTTTAAGCCATTATTGAACGTGCAATCAGAACGATCGTCCTAACTTTTTTTACCCACCCTACTCATCTGTTTCGCAAACGGTTTCAACGTGATCAGCGAAGGATAATGATGGATGGGGTCAACATTAAATTTTAAGCCATTATTGAAAGTGCAATCAGAACGATCGTCCTAACTTTTTTACCCACCCTACTCATCTGTTTTGCAAACGGTTTCAGCGTGATCAGCGAAGGATAATGATGGATGGAGTCAGCATTAAATTTTAAGCCATTATTGAACGTGCAATCAGAACGATCGTCCTAACTTTTTTTACCCACCCTACTCATCTGTTTCGCAAACGGTTTCAACCTGATCAGCGAAGGATATGATGGATGGAGTCAACATTAAATTTTAAGCCATTATTGAACGTGCAATCAGAACGATCGTTCTAACTAGATCCATCTAACAGACCATGACTTTTGTATATGTCAGCAAATCAAATTTTTCCAGGTGTTGCTGTTGACCTGTGCGTGTGGAAGAGCATATTTTTTAGTCTTTGAAGAATTCTGCGGAAACATCTTTCCGGTGGCCACCTGAGACATCCCGAAAACAAAAATAGGCAATCATTTAGCTGAATTAGACGAGAAGCAAGCGAGAGAAATAAATAGCTGGAGCATGCATCGTCGGTGTACAAATAAATAGTAGTGGTGAAAACAGCAAAGAATCATTGAGCCGCGCGTAATCTAAATAGAAGCGGAACCAGATGAAAACTTGTGAAACCTCGCAGTGCTTGCAAGGCGATCACTTCACGAAAACACTACTACACACTCCAATAATTAATCTATGCCATGCACACACACACACACACACACACACACACACACACACACACACACACACACACACACACACACACACACACACTGTACTATAATATAGGCTACTGTACACTTAGGGTTGTCAGACTGACGTCAGAGGGAGGGCATGTCCTCCTTTTTGGTCTCCTATCCATTGTCTGGCGGGCAAGACTTAGAACCTGGAAAATGCCATGCTCTTTGTATATGCTTGTTTTATTGGACGATTAACCATTATCTGATGGCAGTTGTAACTTGTAACTATTTTACACTCGAGTGTTTTCCTTATATTCCCCCAGGGCCCTGCCAATCTAAATTACTTACTTTTTATTGCAGATGTAGGCCTATTGCTTTTCAAACGTTTCTAGTTCAGCATGTGAGTAATGTAATAAAACCCTTTCCCATTCAACAAGAAAGTCAAAATATTACAGATGCGTGCTTGCTCGCATTAGTTTCCGTCAGTTCACTGTTAGAGATATCGAACCTTGAATCTGGAATAAAATTCCTAAGGAATGACGCAATCTTCTTCACTAACTCTGTGGGTTAAGAAACATATTAGGCACTCGTTTGGTTAGTGATAGTTAGTTAGGCGATAAAGTGCCGTAATGAATCCAAATGTCTATTTAGTTTAACCCCTATATTTAATTATAGGGTCTACACCTCGCACATATTTTTCCATAGATTTATTTTATTTTTCATACTTTAGTTAAGAATTAGATCTATCTAATATGATAAAGATTTTGTCAAGCAATCGTAGGCCTAATCATTTACTGTCATTCATAGCAAGTTATTATAGAGTATAGACAGTTGCATTTTTATATAACTTGTACTGAGTAGGCCTATACGTGGCCATAATAATCTGGATCTAGGCCTACATTATAAGGCTCAATGTTTGTCCTTTCTGTTTGTATGTCCGGATGTACATGTATGATGTCCCAAGAAAGACTCCGACACGATCGACTTTCGGTTGACGAAATTGTTTAAAATCATTCTTATCGAAATTTGTAGAAAATATCGATGTGGTAGTCAGCTCCTTTACAGATTTAAGAAGCGATTTTAACGTCGCACATTAACCAAAGCATCGCCATTGCCGAGCAGACGACACGACGTCATATCTTGACATCATCCTCGCCTCTCGCATATAGGGCTGCCAACCGTCCCGGATTCGCCGGGACAGTCCCGGAATTGGCCCTGTGCGTCCCGTGTCCCGGATTGATCTCAAATTGTCCCGGAATTTGGTCCAGATCCACTTAGCACAATTATTGTTCCTATTAATTTTTTGCTTACTTAACTCAGCCATTTGTACGATGATTTTTACGTCCTACTCTCTATCAATTAATCAATCAATCATTTATTTTGAAACCAATCATTTTAAGTTAGGCCTATACAATCAGACGTGTAGCCTATAAGCTTACATTGCATTGTTGGCTGAACATCGGGAGTTAAAGTCTTCAAAACTGTTCAAATCACTGACACTCGATTTTCGGTTTAGCATATTGTGTCCAGTTTTAATGCTTTATTGCGAGAGAGCGTTCAGAATTTTGACGATCTGTTGTCTAATAATCGCAATTATCTGAGCACCGAGAGTTCGCCGACCTTATTAAAGCACAACTGTTAGCATGACATGTGCTGATTTCTGCGACTTTGTGCCCAGTGTTCTGGAACTGCTTAACGCACATAAGTAGGCCCTATAATATATTAATTAAGTATTGGTCATAAGTTTAATATAAATTCTGCTCTCCGGTCGCAGACCTATGAGCCTACGATACCTACGAACTTCCCTCAATTTGGGCTGAAAAGTTTTACTCTGATGAGCCTAAAGGTGACTGAAGCTTGAAATGTTTTTTCTTGAGGTTGATTTTTGTCTTAAATTTAGACTATAAAATTATGTCTTTTGATGGTTTGTCTGAAATTATTAAGAACTTTTTTAGTAAATTGTAGATGTAGGTTCTATACTGGGCTGACACAAGATTAGTTACCATACATTATACGCTTCTGTGGATTGTGTAAATTGGTAATGGCACTTCGAGTGGCTGAAGGCGTCCCGGAATGGCAAAATCAAAAGTTGGCAGCCCTACTCGCATATTAATTAAGTAAGTCGTTAAACACCGCACGTGTCCAAAACACCGCACGTGTCCAGCACCCGAGAACAAACATAGGGGGTTCGCGATTCAAAAATCTTACCTTTTCCCGAGTTTGAAACTTTTAATTTTCTCTCCGAAAGTTAACGCAGTAACGATATTTAAGGCGCCATTTGTTTTTACCGATCGATTTTCAACGAACCCATACATTAATGACGTCATCACGTTTTGACCTTAGGCCGATCTTATAGCACGCGGTTCGCAAAATACTAATAAAAGCACTGATAATAATTATGAACGGCTGATCGCAAGTCTGGACAAGACAATGACACTAGATACCGGTAATTAATATCGAGTCGTGTCGTCGTACGTAGGCTATCTGGACATTATTTATGAAGGGACGGGTTTAGGCCAAAACAATTCACCGGCAAACACCGCTGACAACAAATGCACTGTAAAATGGTTGGTTGGGTTGCAATGAAAATGGTTGATTGACTGATCTTATCAGAAGACTGTTTACGAGACTCTGTGTTTAATTTGTTTTACTTTTGAGACCACTGACTCCGGGCCGAAACATTCAATAGCCTACATCCTCCTTTTTGTCATCGCTTCTGGCTGACTGTCTCCTCTTAGGCTATCAACGTTATCAGTTAAATCTACATGTAGGCCTACGGTACTGTAACACTATGTAACACTAGTGACTAGACCAAAACAATACTCCTTACAATGCATTATGCACTCAACCATACAATGGCATACACAAAACGACACACGAAGCACTGTACCGAATGTAGTATGGACTAATGTCATTGTTACTTTGCCGTTGCTTGCGGCAATTTTAGACAAATTGACCGACTGGCACAATAAACCTTTTCCAGCGGACTAAAAAATATTGGTAGGTCTATAGATTAGATAATGATTGGATATGATGCCTAATTGTATCCACCACATTTTTCTAAGCATCGGGTGATTATGTCCACGTTTATGGATCATGTCCGGAGATAACGTCCGGGGATTATGTCCAAGGGTTCCATAATTATTGTTCTGACTTTGAGAGTATTCGGGTTCTATCTCATGTTCATATCCTGTTCTTAAAGAACTTGCCTCACGTTTCCCCCATCCATTTCTTTGCTTCTGTTCATCGATTTCGAACACGTTCTCTCCACGTGGCAATGTATACGACTGCCTGCGCTGGCAATCTGTTGTCGTCCATTCTTACCGTGTAAGAAGACTTCTTTTTCTGATCTTGTCTATACACGGATAGCAATGTTTCCAACTGCTAGTCCCGACTCATTTCGCATTTCCTCATTACGAATCCTATCTCGTCCGATCCTCACAGCAATTCTTCTTAGCCAGCTCATTTCCGCCGCTAGAACAATCCTCATCATTCGGCTGACATCAGCACCTGTATCGATGCATCACACTGTACCGGAATGACAGACGCCCTACAGATGCCCTACAGTTTCATATTTGTTCTTTTTCATATAATGTGCTGCGCATCTTTCTCACCAATCAAAAAATGTCAAACATCTCGCTGACGCTAAACCAATCCTACGTCTTACATGTATGTCCCTTGTCTATTATAGGCCATTGCATCGGTCATATTCTTTTGCTAGTCGGACTATAGGTACATGTACACAAACCCCGTGACCTGCTATAACGCCTCTCCATCCATTCCCAGTTTCAGCTGCTGCCTGTTGCTGTCTATGTCGTTTATTTCTATGGTTCAAATATTCTGATACTGCCATCTATTTCGCCTGCAGTCAGCTCAGGACTGCAGTTGATGCGGCGACTCTCCAACCACGTTTACATAGATATAATATATTTATAACTCTATAGCTCACCTTCTATAGCTCTATGATTCTTTAATATGTTGCATAGAGGCATAGACTATGCGCTATTGTATACCATAACTATTTTATGTGCAGTACTTAAGTCCAAGGGTCTGCATTGTATGGGGTTACCAAGACACTTAATCATCGGCGTGTTGCCGGTATTGCTCAACGGCAGTCCTCGAAATCATCTAAATCATCTAAATCATCTAAGTCATCTAAAATAAGTGAGTGTTAAGAAAACTTGAAAAGTATTTGTTAACCATGCAGAACATTGTGCACTATACCATACATCAGTGGTGTAGTGGGGCGGGGACGCGGGGGGACGCCGTCCCCCCACTTTTTGCAAAATTCTTGCAAGATTGCACTTTTTGCTACAGTTTCTACTTCAATTTTCCAGGCGTCCCCCCACTTCAATTTCCAGGCGTCCCCCACTTCATTTTTTAGGACTACACCACTGCCATACATCATACAATATGCAGTGCACACGTGCATTCTAAACCATACACCGAACACTATACCATGCACCATGCCAGTAAAGATGCCCCTTTACCACACAATGTATAGGCCTACTCTCATTGCATCTCATTGGATTTTGTACACCATGCTATATTGAACTTAGAAGCTAATAGCGTAGTTGTTTAATTGCACCAGTGTCGACCACTGTCATTGTTATAGGAATACAACATTTAGATAGGGCCCGGTGATATGTTGCAATTAGGGATTGCAATTATTATGTGGAGGTGACGTGGAGAACTGTGATTGGACGAATCAAACGTCAACGGATCGCAAAGATGTCGTCTGCTTATTATTATACAGTTGAGCAGATTTTCCCGCCGCTGAACACTGAACAAGAGTAATTGGAATCAGTCGGGCTTTAGGTGATTCGTCTGTTCTGAAGGCTGCCAAGGCTGTTAGCAAGTGGGTGTTTGGGGCGTTTGAACACCCCCCCCCCGTCTCCGAAATGAAATAATACAAAAATGAGATGATGCATTTACTTGCACTTGATTTAAGAACTATACAGAGTGTTATGCATTTGCTTTCGATAATGCGCTATGACGGCTCACGACGTTGATCCAAAACCATTAGTTGCAGTTGATTCGGTTGCTTGTTGGCTTGCTCGTGCACGATCGAGTAACCCCCTCCCATCCAACTAAAATTCTGGCTACAGTCTTGCCGGCTGCACCCACTTCCGTTCTGAATGATCAATCGATTGAAAAAGATAAATTATATTAATCGATATGACGATAAGTTAAGCGCAGGATGGAGTCAGAGAGTAGGCTACTGACTCATCAAATCTGCCCCTGAATTCTTTTTCCGTTCCTTCTCCATCTCTGGTGGTGGTCACCCACCATCACCTTCCTCAGGCTCATCTATCTCATACGCCCTCCTTCGGGCTACTCTTATTAGACAACCCTTGTGGCTAGACACCGCGCTCGTGAATAAGCTGGTGCCCTGCATGCGCTTGGCTTTCAAATGGCGCTCTAGAAACTTGAAGATTACGAATTTACGATTGCGATTACGACTATGTACTTTCATTCAGCGTCAAACTGTATTTAACTATACAGGGTGGGCGACAAAAACCGTAGGGGGTCTTTTTATGGCCCAATTTGTATATCCTCTCGTGGCCTACAACCTGGGTTGGTTCCTCGGAGGCTTTCGAACGTTACTCTGTTGTGTAGGCCTAAACGAAGAATGGTCAAAAAGTGTATCAATAGCCCTATCAATAAAGTGTATCAATAGTCATATCAATAAAGTGTATCGATAGTCATATCAATAAAGTGTATCAATAGTCATATCAATAAAGTGTATCAATAGTCATATCAATAAAGTGTATCAATAGTCATATCAATAAAGTGTATAAATAGTCATATCAATAAAGTGTATCAATAGTCATATCAATAAAGTGTATCAATAGTCATATCAATAAAGTGTACAGAGAGTCGGACTATAGAGGATATCGAGTCGCTGAAGGAAGGGTAGGGCCTACATATTATGGGGCTCGGTGGTGTGGTGGTGGGCAAGTCCTTCCCTCGCAATTGCTCAGCGCTTCGGCGTGAAACTCCGATGCAGTGTCCGCTCTTCAGTCGGGAGCGCCTCTGAGTAGAGAGCTTGAAGGGGCGTTATGACAAGTACACATACAAACATTCAAACGAATTACGATGTTAAGTCTAAGAACAGTCGAACCCTTCACTATGCAGGTTGACGGAAATCTATAGTGTACCATGTGATGTTAAAACGAGTGCAAGGGTACAATATGCATAATGAAGTTTGAACAACAGTTACTGTAGAATGAGGTTAGATTTGCATTAGTGCACATAGATTAGCACAAGCGTAACAAATCCCAGCTTATGCGGGATGGACTGATTTTGATATTGCTGTTAATAACTTTATAATTATAGCCAGCAGAAAAATAAAGCAGTCTCGAACATGGAAGGGAAGTATGCATATGCTTTGTAGACTACGAGAAGGCGTTTGATAGAGTAGATTGGAGGAAATTGATAGGCGCATTGAGAAGGATGGGGGTCGACTGGAGAGATATAAGACTCATTGGGCATCTGTACATGGGACAAAAGGTCAGAGTTAGAATATAGAAGAAGAATATTCGGAACCGGGACAAATTGGTAGAGGAGTGAGGCAGGGGTGTCCGTTGTCACCATTAGGCTACTGTTTAACATCTACATAGAAGAGCTAATAAGAGAGGCGGTTGACGGTACAGAAGAAGGAATAAAAGTAGGAGGAAAACTGGTGAAAGCTTTAAGGTTTGCTGTCGATCAAGCGATGTTCGGCAGTAAACGAAAAGGATCTGCAGCGAATGATGGATCGACTAAATGCAACCTCAGAAGAATACAACATGAAAATAAACATCAAAAAGACAAAAGTTATGAAGATCGGTAAGAAAAAGGAAACAACCATATGTATAAAAATAGATGGAAAAGAAATAGAGGAGGTAAAGGAATTCTGCTATTTGGGGAGCTTAATATCAAGCGACGCCATATGTCATAAAGAAACAAAGGGGAGAATAGCAATGGGTAAAGAGGCATTCTTAAAAAGGAAAGAATTGCTAGGAGGAGGGCTAAATGGGAGTCTTAAGAAAAGAATGGTCAAAACATTGATATGGAGTGTGACGTTAAATGGCGCAAAGACATGGACAATGAGAAAAGAAGACACCAAGAGGCTGGAAGCTTTTGAGATGTTGGTATGGAGAAAGATGGAGAAAATTAGTTGGACAAGGCACGTTACAAACGAGGATGTACTATAAATGGTAGAATAAAAAAAGATCTCTGCTGGTGACAATAAAGATAAGACAACAGAATTGAGTGGGACATTTGCTGCGAGGTAACGCACTGCAGAAGAAATAACTGAATGAAGATTGGAGTGAAGGAGAGAAATCCAAAGAAAGAAGCAGAAAAATAATAATTGCTAATTTTTTTAACACCGACCGTCCATGATTTTTACATCTTTATTTTTATCCGCACTTATTGAACTTCTATCTCTCTCGCTGTCTGTTTGTCTATGTCTGTCTATCTGTCTGTCTCTCTACAGTCTACATATATATATATATATTATATAGTATATAATATATATTAAAAACCCTATTATTTGAAAGAACTGTTGAACTGTCTATTACGTGCTAGCATTGCCGATCATCAAGCTAGCTTTGGGACTGACTGAATAAAAGCAGCGACTAGCGAATATCATGATAGAACACTGCAAGAGACGTTAATATGCGATACACAATCATACACTAAGTCATAGGCCTACCTCATGCAATAAACAATTGAACTGTGCTATAATTATATTGAAAATATACCATGCACAATGCACACCACCAAACAACGTATAGGGTACACTGCGCGCTGTACTATTAAGAGCGTGATGATGAATCAACCAAAGAAAGAGACTGAAGCAGTTTTCTCTCAACTGGAATTTGCTGAAGCGTGAGCGAAGAATATGAGAGACCGCATGATTGAGCGCGCTTCAATGGAATTGTTTCCTTTCGCACTGAGAATTCAGCGGCAGAGCCAAGAGGCGATTTCTAGGATGTGCGTCAAATAAATTTGCTCTGTGGAAATCGCAATTTAATGATACGCACTTTGCCACTCTTGAGAGAAGCCGATGGATGGAGAGAGGAGGAGACAGCGAGAGATCTTGGTTGAGGGTCATAGCCATAATTATAAAGTTATCAACAGTAATATAAATCTGTCCATCCCGAATAAGCTGGGCTTTGTTACGCTTGTGCTAATCTATGCCATGGGCACTAATGCAAATCTAACCTCCTTCGACAGTTGTTCGAACTTCATTATGCATAAATATTGTACCGTTGCACTCGTTTTAACAGTAGCACCACATAGTACACTATAGATTTCCGTAAACCTGGTCGAGAGAAAGGTTGAAGGGTGGCTGGCCATATAATTGTACATAATAATAATATTGTGCGCTGTGATTTGATGCTATTATGATACGATGCAGTAATAATAATGACATGCATCCTCTCCGCTGTTGACCGTCATGACCTTGTAGTTGTAGTACCTCAGCGTCGGACTGCCACAGCGCAGCATCATTCATAAACCTCTGTTGGTTCTTTGCTGTATGCATAGAAGTGCCTTCCGGCTGTAACTCGCCATGATCTTATTATCTGTGGGCATGCACCACTTTGTCTGCCTCGCTCTTCTTAGTCCTCTTTTGAAATCTCTTGTCAGAGGTTCTTCGAAATGAAAGCCGCTCTGATTATAGGCTCTACCGTGAGTGGCGCTTTATTATATAGTCCATAAATGGAATAGACTAGAATTATAGTAATCATTCCAACTGACGGGCCACTTTTCACGTCAGAGTGTAACCATTGTTTTATAGTAATGTAAAGCAATAATTCTAGTCTAATCTAGTCGTATCTTATGATTACTATAGCGCCTGTGCATCGCTCACTGCGTTCTCTGCCTGGATGGCTATTCATCCATCTCCCAGTGCGTGTACGTGTATAGGTCCATTCCCCGTCGTTGTTCCTCTGCACCCGGTCCCCGCCGCCCGCAGCCCCAGACACCACCGCCCCGCCTCAGCCGCCGCTTATCGTAGATGCAAAACAAGAAACCAATCAGTGCATCGATCTGGACAGAAACCGCGCATCCACCGCCTCCACGCCTCCACCGCCACCACCGCCGCTACCGACAAAAGTTCCTCTCGTTCGAAGGTGTTAGTAAGGGAGAGAGAGAGAGAGACAGACACTGTCAGCCTTAAATACAGATTCGTTGCCGCAAGTAACGACTGGCAACAGCAGAAGACGATTATTTCTGGCTGAGACTCACTAATATCTCGACAACTCGTTACGTTTCCTATAATAGTCTCCCTCTGTGTGTGGCAGTCCGCTGAGCAGCCATGTGCAAAGCACACGAGTCCACGACTTCCAGGGCCTACAAAGTACAAAGACTGCTGATCGAATTATTAATCTAACTAATTAGCAATTCACATTATTTTGTGACAGATGTAGTCTTTGTGAACTCCTGGCTTTAGGCCACTTCGTTACTTTTCTTCAGCCGTGCTGTTGGCAGGCGAATTATAATAATGAACTCCTTATAACTTGTGTTTTCGTCTCGGGTCATGAAGGTGAAATTGCAAGATGACACTAGTCAACGTGACTAGTGTGTGTGAATGATAATAAAGAATAAGCTTAGAGTCTATAGATCTAATACAGTTTTAAGTGGAGAACATGAAGCGAATCATGCCGGTGTCATGAAATAGAGCATCCCCCGTATTAATCGTATTCCCCCAAATGAAGAAAAGTCGAAAAAGTCACGTCTGCGTGTATTTTTTCTGCAAATTAATTTTCATCTGCTTTGTTTTGAACAATGACACTAACAGGTATGTTTATTCTTACTAGATAATTTTTTGGCTTTGGTTTTAGAGCACTTAAGACTTTTAAAACACTTAAAAACACTCAGAGTCACTAATTAAATTCGAGTTGCCTTTCTCTGAGCATTGCTTAGGACGCTTAAAACAATTAGAGTCACTTCAAATTTTGATTAGAGCGCACATTTTTCAATTATACGCATTTTTCAAAAAAGGGGATAGACTGGTTCATCCCCCGGATAGTCTAGACCGGTTAATTCCATCCGGATGGATTTATTAACTCATCCCCCCGGATAGCTTTCAGGGGGGATACTCCGTTTCGTGTCACCGGCATAGGCTAAGATTTCCATTTCGCTGATTCTCTTTCCTATGCAAAAGATAAGGGCGTGCCTAATGCCTATGCTATCTAAAATAGGACCTATCTTAGAACCGTGTGATCATTAGATGTCCGCCTATCGTGTAAGCCTATTGTAATTAAACGGTGCGCCACAGGAACCTCATACTTGCCAAGGCATGCTCATGTATTCTGGTCATTTGCTGGATATGGTAACGGTAGGCCTGTTATTGTGACCTGACATATCCTTTAACCATGCTGGGTGAGGATTGTCGAGGTTTGAGGTGGTTCTCCACCCAAGTTATTTTGTTGCAATTCGTATGCTGCTCTCAACTCCTCTCAGCCCTCACCTCAAATACATGTAGCATGGAGGCACCAAATTGAGCACGTGTGGATCAGGGTTATAGGGAATCACGGATTTGCCTCATTTCTTGCACCTGCAATCTTGCAGGAAATATTGCTAAACTTATTTTTCGGTAAGCCTGCTATGACAAATTGATGATTGTGTTGTTTTTGGTGTGCAACTTGCAAATCACGGATCAGAATTTGATGAATGATTATTGGCAGTTCTTGCTGAACAAAATGCTAGAAGAAAACTTTATGAAGCCATGACATTGTTAGGCCTACTGATAATAAGTGGAAGAGTCTGTAACGTGACAGATTTTATATTCGACTGAGAAATCATGTTTATTCCGTGAGTTGTATTGCTAATAACAAATGCCATTGATTAGTTTTGGTGATCTTGATTGCAAGAGCGCAAAGATACCGGCCTTACAAGGCTAACCAGGGCCATATATACGGGACTTCTGCACATGGGCCCATGAAAAGCTATCTACGCCACTGCTGCTGAGGAAAGAAGGGAGGGAGTAGGGAAGTTCAAAAGATTTTCCGCATAGGCTACCTCACAAAAACGAATGATCTATTTTCAGTACAACGTCTAGTCAATAATTAATTTATGTCTAATTAATTTTTTAAGCACCGAATGGCTGTGATTTTTTGTATCTTCATTTGTATCCGAACTATTCAAGATAGCCTACTGCTAAAAATTGAAATATGTGAAAATGTTGAAATTTTTAAGAGTTTTGTAATTTTAAAAAGTCGTTCGGATAATCATAGCTGAAAATGTATACAGGAACACGTATTGACATCAGGTGTCATAAAAAAAGTTATCACGTCAAATGTTTCGAGAAACGATGACGGCTGTTGGGAACTCTAGAGGGTGACGCAATCGGTTACCTTGGGGGGGGGGAACCCTCATTAGGCACTGTGTTAACAATCTGAAATGATATTTTGCGTCCCCTAAAAATATCTACGGACGCAGATGTGCCACGATATTTCTTAGTTGTCGGTAACAATGACGGTTACTTTGATCTAATGGCGTGACTTGTAGGCTACTGAGGCTCAACTCGATGTTCGCTCGAAGTTAGACCGGAATCAAGACTCACAATACATCAGAGAAAGAATCATTAGAGATTGGAAGTCCGACGAAATTTGATAGGCCAGATACAATAATCAGAAGCCGCGAGATATAGTCGTAGGAGACATTTTAGCATGGGGGGGGTAAAAATTTTGCTTTTGCCCCAAAACATAAATCCGGAATAATTGACGTCATGCACACATAGCCACCTCAGTTCTTGCACCCACACCCGGGGAAAAGGGGTAGAGGGGCAAATACCCTGGGCCCGGCCATATTATAGGGACCAGGCTATAGGTAATTTTATGTAGCCTATGTATAATATTTCTGACACTTAACCAGTTCAAATTTCACACTAGCAACTGATTAAATTCATAATAATTGCATATTGTTTTGTATTGTATCGTTTTTAATCATCTACAAAGTGCCTTTTTAGTAGAGTGAACTGTTCCTAGTACGCAAGACCATGCGCGAAGAGGCATGTTTTAAGAGGATAGAAGGAGAGACTGCCGGAGAAAGTGTAGTGCGAACGCAAGAAGAAAGCTCTTTTCAAAGAGAAGGACCAATTGAGGCAAATGATCGACACTGAGCCATAGCAGTTCTAGAAGGATGAAGCAAGAGTCAAGTCTGTTGGATGAGCGAAGTGGACGGTTGGATGAAGCTGAGTGAGGCCTTAATATAACGTCGCGGTCAGATATTTGGGGCAAAGCCCCGCTGAGCCTTGAAGATCCAGAGTGAGGAATTTAGATTGCATGTGAGCACGGAGAGGAAGCCAATGGGTAGAGACAGAACAGCGAAAGATCCTGAGACACCTTAAATGAAAATGAGAGGAACGTGTGCTTTTGGAAATGTGCTCAGTTAAGGTATTATCCTTCCCGTAATATAAGTGAGCTATCAAGTGCAACACCCTGATTTCTGCACACTTGACAAGAAGGAAAAGATCTGAAATTTTCGGAGAGCAGAACAAGATCTGCACGTTCAATGTTGATTGTTACAAGATTACCGTGTCTATTTTGCCTCATGACCAAGGATAGAAGAAATTTCGATGTCATTCAGGCAGTGAATTCCGTGATCTGTGGCACCTGGCTTGAATGCTGTGAATTTCCCCAAATGTCACAAATAGTCGCAATTTTCGGGCAAATTTTGGCTCGTGAATTTGCTCCGATTCTCGCCATTATTTACAAAATGCATTAGAGTCTATATGCTACCGTGAATTCTGAACCTTTTCGGGAATTTCTGCTATCCGTGGTTGTTGCGAGTTAATATTTAACTCGATTCGGGCAAGTTGGAACTGGAAGATAATGTGGTATACCAATGAACGTTGAACTTCAAGAAGTTTTATTTAATATTTTCTCGGGTCTATACTTGCCCGAAAAACACTTCCCCGAAATTTGTGGGCATTTGCCTCCCCCCTCCCCTCTGAAACCCCGTCTCCTACGCCTATGCCGCGAGATTATGATGTGCATGAGAGTTGAAGGAGATAATTCCTATGTTTGTAGTCCTCATGACTGGTATCAACATATTGACAAAACGATCTGAACTGACAGCAGATTACGAAGCATCGGACCACCCACCGTGAAAGCTTTAGAGCCCAGCGAAGAAAGTATTTGCGATACCGCTTGATCGCGTGAAACATCGTATTTTACATGAGCGGTGGCCATGGAACCCATCGATAGGTTGGCTGGTTAAAATGTAGCACTTTGTGAACCATATGGCTTCAAATTGGATTCCACGCTCAGCGGTAGCCAGCACAATAAGTGCAAACGGGCGTATCATGCTGTTACTCAGCCAGGGTCCTTTATTTATTTCTATTTAAAAGTTTATATGACACTTCTACCGTATAATCAGACGCATTCTCTGCGCTGGTCTGAATGACGCAGACCGTCGCTAATAATAATAATAATGATTCAATCGGCACGCAATACAGTTGACAGAAGTCTATGAAAGTCACCGTATGCGGCGTCTGGCTTGCACGCACGCACGCACGCACGCACGCAGAGCCCAACTAACTCAATCCAATCCGGAGCTGGCAGATCTATGGAGTCATGCTCAGAGTCTGTGGTCAAAGTTACGTGGACGCTGTGGGACAACGACAGGCGGTATAGAGTCACTGTGACCGTCCGGCAACGCTGAACATCTGGCCGTCCACGGAAACGAAGGTGACACGCAGATCAGGTATTCGCGGCCGGCCTGTCAGTTAAAGGAAACACCAGTGTAGTGAGTAATGGAACAGCAACGATTTTGTCTCCCGATGTTATTGGCATATACCTGGCAAGACATCGTATCGAACCGTTTGCAGTTTGCGCAGGTCTCCTTCAGTGATTTACGAGTGAGAAATGAGTTGCTGCAGCCAAACTTGGAGACAGATGTATATTAGAAAGCAGTGCTATCAGAAACCAATGCATTAGCTAATAGGATTAAGACACAGTTTGATGCGACATGGAGCTGATTCTACGCACGATGTTTGTGGAATTTAGCTGATCCGCACAATGCCAGAACGCGGTAAAACAACAAGGGGAGGGGTAGGGGAGGGCCTAGAGGTAGAAATTTTAAGTCGCTTAATAATTAAGCTTATTCAGAAGGTGTTTATTGCTAGCAGTTCGGAATAATTTACTGAACATCGCATGAAACAGACGGAGATCAGATTCAGGCGTGGAACTGCCAAATGGACTTGATTTCTGAGTGGGTATATATCCAGTTGTGGTCGGCATGCGAGTGGCCATCAAGAGTGAGTGATTAAACTATGGGACGTATACGACCTACTCTAAAATGATACGAGGCCAATATACAGGTAGAAAGTGTGGCACAACGCAGTTCAAGGCTGCAGGCAGTGGACGCACAATTATGTGGTGAGCTCATTCCTACTGATGTATGGTTAGGATGTAAAAGATAAGAGAATGGAACATTATTCGGATCGATGAAAAAGTGCGTCATGTATGATCAGCAATGTATCAGAAGCGCAGATTGTTCTTTGATATATAATGAGAGTGAGAGAGTCTCTGCTGTTCATTTAACCATGGCACGGAGCTCAATATGTTCAGTTTCAGTGAAATGATGTTTTGCGGTATAGACTGATTGAGAAGATAAGTACAGTTGTGGGCAGTGGCGCAACCAGGGTGGGTGCTGAGTGGTGATTGGGCTAAAAAGGTGTGATCCACGCATTTTTTTCATATCTAATGAGTTTTTGGTATGGGGGGTTCTCTTTCGATCTTTCAGTCTTTCAGATTACACAAACAAACAAGTTTCTTCATTCATCTGTAATATAATAATTTTAGTCAAATTCATGGTTCACAAAGTACCAGATTTTAGTGTCTGGTTTGTCTACTACATTGTATCTGAGTTTGTCTGAGTCTCAAGAATTTTGTAATGGTGAAAGTCTTAGCTATAGACCCATGCCTTTACATTACCATGCCTCACCAATAATTTATTGATAATGGTACAAGTTAATTGATAGCACCGTGTGTGTTATTTTATTAGGCCTAGTTAAGATTTGTTTGCCTAAAATTAGCATTAGTTATTCAGTGGTGTTTAATCTACACATTTCTAGTGGAGAAAGTCCCCAATAAATTAAAAATTTCTCTAGAAAAGTTTGACAAAATGATTGCAGTTTTTGGTTGCTGTTTACATTATTGCATTACATAAACTGCTATAATATACTATGATCTTATTTACTGCTATATAATTATAATGTTATTATCTACTATCATATCATATTTATGATAGTATCGTAATATTATGATATAATAATGTGCATAACTTACTGTTAATATTAATACTACTTTTGTACAACTAGGCCTACATAGTTTCTCTCCAGTGCTATCTTTCAAATCGTCAAATTTAAAAATGTTAATTCAGGACCGTCTTGGGCAGTATACGGGACAAGCCGATTCCATTGCTACAAAGTAAACTTATATGGACTTAATTGTACCTAAGACGGCGTTTATTCATTTTAATAGTCCAGCTGCAGAAGTTTTCTGTACTTTAAACATAAAGAATTAATGTTGTAGATCTAATCATGACCATATTTATGTGACGGAAACTTAGGGGACAAAGATTGTGGTGGGGACGGAGATGCTTATATCCCCTCAATATTTAAGAAATATTCATAAATATCTGTATGGTTTTCTACAATGTTCTCCACTGTATTTCCATAATGAACAATTTTGTTAAGATGACAGCTTAAAATACTACCAATACAGTGTGCAAATTAAAAAAGTTAAGAAATGGGAAGGGACATTTATTGAAATATTAAACCACTTCTCTTTGCACTGAAACCATGAGTAATTTTACTAAAAATGACAGCTTAAAAGGCTACTATTAGAGTGTGGAAATTCAAAAGGTTTAAGCAAATGGGAGGAGATATTTATTGAAGTCTTAAACCACGTCTCTGAACACTGAAACCGCGAGTAATGTTGTTAAGATGAAAGCTTAAAAACTACGATTGCAGTGTGGAAATTTAAAAATCTAAACAAATAGGAGTCTCTTCCTCTGAAGTGTTAAACAACAATGCACGACTACCAGCGATGAAAAATGATAAATATTTAAAATTAAAATGGCAGCTCAAAAGCCTACCGTTGCAGAATAGAAATTTTACAAATCTAGACAATGGGGGACACATATTAAAGTCTTAAACCATGTCTTTCAGCAAAGAAATTTTGAGCAATCTTGTTAAAATGACAGCCTAAGATGCCACCATTGCAGTGTGGAAATTTTAGAAGATTTGATGTTGCGGAGGGGACACATCCAAGGGCTTTTTAGCATGCAGTCATTGACAAAAATAATGTCAAGGCCGTATAGCTAGCGGGTGTTCTGGGTGTTTGAACACCCCCGAAATTAAACTATGCTATAATTATATACTTACCATGAAATGGTGCATTTACTAAAGCAATCATGATCTGAGTACGAAGGGGAGTTAATTTTGAAGCTCCTATTTCTACGTGATATTTTACGACAGATTGGAATGAGATCATTATCCAAAACCCTTAGTTCGTTGATTCGGCTGCTAATCGGCTTGATCAAGGTCGAGTAAACACCCCCCCCTGAAATAAAATCCTGGCTACGGCCTTGCAAAATGTGCACTTCTAAATGGATTTATGGAGTTGTAAAAGCATTTCTGTGCAACCAGGGAGAGCTGGCAAGCAAGTGCCTGAAAGTGCTCTAGTTGATGTCAATAGTATAAAATGCGTTGGTTTCCCCGCTGCGAAGCGTGCTACGCTCTCCCAGACCCGCTAATCGGTATGGACTACGTACCTTCGGCACTCGCAGCTTCGCGCCTTCGGCGCTCACAATAATGAGCACCCCAAGAAAATGTTCTGGTTGCGCCCCTGGTTGTGGGACGAAAGGTGAGAGCTCTGCAGGCGATGTTGCAAGGAGATGAAGTTGAGAGTTGAAATGGGACGATACCGTGATAGATTATTTATCAGGAGAAAAATGGCTGTTGCTCACAGAGAAGACAAATCATATATATGCGATAAACATCCTTCAACCAAACTGGCGGGTAAGCAGCCTTCAGGAGAGAGAGAGAGAGAGAGAGAGAGATAGAGATAGAGAGAGAGAGAGAGAGAGAGAGAGAGAGAGAGAGAGAGAGAGAGAGAGAGAGAGAGAGAGAGAGAGAGAGAGAGAGAGAGAAAGAGAGAAAGAGAGAAAGAGAGAAAGAGAGAGGGGGAGAGAGAGAGAGAGAGAGAGAGAGAGAGGCGATGATGATTGATGCGATGAATGGACAGAATATATCGAAGTAGTCACTTTGAAAAACGATAGAAAATCATGTATAGGGCACATCTGGAGATGACAAACGGAGATTAAATGTCGCACAGTCTCGGCAGAATTGAATTCAATGGTAGATATATATAGTTTTGAATAGTCTAAGAATCCGTGGGAGTATATAGTCTTGGGGTATGATGGTCCATCGGGGGAAGACCCTGTCACGAAATAAATAGCCTACGCCTACGCTGTGTGTAGTCGTGTATAAGGGAACTGGAAATGGTCGGAAATTGACGGATTATCAAAGTCTACAAAAACAGTTCAAAAATTTATTAATAAATTATGTTGTGCATGAAACTGTTGAGATTCTTTTAGTTGCCTCACGACACTGAACGTGCTTTAAATTACTTAGATGCGATTAAGGTTGAATGTAGGGATCTCGAGATTTCTTCAACGCTCACAGAAAATATTAACTTGTAAGTCTATTTGTGGAGTTTCAATCAAAATAAATTCGTCTATTTCCAAAATCAATAGCATCGAGATGGATAAAACGGTAAAATGATATGATAAAGCGTGTGTGTTGAGGATTATATACTTGTACAATGTACATAGGCGGAGACCTGGGCCGAGAATTGGGGGGACAGAAAGACGCGAGATTTCCCGAAAAATTTCTGACGACCAGCGAAATCTAGACAAAAAATGTTATTTTCGCCGCCCAAAAAGTTGATGACCTTTTTTTTTTAGTCATCCAGCCAAATCTGGACGAAATTTTTCTATTTTCGCCGCCAAAAAAAGTCTTGACGCTCAACGATTGGGGGGGACAAATGCATGGGCCGCCCTCCCCAACACTTTCATTGTGGGGGACCGTCCCCCCTGTCCCCCCTAGGTCTCCGCCCCTGTACTTGTAGGAAGTTATGTATAATTAAAATTAGTTTTAGCCACCTTAGGTCAATAAGTGCGACTCGGTGGCCTATGGGTAACGCGCTTGCTCACGGGCGGTTGCGGGTTCGACTCCGGGTAACGACCTTGAGCAAGTTGTTTGCGCACACATGCCTCTGTCACCAAGCAGTATAATTTGGTACCGGCGTAAGCTGGGAAGTAAACGGCAAGTCCTGCTATACACTGGCCTCGTATCCAGGACCTTGGGACACGTCCATTGCTGGGTAAAGGCTATTGGAAAGGAGATGAGAGCCTCCCTGTGTTCCACATGGAGCTGGATGGACTTTACTTTTTTTTACTTTAGGTCAATAATTGACTGAGGTTCGCTCAACGTTAGACAGGTTTCAAGTTTCAGTCCGTGTTAGCGCTTTTTAGAAGAATATAGCCTAACCGACTTGCATTTGACATTGAAGAATAGGCTACAGAAGTGGGTAGCATCTCAATTTACAGTAGGCGGCTGTAGTCCCTACGCATGATAGTTGCTAAAGGTGGACAAATTATCTAGCTCTACTAACCTATTCAAATGCAGGAAGCCATGATGAAAAAATAATCAAGCGACTAAATAGGCCTAATACTTTCAACTGCTTTACTTTGGCAAGAGAACTAACTCTATAGTGGTATTGTTTGGCCTCTAGAGTCCCGAACATAAAAGGATATATGTGGAGTAGTGCGAACCAACAATTTTTTAACCCTAATCTATAGGGTGTCACTGAAATCAATGGTGGGATCCGTGAGAGTAGTATACTATACGCACAATTCCGAAGGGGAAATTTTTCCTCCCCACAACTAGAAACAGATTTACGGCCCTGGGTAATAGACTGCTTACTATCAGCGAGTCCGTGGGACAAGCCTCCAGTGGTAGTACACAGAAGACTGCTGGATCAATGTTACACTTTATCTTTATTGGCCAAAATAATGGTCGACCACTTATCAATAAAGTGAAGCACTACACTATTCGACATCTTTGCCATTGAACGGGGAGTATTATTAAATGGTAATCGTATCAGAGAGTGAATTGCGACGTAATAACTCGCAACGTATCGGACAGCGAATCGCAAAATACGTCAGATAAGGATTCAGAACTTTATTGCCTCACTCAATTACACCACGGTAGGCTACAAAACAACGATAGAAATTTATATACTCCGCTCGAAGACTGCATAGGTCGGTGAGTCCATTAGCCACTGCCGAATACGGGTGTCACTGTGTATTCTTCTCACTTCTAATCTAGCCCATTCTTAGGTTGCTAATCCCAGAGAAAGCAAAGCGATGCATAGAAAGGACAGAACGACACACAGAGGCAGAGAAAAGTAATGCTTTTAAGCGAAGCTGAGCAATGCAACGACGAGGAAGTAAAAGCGAAGCGGACAAGAACCAAAACGAAGTGACATATTCGTAACAATATTCGAAGTCTCTTCCACCTGCAAAAGGCGCAAACGACAGTAGAAAAATGTGGCAGTAGTAGTAGGCTAGTAGTAGTAGTGGTAGTAGTAGCAGCAGCAGCAGCAGTAGTAGTAGTAGAGAGAAGATTGCTGGTGGCTGAAATGGACTGGCTGAGCAGAGGCAGGAGCAGAAGGGAGAGAATCAGGAACGAGAAGACAAGAGAGGAGCTGGGCGCAGAAGAAACGGTGGTGGACAAAATCAGAAAAAGAAGGCTCAGACGGTTCGGTCATGTAGAGCGAATGGAGGGAAAAAGACTAGGCCTACCACTCGCGGCCCTGCGCGGGCATTTAGAAGGAGAGAGAAGCAGAGGAAGACAACGAAAGATTTGGATGGACAACGTCAGAGAGGATCTGAAGGAGATGGATATTAGCATGCCAAGAGCAAAGGATCTCACCAGAAATAGACAGGTCTGGAGAAGTCACGTGGGAGCCTCTCACCGTCGTTGCACGACTGACGGAAGAGAGCGAAGAAAGAAAGAAAGGAAACAGAACGAACTACGTCACATCTGAAAATATCGTCAAGAAAGTTTTTACCAACTCCATCATTACATAATTAACAAAACAGTCACCTGTATGCGGCAGGCAGATTACTTGTACTAATGACCTGAGCATCGACATCATACGGCAGGCACAATCACATGCAGTGTTACTTAAAACAGCAATAGGCGCTGACTGCTTGCACGTTGATCCGATGTAAATCATTCATTTTTTTATGACGCCTAAAAATTTAATTCTTTTTCATCGATAGAAGCTCAGCGTCAAGGGTTATGACGGATGTTAGATGTCACTAACTACTGGATCATAAGGAGACCTATGTTGATAAATTCAATGTTGTATGGTCTCGCGACAGTGTCTGGGTCTCTAGACGTCAAAGATAGGCTCTTTGATGATTCGGTCTCTGTTTCAGTCTCGGAACTTATTTTCTCGGTCTCCGAAGCTATTGTATCGGTCTCAGAACCTATTGTCTCGGTCTCGTAAGCTATTGGCTCGGTCTCGGAAGCTATTGTCTCGGTCTCCGAAGCTATTGTCTCGGTCTCGGAAGCTATTGTCTCGGTCTCGGAAGCTATTGTCTCGGTCTCCGAAGCTATTGTCTCGGTCTCGGAAGCTATTGTCTCGGTCTCGGAAGCTATTGTCTCGGTCTCCGAAGCTATTGTCTCGGTCTCGGAAGCTATTGTCTCGGTCTCGGAAGCTATTGTCTCGGTCTCGGAAGCTATTGTCTCGGTCTCGGAAGCTATTGTCTCGGTCTCGAAACCTATTGTATCGAAGTTGGAACTTATTGTCTCGGTCTCGAAACTACTGTCTCGATTTCGGAATCAACTGTCTTGGTCTCGGAAGTCATTGTTTTGGTCTAGGAGTCTATTGTCTCAATCTCGAAACTACTGTATTGTCTCAGTCTCGGAACTTATTGTCACAGTCTCGAAACCTATTGTCTCGGTCGCGGAACCTTTGTCTCGGTCCCACAGACATTTGTCATTTTGGAAACTGTCTTGAATCGAAAGTCGATCCTTTTCTCTTGTAGAAGCAGTCTCCATATAGTCTCGCGATGGCTCTGCTAGTTCTGACGTTCTTTAGCTATAAAATTGTCTTGTTCCGATACGATAACTAGTAATTCGGAAGTGTTAAACACGCAGGAAGTTTAGAAAAGCGGTCTTTCTGGCTAAAAATAACTTAAGAGACATTTAAAAGAGCAGATTCTGCTTATTTAGATTTTATATAAGTTCGAAGCTCATAAAATATCTCATAAAGAACCTGAAGTGGTCAAATTTGCATTCACGCAATTCGAAGTCATGGGCAAACAAAAGACATGGTGTGGGCCGTGTGTCGCTGGTGTTAAGCCACCAAAAGCAAAACGTCTGGAACGATATCTAGTTTCTCAAGGTTAATTAGGTCGCAAGCCTATGGGATCGTTTAGAGAATTTCAGGGTTTGTTTATATAAAAGGTGTAATTATTACATACGGAAAAATTGTTTCGGGATATGTCCAAGTTGTTTTTTGATGGCTATTCTGTTGGTAAACTCTAGTACCCTTTGGCTAATTGTCGAGAACTCTTAAGTCTTGAAGAGTCTCTGGCGTTGGGTCTCGGTTCCCACATTCATATACAAATTATACATGTATTCGTACGTACATAGCCTACATGTCATACATACATACATACATACATACATACATGCATACATACATACATACATACATACATACATACATACACACACATACATACATACATACATACATACATACATACATACATACATACATACATACATACATACATACGTACAGTCGTACATACATGCATTCATGCATGCATGCATACATATATATATATACATACATACATACATACATACATACATACATACATACATACATACATACATACATGCATACACACATACATACATACATACATTACATACATACCTGCATTCATGCATACGTACATACATGTATGAATAGTTGCCTACGTATACAAAATAAGCTGAAATTACGCACAGGAATTCTTTCGTTCTTTCGTTGGTTCGTTCATCCTTTGCAGATTGTGCAGGGTATAAGTTCGGCTGTACAGTATCAACGTTATCTGTATAAATATGAATCGTTTGTTCACATCTCATAATCATGGTAAATAGACTTAAAAATGAAGCCTAACATCTTAGTCAATAAGTCAACCGAAATGTGCCAACGCGACCTTGATAGAATACGATTGTCTTATTTACAGATCAAGTCCAGCTTGCTCGGAACAATGTAGTAAAGCAAACGCCATATAAAAACCATTTGACGAATGATTGGTTTAACCTGCGCCTATAGGGGCTGAAGGGGCTTCTCAATAGCTCTGCTGTGGGGCGCGGTGGTGTAGTGGTGGCGCCGTTGCCTTGAAGCCGGAAGGTTCGAGGTTCGAATCCACCTCAAGTCGCCGTGTAGGGACCTTGGGCAAGTCCTTCACTCGCAATTGCTCAGCGCTTCGGCGTGAAACTCCGATGCAGTGTCCGCGCTGTAGTTGGGAGCGCTTCTGAGTAGCGGTTGAAGGCTGGAAGAGGCGCTATAACAAGTGTGCATACAAACAAACAAATAGTTACCAAGTTCCTGCAGGGCTGGCTGAGCATCTAAATACCTCTGTGACCTGCAGATGTGCAAGCCACTCTTTTTGAGCGATCTTCGAGCTTGAAATTTTTTGTACCTCGGTTACGAGCCTCATTAACCAAGCATTAGGCTTTCGCTATTGTGGGTCCCTCTATGTAGAGCGACCTTTCCTCTGGAATTTGTAGCAGAATTCTGGTGGTGAATTCATCTGCATGATGCACTTTTCGCTGCATGAAGACCTTTCCATATTCACGGGCCTGCTACGCTGATGGGGCTTCTCATTAGCTCTGCTGTGAGAAGCGGTTTGCTAATGTTCATATTGGATTAAATTAGATTAGATTAGAAGCGCAGAATTCGGGATTAACATTCAAGATTAGCATCCTGGATTAAATTCAAGGCTAAATATCGATGTATACTATCACAAAAGAGTGAATGCAATGATTTGTATCATTTCATAAAAGACCTGATCACAAGCTTTCCATTGACCGCATTTAAATATCGCTGCTTCCGCCAGATAAGACAGTCCCGATTAAAAGCGCCAAGGAATATAAATATACTTTTAAGGAGGACTTCCTGGAAGGAATTCCACACTACAGGTGCCACAGCAATTCGGTGAATATTGTTTTATTCTTGGTCCACGCCTTGCAGTCCCTGCTGGTCAATCAATCAATCAATCGCAATTTATATAGCGCCCCTTCAAGGTACCTACTCAGAGGCGCTCCCGGCCGAGATCAAGCGGAAAAAAACAGTCTTCAACAGTTTGTGAAATTGAGAAGAGCCTGGGAGGTGTCGCATAGTCAATGGAAGTCCATTCCAGGTTGTTGGACCAACCACAGAGAATGAACGCCTTTGCATTGTTACAGAGCGAGTGAAAGGAACCATTAAGTCACCATGGACATCAGAGCGCAGTGCGCGGTGGCCTAAGCAAGTGGAAAGAGGGAGGCAAAGCTCACACAGATAAGAGGGTGCCCAGCCTGATAAGCATCGCCACACCAAATGAGATGCAATCCTAAATCAGATGCGCTGCGGGAAAGGAAGCCAGTGCAAGACCTCACGCATATATAAGAATATATAGACTATATTATGATGCTGCATGGGTATATCGCAACCGTTCACTGTTCACATCAGAACCAGTGGAACTTATCAAACATGATACGTAACACATGTCGACGATGTGTAGCCATGATTCAAATGGTAATATGTGCAGCATGTACTCGTGCGAGTTAAGTGCCATGAGCAACACGCAGTGCAACTCAATTTTTACATGCCATGAATTTTTACGAATGCGGTAATATATCACATATCTGATATATCATGCATCGCTTCGAACTGCAGATGATTGTAAGAATCTACAGCAGATTGATATCTTGCAACTTTTACACATCGTCATCATCATCGTCATCATCATCATCATCGTCAACATCATCAACATCATCAACATCAACATCATCATCATCATCATCATCATCATCATCATCATCATCATCATCATCATCATCATCATCATCATCATCATCATCATCATCATCATCATCATCATCATCATCATCATCATCATCATCATCATCATCATCATCATCATTCTCATCATCATCATCATCATCATCATCATCATCATCAACAACATCGTCATCATCGTCATCATCATCATCATCATCATCATCATCATCATCATCATCATCATCATCATCATCATCATCATCATCATCATCATCATCATCATAATGATAATAATCATCACCATCGTCATCATCGTCGTCGTCATCCATGGCTTCGACACCTATACGAGCTTTCAACAC
The DNA here is from genome assembly GCA_949752735.1 of Lumbricus terrestris. NCBI lineage: Eukaryota > Metazoa > Annelida > Clitellata > Crassiclitellata > Lumbricidae > Lumbricus > Lumbricus terrestris. Next base: position 40,227,090 of record OX457036.1, read on the forward strand.
ACGTTGCCGTATCAATCTTTTAGTGCTGTAAGCCAATAGTAGTCTACTGATCTTAACTGTTTTGATCTAGATGTATTTTAATATATCTGATCTGATCTATTGGCCACTTTCTTTCATCATCAAACCTGACATTATCTTCTGATTCGCATAATAAAAACGCTAAAGTAGTCGTGAGTGCCGATTGATTGTAAGTAGCCAATTATATCCACATGATCTTAATATGAGAATCAAGCGTGCACAAAATCTTTAGAGGTTCAACGTTCGTTGGAATGCTTGCAAGGACCAGCTGCCGCTTGTGAGAGTATGCGCCTAAATCAATGTTTATTAAGACGAATGGGGGGGGGGAGAGATGAACCATAGTTAGTTACATGGGAGCTCGTTAGCCATTGAAACCACTGATTGCGATCAAGTGGCTTCCTGTTCAGGTCGTGTAGCAACTTTGCGGTCAATAGTGGGATATCAGGGTCCCCGTCAGTTGAGTCCTTAGCCTAGTAGAGTCGATTAGTTTTGATCAGTGGGGCGACATGTTTTTCTCGTTAATAACGAATGAATTTAAAACAGGTTCAACAACCGGGAACGGACTTTCCTTGACTGTACGACACCTCCAAAACTGCTCTCAGTTTCATCAACTGTTGAAGACTGCTTTTTTCGCTTTGCCGGAGTCGGGAGCGCCTCTGAGTAGAGAGAGAGATATTGAAGGGGCGCTATATAAATTCTGTTTGATTGACTGACTGAACGAATTAATAAGCCATCGATATATGAGCAGTTGTTTTTCAATCAATCAATTTTCGTTTAATCAACACTTCAGGCTGGAAGAACGCAGCATGTTACATAGCCTACAACTAATTTACAAAGGTTTTATGTATAAGTTCAGTTTATAAGCAACATAAATAAATATTGGATTTGAATTAATATTAATTGATCTGTGTTTCTTGTAGGGCTTGCTAGGTTTAAAAAATGTTTTTGAACTGTACTCTAGAGATAAAGTTGCAAAAGTAATCTGAAGGCAATCTCTGCAATTGAATGAACGCCAACCAAAACAATCTCCATGCAGTCTGAATATTGAGGACATGTCGTTGTTCCTCCAGGGGCGGATTCAGGGGGGCCAATCCGGCCATGTCCTCCCCCCCCCCCATTTCAAAGGTGCATAGGACGCTGGCCCCCATTTTTAACAAACATTAAATCAATGCAGCGGGAGAGAAAAGTAGGATACGACGACTAGAAAGGTCATAGTTATTTACTCATAGTATATTACTGCTTGCAGCGATTACGTCGGCCAGATGACTGATGACTAAAAAGTCATCAGATTTTTTCTGGCAAAGATCACCGAAAATTATGGCCGCCCCTTCCTTCGAAAATTTCTGTATCCGCTCCTGTGTTCCTCCATTATTTAGACATTAAGAGTCGAATTTCGGGATAATAATTATGGCAAGCAAAACTACCATGGGTGTTCCAACCCCAAAATCTTTGCGGGCGCATGTCCCTCCGACCCAGTCCGGACGACCGTCTATCTCTTCCGTCATCGGAAACGAATAAGATGCAATTGATATCGAACGAGCGATCGAGCGAGCGAGCGAGGCCACCGCTTCTGTCGCTTCCACCAACCGCTAGATGGAGCGCTTGAGTGGCGTCGGTGCAAGACGAGAGCGATGCGGAGCAGCCAGGTGCAAAGTACTCGCTATGCTGTCTTACTTTGCTGAAGGGAATTGAGGATGAGGAGGAGAACGATGAGGGAGAGAAGGAGGGGAGGAGGATGGAGGAGGAGGAAGAAGGGGAGGAAGAGGAGGAGGAGGAGGAGGAGGAGGAAGAAGAAACTGAAAAGATGCAGATGGAGTGGTTGACGAAAATGCAGAAGAAGAAAAATACGAACATATAGAGCAAGAAGAAGAAGAACCAGCAGAAGTAGAAGAATAAGAAGACGACGAAGAAGAAGAAGAAAGGAAGAAGAAGAAGAAGAATAAAGGAAGAAGAAGAAGAATGGGAATGAGGGCAAGAATAGGAACAGGACCCAAGAACAAGAAAAGGACCAAGAACAGCAACAAGAGATGAGGAACAAAGAGGACGAAACGGAAGACAGAGAACAATGTGCAAGAGAAAACAGTGGCGTAGCTACCATGTGTGCAATGTGTGCAAAGCACACGGGCCCACGACCTCGAGGGGCCCACAGAGATTGTCAAAATTAATTGTTTATCTATTTTAATTAGTAATTCACATTATGTTGTGACAAATATAGTCGTTGTGATCACACTTGCATTACTTCGTTTCTGAACTGACGCCTGCTTACTGCTTACTGGGAAACAAAACTACCGAACTCCGTTTTACTTGTTTTTGTTTTCGTCCCGAATCATGACGGTCAAATTGCAAGATGACGTTAGTGTGTGTGCGCGATTATAAAGTTGGCTTACACTTTACAGGCTAATGCAGTTTTAAGATGAGAACATGACACGAATCATAGAGATAAGATTCCATTTCACTGATTCACTTTCCTATGGCTATAGGTGAAGGGTAAGGGCTTGCCAATGCTAGCGTTTACGATAGGTGTGATAATTAAATGTCCGTCCATCGTGTAGATCTATTGCTGCAGTATGCCTAACTTCGTACTTATCACATGTTCAAGCATTCCGATCATTTGCTGGATATTTTAACGGTATAGTGACCTTACATCTCCTTGAACCAGGGCGAGAATTGTCGGAGGAATCGAGGAGGTTCAGCCCCTAGTCTTTCTTAGGCATCACATAGGCTAGTTAAGTCTTCTTTCCACATTTTCACCCCCGAACTCCACGTGCCTCATAATCTGACCCCAGTTATTTTTTCCCAAAATTCTTGTCGACCTACCTCAGCTTCTTTCATTTCTCACCCCACTATCAGAGAGACACTAAATTAAGCGGGAGGTGGATTAGAGTAAAAGGGAAGCTTATATTTTCCCCTATTTTTACACATCCCAGGAATATTGTTAAACCTAATTTTATCCAAAAGGCCTACGCAAAATCGATGCTATCACGTCGTTTTTGCTATGCAAATAATAGCAAATCGTAGACCAGAATTGATAGATGATTGACAGTTTTGCTGAACAAAAGGCTAGAAAGAAAACTAAAATGTCATGAAATTGTCTTAAGTAGGTCTACTTGAAGGACTACTATAATAAGTGCATAAGTCTAGAACATGATACGTTTTAAATTCGATAGAGGATTCGTTGCAGTTATAGACCTAACACTGTGATTTATTTGTCTCAATCTTATAGGCCTATCATTCCTGTTTATTCTGTGAGTGAGTTGCATTGTAGGCAGGCTTATGTGCTAATAAGAATGCATTGATTGGTTCTGGTGATCTTGGTTGCATTGCGTTCTAGCAATCAAACCTCACATGGCCAAATTGGGGCCCATGTGGGAACTCTGCACACGGGCCCATGAAAAGCTAGCTACGCCACTGAGAGAAAAGAAGAATACAGGGGATCATAGCATAGAAAGATGCGACGAAGTAAATTACTGTAAACTGTTCGAGATGCTATTGCTTTTAATTTGAAAAAAACAAAACTGTTTTACGACAAAATACTCAGAATCGCAGTCATGCTCGCATGCGAACGAACAAAGTCTGAGATTGCTTGTTCTCTAATAGTCCATGACCTACAATTCTTCAGGCTCTCTCCTGTCACATTAGATCCGATAAACTGAACGACCTTCCATCGTTAAACCCGTGTCTACTGATATCAGATATAGTTGTGCATTAGCGACACTTGTTGTCTGAATACGGCATATATAGTAATTTGAACAAAAGCGCACGTCAAATTCGTCCGTTCGACACTTGTTTTGTCTATTCGTTCATTCATTCATCCATTCTTTCATTCATTTGTTCATTCATTCTTTAGTTCTTTGATGTAGTCATTGATGGCGTAGCTATTCCTCAAGTTACCACATCTAAATTTATAGACGTGCATATGGACCAACACCTAAAATGGAACACACACACACATATGGATGGAGTCAATAAGAAAATCACCAAAAGTATTGGCATCATTAATCGCATCTCTTACTTACTACCTTCCCACATTCTAACCAACTTATACTATACTCTAGTTTATCCATATCTTACTTATTGTAACGTCATCTGGACTTCCACTTATGCCACTCACTTAAGAAAGCTGCAAATTGCACAAAAAAGGCCATACGAATCATAACTAAATCTACCCTTATATATCTCATACTCAATCATCATTGTTAACACTTAAACTATTAACCATCACACAGATCAACTTCATTCAAACCTGTGAATTTATGTACAAATATCATAACAAACTCCTACCATCTGCTTTCCTATCTTATTTTTCCCCTACTCAATTCAACGCTGGCACAAGAAACAAACTTGACTATAAATCAATCTTCACAAGAACTAATATCCGTAAACTATCTATCAAGCTTCAGGGCCCACTGCTATGGAACAACCTAACTCTCAGCATCCGTAGGCCTATACCTCTAATAATTTCTCTTGCTTTAAGCGTAGGCTACTTTAAGAGCACACACACTTGAGCATGTATCAGAATTGTTAGTCAAGTTAGTTAAGTTTGTTATTTTACTCTTGTGCCTTCTATAACACGTATTGTTGTCACTAAAGTTTGTGTTCCCCAGGTCTATCGTTCTGAAAGCCTAGGTCATCTTTAATTTTTCAATGCTACCTAGCTAAATAGGCCCCTTCATAACGGGGCTTTGTCCCTTTGGTGGGCCTGTTGCTCCCAATCCTTTGCTGTGATTGCTATTTGTCTGATAAATCTGCTGGCTCACATAACTTAATTTCCTGGCAAATTTTCTCATTGCATCACTGTGTTGGCCATGCATGTTACTTTATTATACTATGTGATCATAATTTCCTGTACGTTGTATACGTTGATAATGGGATCAATAAACTTGACTTGACTTTTGTTCAATCAATGTATTCATTTACTTCTTTTTTCCACTCACAAGCTTAGATTAGTTCTGTGGTTGTTCTTTGTAGATGGATGGATGAACGCATATCGTCGCGGCGGCTAAGGCGGAGGAGAAGGAGGTTTGGAAGGAGTCAGGAAGAGGAGGAAGAGACAGGAGCGGGAAGAGGAGGAGGAGAAGAAGGAGGAGGAGGCGTGGAAAGGGAAGGCAGGAGGTGTTGGCATTCTGCTTTGGCTGTCACTATATAGTCGCTCCTTGGGATAAGAGTTGTTGTTCTCTCTGTATGAGTCCAATTGAATGAAAACAAAAGAAAGCAACAGAAAGACAGAGGCAGATATGCACACGGAGATAAAGACAAAGACAGAGACAGGGCAACGAAGGTGAATGGAAAGAGACAACTTGTAAAGAGACGGAGAGCAAGATAGTGTAAGACAGAGATACTAAGACATATGCACGGATACAAATATGATTACGGAAACGTAGATACAGGAAGAGGAATACGCGGAAAATTAAAATTAAATTAAGACGCAAAGAGAAAGCTGAGAGAGAAGGAGTGTGTGGGTGTGTTTCGTTGATTAGTGCAGACAGCGAGTGAGGAAAGACAGACGGGAAAATTTTCAGAAGCTTCTAGAAACATACAGGAAGAAAATGAAGGCAGAATGAATGGATAGAGGTAGTCACGTACACACATATTGAAGGATACAGAGAGACGAACGGAGAGACGGACAACAGACGGAGACTGTTACATTGATCTGGCACCGGAAGTCCGCACCACCTCTCTCTCAGATCGACTGCTGCAGTCATCCGTTTGCAGTCGACATTCAATACGACGCCTCTGAATTATATTGTGGCGTCATCGACCGACTCCTATATCTGCTTCTTCTTCTTCTTCTACTTCTTCTTTACTGACTGCAGGGCGGATCAATAAATCCAACGATTCTGACGACTTCCGGCACCTCATCAAAAAAAGACGGATTTTCAGCCGAGTCTCCTCCGAGTTTCGATGGATCGTCTGAACGCGACACCCGAACCGGAAGTCGACGCGTCCGGTCACGTGACCGCTGCGTCAGGTGCAGCACGGGAGGCGGCAACGGACAACGGTACGACTGCCGCAGTCGTCGGAGACGCCTTCCAGCCGCGCGACGAGCACCTGGCTCGCTTCGAGATCGCGGTCCTTGCGGCGGTCTTCAGCATCGCCCTGCTCGGGAACGGTACCGTCCTCGTGGCCCTCGTGCGACTCGCCCGACGCAAGAAACTGAACCGGATGAACGAGATGACTCTCCATCTCGTCGGGGCCGACCTCGTCGTCGCCGTCTTCGGCATCCTGCCGCAGCTGTGCTGGGACATCACGGAGAACTTCCGCGGCACCGATTTCCTCTGCCGCTTCGTCAAGTACACGCAGGCCGTCTCGATGTACGCTTCGTCATACGTCCTTCTGACGACCGCAGTCGACCGCTACCTGGCCATCTGCCACCCGCTGAAGTTCGCCGTCTTCAGCAACCATCGGATGCACGCGCTCGCCGGCGTCGCCTGGCTCTTCTCGTTCGCGTTCTCCATTCCGCAGCTCGTCATCTTCAGCGCCCGCGTCCAGCACGGCTACTACAACTGCTGGTCTGACTTCAGCTCGACGTTCTTCTCGCAGGTCTACGTCACCTGGTACGCCATCGCCATCTACTTCGTACCCGCCGCCCTTCTCATCGTCCTCTACACGAAGGTCTACCTGGTCGTCAGGTCGAGCGCCCAGTCCAACAGGAAGATGATCGAGGAGAGGAGCTCGTACATTTCGTCGACGACGAACAACCGGTCACCGACGAGGTCCTCTACCGATGGAACGGATACGTCGTGGATGTCGATGCAGCGCCGTGAGCTGAGGAGCAACGTGGTGCGTCCGCCGCCAGCGCGGCACTCGCAGATCTCCAGCGCCAAGGTTAAGACGGCCAACTATACGCTCACGGTGATCAGCAGCTACCTGTTCTGCTGGGGACCGTACTTCTTCGCCATGCTCTGGCGAATGTGGGATGCAACGGCGCCGGCGGAGTGTACGTATAGACTATACCCTCTCTCATCATGCTTACATACGTGGAAGGAGTGGCAATTTGTATAATATAAGGGATGGATGAGGCAAGGTAGTGCAATTGAGCACCCTTTCCTACGGCCTCCGCTGAGCTACGGCGCTATATAAAGCTTATTATTATTATATTATTATTTTTTTGACCCTGAGGTACTTCGTTCCCCCAGGGGCTTAGAG
>OX457036.1:40236753-40309253 GCA_949752735.1 Lumbricus terrestris
GGTGTTCAGGCACAAAAACATTCAATTCGAAGTTCTAAAATGTCGTTTTTCATGGACAAAGGCTGCAGACCTTTGATATTTTTATTTAAATACTAGCTGTACCCGGCCACGCGTTGCTGTGGTTGAAAAGACTGTCCAGCCCACCCTTCCTAGGTCCCCTCCCCTTACCCCTTCCCTCCCCTCCCCTCCCCTCCCTCTCTCCCTCCGTCCCTACTTCTCTCCCTCCGTCTCTCCCTCCCTTCGTCTCTCCCTCCCTCTCTCCCTCCCTGCATCCCTCTCTCCCGTTTCATCCCCTCCCTCCCCTCCGTCTCTCCCCTTCCTCCATCCCTAGAAATATGCGCTTTAGAAAGACGCGCGGAAAACAGCCGCAAATGGACGATTTTGTAAAAACCGACAGTTACATGTTGCGCTAGAGAAAGACACACCTTTTAAAACGCGCCCGAAAAATGAGCGGACGCCGCCGGACGGATGCGTCAAAGTTCAAATGGATGTAGCTGGACTCCATCGACGTATATCGAATGGAAATAAAAGTTGTGTTTTTTGGGTCGTAAAGATTACGCATTTCCCCAAAAGGCATTACACAAACCCGCTTATGTTCGAATGGAACGTTTTGGTAGAATTTTGAAAACAATCGGCGAAGAACTTTCCGAGATCCTTCATGTCGAACGGTAGCGTTTTACATTTTTATTTATATAGATTGATCTAATGAATACACTAGTTACATACATACATACATACATACATACATACATACATACATACATACATACATACATACATACATACACACACACATACATACATACATACATACATACATACATACATACATACATACATACATACATACATACATTCAATGTGCATACATGTGCATACAAAGAGCCTCTTGGATAACAACTGAAGAGAAGATGGAAAATTTGGGACGGGAAGGTATTTTCCCAAGCTTTAAAACCTACTGGGTAGTGCTAATATTCAAATGGGGAGGTAGAGATGATTTTTTTTATTATTATGAACATAAATCCGTTCTCCACTATTTCTGAAAAATGCTTTGAATTGTCTATGAACGAGCGATTGAATAACTTTCTTGCAAAGACCAATGCCCTACTCCCTGTCCGGCATGGCTTTCAATCTGGGTATTCATTCTCTATGTCTCTACTATAAGCATGCAAGATCTAATGCTCTACTGCCATCGAAAGTAACGTATATTGATTATGATCTAGCTGAAGCCTTTGACACGGTAGATCATTGGAATTCTATTGATTAAATTGAAAATATATGGAATACGGCGAACTCAACTCCCAGGGTTTAAGATTTACTTAGAAAACGTCGTTTGCAATGGTTCTCTCTGCTCTAAAAGTTTCCAAATGTGGAATGCCTTAATATGTTTTGATTTAGACCTGGTGGTATTTTGTAATTTATATAAATGACATCTCCGATGCTTTGCACTATTCGTAGACAGCACAAATGTCTTCTGTTCTCCTAGTTTTCTGAAAACACCATTTCAGACTGGCAGCAGATTGGTATGCGCCAATATAATTGCAGTCAATCTAGATGAAAACGAGTTGTATCTTGCTTCGCTCTCGCGTGAAACTTTTTCCCTGGCAACATACTATAACTAAGTATAAATGAATTTAGATTTATTGCCATTTAACAAGAAACTGGAAAATAGTGTCCAGATGTATCTTTGCTCGCACCAACACTCACCAGTTGTCTATTAATCACCAGTTACTGTTTCTATTAATCACCAGTAACTGTTGTCTGGTGATTACCAGTTATTTAGTAATCACCAGTTCTATATTAATCATCAGTTCTCTATTAATCATCAGTTCTCTATTAATCAGTAAAGCAACTGGAACAAGATTTCTCAAGTATCCATCTGTTTATTAGGAGCACTTCTATAGCGCCCCTTCAAGACTGTCTACTCAGTAGCGCTCCTGACCCAACCTCGGCTAAATAAGACAGCCTTCAGGGTAGATAAGTACATGATGAAATGATCCCTGCATGGGTATAGGCCTACTAGCTATAATGCGAAGGAGTCCGGATCAGCAACCGAGAATTCAAGCAATCTCCTACAGACATATCAGTAGGTCCAGTACACTGATACTATTTAAAGGGAAAAGGACGGATCCATTTGGTTGAAGATAGTATAGTAAAGTGTCTGGATGAATTCAAATGTGTCTTCTTGTTTTACTACCTCTCTACCCTCCCTCCACACCTTCGCTTGAATCAACTAATTTTAGTTAAGGTTTTGATTTATGTCATCGTCGTCGTCGTCATACTAAGTGAAGTACAGTTCCCAGCTGTTGATTCGTCTTGCATGTATATTGGTTACCCAACTTAGCGGGATCAATGACATCCCTTCGGGGCTTTTCATTCCGGCCTTCTCCTATTGACAATGCGATTTGCAGCTTTGAAATGATTGCTAAATGGTTGTCTGCATAAGAAACGATCGATCGATGGATAATGAAGAAGCTGCTGAACGATCCAAAAACAATGTTGATGTTGATGACAACAAAAACAGTATGATGGACTTTATGACGATGATGTTGGCCCAGCCCATGGCATTGTGAAGATAATGAAGATGATGATGGTGATGGTGATGATTATTATGACGATGACGATGATAATGATGATGATCATGGCGATGATAATGATGATCATGGTGATGATGATGATGATGATGTCGATGATGATGACGACGACGATGTTGAGGATGATGACAATTATGATGACGATGACGACGATGATGATGATGATGACGATGACGATGACGATGATGATGACGATGACGATGACGACGACGACGACGACGACGATGACGATGACGATGACGATGACGATGACGACGACGATGATGATGATGATGATGATGATGATGATGATGATGATGATGTCGTCGATGATGATAATGATGATGATGACGACGACGATGGTGATGATGATGATGACGACTATGATGATGATGACGACGACGACGACGACGATGATGATGATGGTGATGATGATGACGACAACGACGACGATGATGACGATGACGATGATGAAACTGTTACAATACTGTTTCAACGTGTGTGCCTCCTTCATTCGTTCCAGCGCCAGTGATGGTCATCCTGCAACTGTTGGCTGGTCTCAATAGCTGTACGAATCCACTCATCTATCTGGTCTTCAACGTCTACCCAAATCGATACATCTTCTGCTGCGGTTGCTGCAGCGGGTGGTGCTGCGGGGGCGGGAGCGGGAGACCCACCTCCCGTCTCTGCCAGTGCAGGAGACAGGACGAGATGCGAGCGACGAGTTTCAGCAGCTGCGTTCCTGGGACCATAATTTAGAATCTGACATTCTTCTTGAACAGCGACTAATCTTAGACGATGCAATGTCAGTTGCAGTTTCGTCGTAGATTTCACTTTCAGTTTCCGTTTCGGTTTGTAGATATGTGTCAGCTGTTTGTTGTTTGTACGTGACAGTTCATCGTTCTCAGATGCAGATATATTATTGTGTGATTGTGTGAGCAAATTGAGTCCAAGTCTGTCGTTTTTTCGCGTGGCTTGATTTGTGCTCTATGCAGTGATCGGTTTTTAAACGGTCGGCAAATTGTAGCTTAATATGATGTATTATTATTATTATTATTATTATTATTATTATTATTATTATTATTATTATTATTATTATTATTATTATTATTCTAGAAGCCGCTTCGGCGCAGAGCAAATACTCTCTGATTTAGTAGCGTCAAATCTGGAGAAAAGCCTCTATTGATTCCTATTTGCAACGGACATCTATCTATTGGTGCTCTCTCTCTCTCTCTCGTCCTCTCTCTCTGTCTCTCTGTCTTTACCTCTCTGTCTGTCTCTGTACTCTTTGTGTCTATCTCTGTCTATCTATCTATCTATCTATCTATCTATCTATCTATCTATCTATCTATCTATCTATCTATCTATCTATCTATCTATCTATCTATCTATCTATCTATCTATCTATCTATCTATCTATCTATCTATCTATCTATCTATCCGTCCGTCCGTCCGTCCGTCCGTCCGTCTGTCTGTCTGTCTGTCTCTGGGTGCTATTGCTCTCAGTCTGTTCGCTTTAGTTAGTTCCGTGCCACGCTTCCTTCCTCTCTTCCATCTTTCATCCTCTATCTCTCCATCTCCTCGCTTGCCCAACGCTCTCCTAAATAAACTAGACGAGCTCTCATTTGATAATCGAAAATCCGCGGTAATAGTCTACAACCGAACTCTGCTTGCCTAATTCCCTGCCTCTGTTTCCACACTGGTCAGCCTCAGTCCATTGTTTAATCCCTATGTCACTTCCCTTCTTTTTCGACCATTCCTGTCTCTATCCTCTATCCTCTCCCTCATTCATTCTCTCACTCGTTGCCGCTCTCTCTCCATTTCTATCCTTATCATGCCTTCCGCTTCTGTTGTCCTGCCTTCCCAATTTTCTCTCTCTTCCACATCCCTACTGGTACCTCCCGTTTACTTATTTTTCCTCTCCCTCCACTTGCGCCTCTCACTCTTTCCTAATTTCTTTCCATTAAGTTACATGATGTCAGCCACTGATTCAGAATCTCATAAATATGTTTAGGTTATCAGCACTTTATAATAGTATAGTTTAACTTGTTGTGCTAAACTGGACCACGCACAGAGCCAATATTATAAGAGCTGTATTATTATATTGATACGAGTTTCCTGGTCACATAATAATGTAGACTATATATTAATTAGGCTTATGTATATATAGATCTATGTGTGTACATCGTATAACTTACTAAATGTCCGAGTTACTATGATGACAATAATTATTGTACGTTTGATAACGTTGTCAACGTTGAATTTGTGTGATAATTTGTTTGCGCAGTTAGTCACTGTGTTGTAGATTTCGTTATGTGCTTGATGCATTGTACCCTCACATTACCCTACCCTACATTACAATGAAATCGCCTAATGTCTCATCTAGTCCAGAGATTAGACATTGGCCTAGAAAGTGCGGTGGGGTGCCAATTAAAATTCGCATCATAATTGCATCCTTCGCGACTGTTAGATTACTATAATGACGCCATTGCACCTATTCGCCTAACGACGACGATTATGTTGATGTGATGATGACGACGACGACGACGACGATGATGATGATAATTATCATACTAATTAAAATAATAACAATACTAATAACAATAAGAGTAATAGTAACGACTGTAGCAGTAATGACTGTAATAACAACGACGATGATGACGATACTGACGACGACGACGACGATGATGATGATGGTATGGTGCCCTCCAGTCCAAAAAGTGGGTGGTATAGCACAGGTGCCCCTCGAGGCCCCCAAAAATTATGGCTACATGTACGCCTCTGATGTAGTCGTATTTCATTTTCATCACACTCTATATCAATTTTTTGCTAGACAGCAGTCGTGCATCCTTCGTCATACATTTAGAGCATTTATACAGATTTAATGAAACAAACTTTTCTCGGATGTCTACCGGCGCCAGCACAAACGAGAAAGAGTGCGTTAGATAAATGCCAGTCTGCAAACGGCCAATATCGTCGGAGATCAGATATTCTCCCTTCAGACTATTAGAGAAGAGAGCTCATGGCGGAGACCTAGGGGGAACAGGAGGGACGGTCCCCTCAATGGAGGTGTTGGGGGACGGTCCATGCATTTGTCCCCCCACCCCACAATCGTTAGATTGGGGGTGGGGACATATATATTAGATAGATATAAAAAAATCATCAACTTTTCTTGGCGGCGAAAATAGAAAATTTCGTCGAGATTTCGCCGGATGACTAAAATAAAGTCGTCAGAAATTTTGGCCGGCAAAAGATGGAACTTTTTCGGCGACACTCAGCCATTCGTCCGTCAGAAATCTCGCGTCTTTCCGTCCCCCCCTCAGGTCTCCGCCCATGAGAGTGTTTCAAAATGCCCATGCTAACGAAAATTGTGCTTTTCTTCCGTGTGGATTCCAAGAGAAGTACAAGTTTGACCCGATGCAAAGAGTGATCATTGATGAAACAATAGCAGCAACTATAGAACTTAATTCAATAAGATCAATTGTGTAAAATTAAAAAAGTAGACCCCTCCAAACTTGGCGTCTTAGGAGCCCTATAGGCCTACTACAAGACGCCCATGGGATGGGCTTCTTGGAGCAATAAAAATTGACTAAAACAAGTGGCATTGCAATCATGAATTTTTAGACTAAAATAATAAACTGCACGAGAGCTAAACAAATTGAACCAAAACTAAAAGATCCTAAAGCTACGAAGCACTTCAAAGCACCAGAAGCAAAAATCCAATCTCATGTTGGAAGTCATAATTGTCATTTTCACTTTAATCATAGACTAACGACAAAAATCACACACGAATTCTTTGGATGTCTCTCCATCTGTAGGCCTACATGTATGGCTGTATGCCTAGATTCTTCATGATACTAACCATTATACTTCCTGCATTCTCCATTTCACTTAAGCGTAATGCCTCAGGCTAACGAGAAAACTATGCAGATTCATAAATGTGTACTTGCAAAGAGTGATAAAAATCTAGAAAATGCATTTACCGCGTCAATATCTTGAATACTGAAACATTACTGTTTTGGAAGGTTCACAAGATGTCGCTGCATGCAATGAGACAACTAAGACACGAATCTGTATCTTTTCAACCGCTCTAAAGGGGTGGCCATCTTACTCGACCTGGCATCTTGTAGCACTCTCCCCTATCTTTTACTTTAATCTGGCCACCTTCTTATGCTTCTCTCCCTCCCTACTGACTGTTTTGCTTGTGCTGCGACAGAGGGCAGAGGCGGTGAGGTTACTCAACTCGAGCGCGGTAAGTGATTGCTTTGTGCGAGGGAAGTGTGATTTCATTAAATGTCAGATGGCCTAGTTGTGAAACTGCATGGAGGTGCATTTTGGATGCTAGAAATTTTTTAACTAGAACTATATTGATAGAAATGGGACATTCATAGACTTAATTTTCGAGAGTTTTGACAATTAATCATAGTTATTTATTATTTTGACAGCGATGGAGTTAAGCTCTCGAAGAGCTCATGATATTTGTAGAATGATGAAGAAGCTGCTAACAAATTTTTTTAAACTAAATTATTGAAGTGAGGAAATATGACTATGATAATTCATAAAATTTATAGACTCGTATATTAGTTGTAGAATGCCTAACGTTTAATGAATGAGGATTTGTATAAGATTTGAATTTCTTAGACATAGAATGCAGCATGCCATTTCCATCCTCAAAATATAGAACATAAGCCTACAAACGTGGCTTACAAAGTCTCTTATAAGTAGACTGACGCCTGTAGCTGGTATACATCTCCTTTACGGACACAAAATCTTATCGCACTAGTTTCAATTACCAACGAAGCACATTCCTTGGTAAGCTGTGCGCATGGTTCTAAAGGTCATGCACATAAATTGTCTCGACGTATATACACAGCGAATGTGGCCAAATATTACTTTGTCGATCTGACCTAAATCATCGCAATTTTTTAAACAAGATGTTAAAACTTCACAACTCCATGGATTTACAACGCGCACGTATAGGCCTCTGCGTTGGCGTATTTACCCTACAAGCAGGCCTATGCACAATTTTACACATGGAAGGAGTTTATCAGGGGCTAGGGGTGGGGGGCTAAACCCTCAAGAGGACCCAGAGTCATTTATTTTTACCGTGTAAATGGTATCCCCGCGCGAAACTTACGAATGACTAAAAAAAGGTCATCAGCTTTTTGGCCGGGAAAATCAGTAATTTCGGCGAGATGTCAGCCCGAGGACTAAAAAAGGTCATCAACTTTTCTGGGGCCGGCAAAATATTTCTCTGCGCTCGTTTTCTGGACCGAGTCTCAGCCCCAACAAGTAATTTAACCCCTCCAAGAACGGAAACCAAACTCCGCCCATGCCTAATTGCCTATGCAAGGGCGGATCCAGGGGGGCAATCCGGCCATGCCCCCCCCATTTAGAAATTTCTTTATTTTTGACCAACTATTTTGCTCGGAAAGTAGACGTGGCCCCCCATGAGTAGTTCCGTAGGTCATTGGCCCCCTCTTAGAAAATTTCTGTATCCGCCCATGCTGGCTATGCATGCATACACTTGCACGCACACGCATGAAACTGGTGTGTGCAAAACTTTGGAAATTTTTCCCGATTTTGCAATTTTTTTTATTCATCGTACGGTATACAACAATGTAAAAAATACGCTTGTGAACGTTACTAAGTTAATACATCTACATTAGGGTGATTCAAAAAAAATTATTTTCGAATTTCAATGAGCATGGTTGCTAATTTTGTTCCTTTTGGACCAAGAATAAATTGTGTATAAGACATTTCAAGGCCAAATGTATTTTAGAGCTAGCTCAATGATCCCAAAGTTTCCACATACATTCGCATTGAAGCTACAAATTGAAAGAATGTACATGTGAGATTTTACACACAAAATGAAGTGGAATAGAACAAAACATAGGGTCATTATTGACTAAAATAGTCCTAGGAAAAAGATATTCATTCACAGTATTCTATAAACAAAAAAAGTTTACTATTCCCAGCAGTAATCCACTGCCTGGTCAGCTTGTACAATAAGCCTATGGAACTGCCAGAGTCAATAACTGGTGTATCAGATTCCACCGTACCAGTGCTTTCACGCTCCCATGCATGCTTACTCCTCGTATATATGACTTGAAGAAAAACAGAATTCTGTGAAATTTATAACCTTAGAGACTGTCAATTAAAAGTGAATTCTATAAAGATTGGTCTCAAAACAATAAGTGACATTTGCCATTCATGTGTCATATGCAATGGTTATCTAAGATGACACACTCCATCACTAGCAACCGTCTCTACTAGAATCAGTATAGGCACAACTCCATCACCTCCTCATCTTGCTGACAATTGATTGCTTGCAGTGAACAGTTGAGAATGACAATGGCCTACTTCCATTATCTGCTTTATCAGCACAGTGACCTTCCTGTTTGAGAAGTGTACGTCAGCCAAGAGGCCCAAGACACATTCTGCTTTGATTAATGCAAAGTTTTTCTCTCTACTGTATCTTCATGTAAACCTTCAGGGAGAGTATTCAGCTGTTATGCAGTCACATTCATGTTTTCCCTCGTAACCATCACTGCCCTCTTCGTCATCAATCTCATCATCCCGGTCGCCGCTATTGAAATCTCTAGTTGCCTGCATGGTTACTCGAGTCAGGCCTTTCAGCATATTTCTTTAGCATTTCCTGAATCAATCAGGCTCTTATTGTGTCATCGTGTGCTCTGCAACCCTTGCCTCCATCTTACGAAGATCCATGCCCAATCTTTTGAGATTCTTGCGATATGCAAGAAATTTACATTCGTCAATTTTAAGAACATGCTCATGTTCTGATTTGCAATATAAAAAATTAAATTCCAGTGACTTTGTGCCTTATACTTTGCTAAAGGCCGTATGCTCTTCGAATGTGTAACCGTGCTTTTAGTTAAGGTGCTTGCTGTCTTCTTCTTAAAGTTGGTTTGTTCCACTATATCTTATGTCAAGACCACTCTATGGCAACTTAATGGCCATCATCACCATTCACCATGGTATCACCGCCCAGGGGCCCACC
The DNA here is from genome assembly GCA_949752735.1 of Lumbricus terrestris. NCBI lineage: Eukaryota > Metazoa > Annelida > Clitellata > Crassiclitellata > Lumbricidae > Lumbricus > Lumbricus terrestris. The sequence continues at coordinate 40,246,348 of OX457036.1, forward strand.
TAGTGGCATTGCAAGACCCCTTCCAGGTCTTCTGTGCAACCAAATTGAAACTATTAGCATCATTCCTTAAGCACTGCTTTAGTATATTTAAAAAAAATTTTTCCCTTGATGCTTGATTTGATTTGTTGTTCTGGTTCTGGTTGCCAAATAAATTATTTGCTTTTTATTTGATGGTTGTATTGTATTAAATGAAGCGATTTTTTACTTTCTGTTGCAGCTAGGTCTGTACAAATGAAGTTTACACAAATAAATAACCGAAAGTCACTTTTCATTATCTTGTTAATTATACTTGGGAAATGGAATTCCCAGATATGACATTTACGCAGTAAAAACGTAAAAATAAAAAATTTCAGAATAATGTGTATAAAAATGCAATTGATTATTCATATCATCACACTGTCTGAACACAATGTCTAGACAGAAATATCCATGCATAATTTATACTTTCATACGATTATGTGAAATTATTTCTACTTTGTAGCAATTTCGTCGCCGGTCAAAACAAATATTACAATTCAGCAGGTTTTTTAGTGATCACAAGAAAATAAGAATTAATTATTCATGTATGGCCTATGACCATACATACTTTCAACTTACAGGATTACAGCTTAATCTAATTGGAAATGTTCCATTCGAGTGTCTCGTCAATGACGATTGCATTGATTTCTTCATATAGACCCCATATCAGATTTCAAGGTCATTGAGCTACCTCTAAACATTCACATATTGCAATAAAATTTTGATGGAATGTTCACTAAGACTAAAGGAACAAAATTATCAACCATGTCAGACAATCAGAGGAAATTATTTTTTCTCCATTGTAATGTGAATCACCCTAATCTACATCCAAGGTAGGATACAGAAATTCTCGACGGAGTGGGGCCAAAATTGTCGGTCTTGGCACAGGGAAGAATTTTCTTCGTCTTGGTCGCCGAAAAATCTGATGACCTTTTTTCGGTCATCTGTTTCGGTTTCCCAAGAATAAGAATACCATTTTATTCGCCAAAATAGTTTATGACCTTTTTTCTTCGTTCGGGCCTTGTATACGGACCTCGTTGGCACGGGGAGGGCCTGCGGGACTAATCATTGGGTGGGGGGGCACGTCAACTTTCCGAGCCAGAATGGCTGGTAAAAAATATAGAAATTTCTAAATGGGGGCCATGGCCGGATTGCCCCTGGATCCGACCCTACCTCTGCACCTTACCTACTGCCCTCTCATTTTGGCATCTGCTTACCGTTCAAGTCTGGCAATAATTTTACACAAGCAAGCTCTATATGCATTATCGGTAGGCTAATACACCATTCAGAATTAAGCACGTGTTAAATCAATCCTGATCATGCTGCCCTTTGCAAGTTTTTATAAATTCCAACTGGGGTCTCTATGCACAAGTCCCACATGGAAATAATACTGGGACACCTTTCCAGTTGTTTTGTAAAAATCATAAGATTCATAGCCATAAAACGCATTCGCTTAACAGATACCATCTCTAGGATTAGACAATTCAGTCTCAGAATTATAGATGTCTTAGCGTTCTGGAATTCCTTTCCGCTGGAGATCACACGTCGTTCAAACTTGCGTCAGCTTAAAAGCAGATGAAAAGATCATTATTAATTATTATTGTTTCATAAATATTTTAAAAATAGTGGCCTTCTTATCTGCTTGTTTTCCTCCATAATGGGACCCTTAAAAAGATCCAGGAAAGGACGTGCATCAAGCGATGTGTGTGTGCACTCATAAATAAAATAGCTTCTCCAACTTACCATTTGCAACAGTTTGCTATTAGTCCTAGGTTATTAAATGCGGGTTGTGCTATTAAAAGCTCTCTCCAATAATTGTCTGATAATTAATTAGATCTATTTGATGTGTAATTAGATTAATCTGCTAGAGGAACGGTTCGCACTTTTGCCTTTCCATTTTATCACCGTTTCTACATAGGCCTAATCCATTCATTAAATTACTAAAGAATTTCTATAGCGCCTCCTTAAGGGGACTACTCCTAGAGGCACTCCTTACTCTAGCACGGCAAAACAGCACGGTCTTGAGTTGAATAAAAAAAAAGCTTCATCGAGAGCCCAAAAAAGCAAACGTAGCTCCTGTGGGAGCCCATTACGTAAATAAATTCTTATTGCATAATAGAGTATATCTTGACTTGATCTGTGTGCTTGGACTCGTGTATGGGAAGCATGTGCATAAATGTTTTCTTTTGTCTGGTTTACGTTTTGTATTCTGACAGTAAATTTCGCACATTGAGTTATACATATAATGGCCTACATGTGCACGTGCTTGTACATGTATTGTATAGGCTGTATATCTATCATTGCTTTTACCATGTGGTGGATATACCGATATAAAAAAAGTCAAAACAAGTGGTCATGACTCATGCTTCTTCGGTGCATAGTGTAGGCCTACATAATAGCGGATTGATATGAAATAAGAAACATATACCGTGCTATCAGTCATACTCTTCTCCATCTTGTAGTATTGATGGCATTCAAAACGACCGGTTTTGTTAATTTTGGCAGTGATAGATTGGTATTTTTATGGGCTCATCCTAGCTCTTAACTACCCACTTGCCTGTAGTGTGCTGGCACTAAGTGGACTATGCAGCGAGGGAATCATGCATTCCCATCGTATATTGTGATAGTCTAACACGAACTGATGCTTTACACGTAAAAGCTAAAACTCTTCAAGAATAATTACCAGTCTAATTCCTGATCAAAACGACACTCGTCTAATATGTAGCCGTTCTGTCAATCTACACATCTCATAATCTCTCTCTCTTTCTCTGTCTGTCTGTCTGTCTGTCTCTCTCTCTCTCTCTCTCTATATATATATATATATATATATATATCTCCGACAACCCGATTCGAACCTCGTTTGGACTACATTTCGACAGCCCTCTGACTCGTCTCAACGCTACTCAATAAGCTGCTGCATGCTCCGAGGTTGACTTCAAGTGGCGCGCCATACCGCTCTCTATAGCATACTGCAGCAAGAATCTACGATTCTACATGTACATGATCCATTGCCATGCTAAGTAAAGTTTTTCGAACGCCACTGGCGGCTATAATCATATGCAGCTCATACCATGATCTTCGGAGGATGCTTCGCTGTCATTCAAGCTCCAACTTTAATTGTAACATGATGTAATGTAATGTAATGTAATGAAGACAATTCCTACAGCATCGTCAGTATAGCAAGCTACTTCTGGTATGCTTTACACGCGTATTCTCCGCGAAGTCTCATGATCCTGACTTATGTTACCTAACCCTCACAACCTGACCTACTTTGGCGTCAGCATGACTTAGCCCCACCTCTCCCTGCAACCTTCGTCTAAGCCAGCGTTTCCCAAACAGGGTTCTGCCGCTCAGCGGAACCCATGAATTCCGCGGGGCGAGCACAAGGGTTTCGCGAGAAGCTGAGAAAAAAGCAATTTTTTTAGAAATGTTACTGCAGCAGTAGCGGCGCTAGGGGGCTAGGGGGGGGCTAAACCCCCTAAAAAAGCCAACCATTTTTTCCCATGTAAAAATAAAATATTTAGACGATTAGTCCCCTTCAGTCCCCCAAAATATTAAAGCAAAGGTACGCACGAGATTTGTCAGACGGCTACGAAAAAGGCCCGTTTTCCAAGATTTTGAGACCAAAATGACTATAAAAAGGTCATCAGAAATGTTGACGGCGAAAATGAAAATTTCTTGAGATTTTGGTCGATGACTAAAAAAAGGTCAAAGGTCGTCAGAAATTTTGGCGGTTTGGGAAACGCTGGTCTAAGGGCATCGCAGGTTCCTATACATACTCTGTTCTGCCCCCATCGACACATTCCTATGATATACTATTATAATACATGTTCTGCACTGTAGACAATACGTAAGAGTTATTGTTGCTGGTGCGTTCCCTTTCTTCGCAGTCATTCACACGTGATATCCGGATTAAGATCGCTTCGTCTGGCCGGCGAATTCGCCGTCGATCATTCAGACACAAGCAATGAATCGAGATCCTGCACTGGAAATGGTTGGGTGTAGAAGGGCCCACGGCTGCCATGCCCTCCCATGCCCCTCTACACTCCCTGCCCCTCTACCATCCCTCTGCCCTCCCATGCCCCATCAACACTCCCTGCCCTCCCATGCCCCCTCTAACCTCCCTGCCCTCCCATGCTCCTTCTACACTCCCTGCCATCCCATGCCCCCTCTACCCTCCCTCTGCCCTCCCATGCCCCCTCTACTCTCCATTCCTCCCATGCCCCTCTACTCTCCCTACCCTCCCATGCCCCCTCTACCCTCCCATGCCTCCTCTACCCTCCTTCTGCTCTCCCATGCCCCATATACTCTCCCTGCCCTCCCATGCCTCCTCTACCTCCCTCTGCCCTCCCATGCCCCCTCTACCCTCCCTGCCCTCCCATGCCCCCTCTACCCTCCCATGCCTCCTCTACCCTCCTTCTGCTCTCCCATGCCCCATCTACCATCCCTGCCCTCCCATGCCCCTCTACCCTCTCTGCCCTCCCATGCCCCTCTACCCTCCCTGCCATCCCATGCTCCTTCTACCCTCCCTGCCCTCCCATGCCCCCTCTACTCTCCCTGCCCTCCCATGCCCCCTCTACCCTCCCTGCCCTCCCATGCCCCTCTATCCTCCCTGCCCTCCCATGCCCTCCATCCCCCCTGCCCTCCCATGCCCCCTCTACCCTCCCTGCCTTCTCATGCCCCTCTACCCTCCCTGCCCTCCCATGCCCCTCTACCCTCCCTGCCCTCCCATACTCCCTCTACCCTCCCTGCCCTCTGCTAGATCGTCAGCCGATCTATTCCGCTTTCAACGCCAACATAAAGCACGATCCGGGGTCGTTGACGGGGTCGAGTCCGAAATTGACCCCAGATAAGACATCCTTCAAGTTCATCTCTCGTAGTTCATCTCTCGTCTCCGGGTCAAATCAAGCATCATAGACTCGCATTAATCTGAACATCGCCGATTCCACGAGAACACATCATCACTACCGCCCCGCCGCTAGAGGAGAAAATTCTATATAGTTGCTCATCTGAATGGATGACAACGTGCATGCGGATGATCAATGGATAAATATATCCCGACTGACGTCATCTTTCACCGATGAGAGGATCGTCTGTTCGACGGATGTGTAACATGTGTAACATGTGTAACATGTGTAACATGTGTAGCATGTGTAACGTGTGTAACATGTGTAACATGTGTAACATGTGTAACATGTGTAGCATGTGTAACATGTGTAACATGTGCAACATGTGTAACATGTGTAACATGTGTAACATGTGCAACATGTGTAACATGTGCAACATGTGTAACATGTGTAAAATGCTGCGAATGCTTTCCCATAGATCTAAGTGTAGTCGCTCCTCTACTATAACAACGCAGTTTGATCGAGTGATTGCGAACATATCTACAGCCGCCATCTGTCCAGGTTTTTTTAAAGTGCAGTTGTACACAAAATGTGCAGTTCTAAACGGATTTGTGCAGTTGTACAGAAGCACATTCTGTACAGTTAAAACTAGCAAAAATGGTGGTCATTGTCGTCCGATTGGAAGTAATTTACCATGGAGGATTGGAGAGGAAAGAAGGAGTTGTGCAGTTCTAAAAATTCCTTATAAACAGCCCTGCATCTGTCAACTGTAAATGAGAAATCATCATGATTGGTGATTGGACTGTTTCTTTTGTGCGTTTGTTTGTATACGCACTTGTTATAGCACCCCTTCCAGCTCGCTACTCAGAGGCGCTCCTGACTGCAGCGCGGACACTGCATCGGAGTTTCACGCCGAACCGCTGAGCGATTGCAAGTAAAAGACTTGCCCGAGGTTTCTACGCGGTGGCTTGGGGTTAATTCGAACCTGCAACCCTCCGGTTGCAAGGCAACTTACACAGTGCGTGTGCGCGTCATTGTAACTCTTCAAGTTTTCTGTACGCTTTTTTGCTTGTTCATGACATTCCGGTTCATAGTCGGATTTCTTGGCATCATAATAATAACCTACACGGTGGACAGGCACAGGCTGTGAGGTGTAAAAAAATGGCTGTGAGGTGTAAAAAATGCGCTATAACAAGAATTCGGATAGACTATAGACTAATTATATGGAGTAAATTAAACCGTGACACAGACGTCATCATCACGTGGAAAAGATTTAAATTTGTTCTTTTTGAAAACTGTTCTCTTGCGAATGAACGACCACAAAGGTGGTCACAACGAATACCAACCATCTCTCCAGCAAGGGTATATAGCGGACAATCGTTAGAAGAAGATGACTTCAAATATTTAGAGAAAAATTGTCATAGAGGTCATGGAGGTTATAATGAAGGTCAACTGTTCATCAGTTTCTGTCAACTGCAGAACTAGATGGCCTGCAGTTCTTCGTCGGAATTTGGTCGCAAGATGGCGGAGGAATCTCTGTGTCTTCCGGTTCCGGTAGAGAAGAGATCAGCTGATCCGGAAAGGAGTGGATGGACAGACTGTCCTCCTCGTCATCGTCGTCGTCCTCCTCATCGTCGAGCATCAGCACCTCGATCTGTCCTCTTGATTGGTCGTCATCCAGCTGATCAAGGTCACTCTCCTGATCAAGGTCATTCTCTTGCGAAGGGGGCACAGCGACGGGAGGAACGTCTACAAAGATAAAAGTCATAATTATACAACCACCCACAATCATCTGCTGCCTCAAGTTCCTCCACCGATCACCCCTTGGGTGCTCTACCGGGTCTACCGTGTATACCCAAAGCTGAAGTCTCACCTCAGCAAAATTTCGTACCTCGACCAACCTGATCATCTACCTTCTATTCTCCATCTGAACAACCCTCACTTCGACAGCAAAGCATAATCAACAACGTCAAATCTTTTTAAAACACTTTTTACATGCTTAGTGACACTGCCATATCAAAGATGATTAGTGTCGCCCTCCTCCTTTATCCAGGCTTTGGACTGGCACTGGCAGAGAACAACCAGTGGCGGAATTAAAACGCTTCTGAGTAGACTTATATACTGGTCACTTCAAAGTTCAAAGGGCGCCATAATAAACCTCGTAAAGAATGAATGAGTGAATGAATAAAAACCGATGCATTTGGAGACACCGAGCCACATGATACAATAAGTTCGTTTCGTTAACATTTTCTTGGCACCGCATACAGTTTCTATAGATGTACAAAGCATAGGTCTGTACTAGCCTACGTAATCCTTATCTTTATTCACGCATTCTACAGAGGTTAATTTTATAGACAAGCATGCTACCATAACCATCACCTTTAATTACCGTTTACAGTCTAGTAGTCTCTTGGTTTTTTCAGTATTTAAGGGCAACCACCGATAATCTCAAATCAGCGTATATATATGCAATAAACGTTAAGTTATAAAAATCGTTATTTCCTAACGCATCTATAAAATGCTCACATGTATACGCCGTGTCAAACTTGGAATTTCACAGCTCCGTCCGACATCGAGAAATGGACGGAAGCTGTTTTCAAAACAAAGATTTGTCTCAATCCGCTATAGACTTAGAGATAACGCTATCAAATCTCCTTAGGGAATTGCAGACGTGCAGACGCACAGCTTGACAGATCGCTTCGGGAGGGGGCCACATATCATGCCGTCTCTAGACCAGTGGTTCTCAAAGTGGTGGTCCGCGGACCGGCGCCGGTCCGCGGAGGCCTGATCACCGGTCCGTGAAGAAATCTGAGAGTGAAAATAAAATTAATTATGAATATTAATTTATATATGTTTCAGATTGTGAAAATTATTTGAATTGTTATTCAAAATTTATTCAAACTTCTTCCTCGAATTAAAAAGATACATTACCAGTGCCTTGTTTTAACCTGTCAACTGTCTTTTTAAACAATTTGTATTTTAAAATTAATTTTCTACGTCTAGGCTTATTACTGCAGTGATGTGCAGTCAGTTTCGTTTCATTTCTGTTGATTCTTTGGTGTGCGATCGTCAAGTAAACGCTGATCAATCGTTAAGTTTTTTCTTACTGGATGTAGGTCTTTAAATTTTATAGCATGATAGAAAATTATAAATATAAACAAATGTGTTTGTGTGATTTAAAAAAATTGCAAAATGTCAAAAAGCATTATTTATTTATTTTTTATTGAAAGAACATTGCTAGAGCGTGGCCGCTCAGAGTCTCAGACACTCTGAGTCTGAGCGCATAAAATGATAATTCTGAACTGGTTCCCGATGCGAGCATCGAAGCTAACAAGGAATCGACCATTCACACGAAATGATCCACTATATTTAAAATGTGGTGATATTCTGATTTCTGTGTTTTATTTGGAGCAGGTGTTTTCATCACTAGCGCTAAATCCTAGCAATGTGTCATTATCTATTTTTGCAGATCCCTTTAGGCCTATAAGCCAAAATTAACAAACTTCTAATCTTGTTTGAAACTTTGAGTTCAAATTTAAAAAATACGATGAAATGACAATTAAACTGAGAAATAACTGAAATGCTAAAAGCAATATGTTATAATTAATTAAACAAATCCCTAATTACGAATAACCCGTAGTAGTCTTTTTTATAATAATATTTTATAGACTTAGTTCGTTTTTGTTTGCGCATGCCATTAAAGTTAGTGGTCCGCGAGCTTCCAACAAAATTATTGCCGGTCCATGGCCTGCGGAAGTTTGAGAACCACTGCTCTAGACAAATCTGTGTTCCGTGAAGTGTGGTCAGAACGCACACGGTCTAGTTACGGATCACAGGCTTTTGTGGCTCACGTCTAAGGGCGCATACAGGGAGGTTGCGAAGCGTCTATAGTCTGCAGGGTTGGAGAGCCTCTATCTAAATTGGTTCAAATACGGTTAGAATAAGGAACCATACGGACTATGGTTAGGCCTAAACGTCTGAGGTATGGCTAGAATTGGAAATCGGGTTTAGGAATGGATTATAGTCTCCTAAGTGCCATTGTTATCGTTTGGGATAAGATAACGATTGCCTGTCTGATAAATAGAACACGGCGTGGAGAAAAGTCTTTGAAGCTTGGAAGATAATAAAAAATCTTTGATCTCTTGAAAACCTGGAAGAAATAAAAGGGTTATGAAAGATTATAACTGATCTAACAGACTAACGAAATGGTCCACCGATAAAATCTTGTTCCCCTCGCATTTTGCCCGTTTTTAACTTCAGAGTCGACCACTGTTCAAAAATCAAAAGCGTATATGATAATGGCCTATAGTTAGAAAACACTATCATGGACTGACAACTGTCTGGTTTGCCAGATGTATACGTTAGGTAGCCTGTACGTGCATGTCGGGCTTTGTCGGCCTTCTATCTACGACAGTGTGTGATTTAACTAGACATCAGTTTGAAAAATGTGTGACTTGCGTGGCGTTGATCTTCGACAGCCTGTGAAGGATTTTCTGAGTTGAAACACTGTTACTCTGCATGAGATCTAATAAAGTATCTTGAAGGTGGCAAATGTTTCCGTAAAAGTATTCTTTTTCTGGCGGCGAAAACAGCTGAGCATAGTCGTAAAACCAGACTACGGTACACTATATCCGCAGTCTTTTTCTAAGCAGTATGAAGCCCGAATTTCAACGTTGTCAGATTCTTATCAGCGTATATACTGATTACAGTCAAGTGGTCCCAGCTCGACGATGAAACGTTATCTTCGTTTCAGTCATTTTATTACAATTCACAGGTGATCCCGTGATCCTCATCATATTTCATAGTCAGGCCTGCGTTTCCGGCTGCCGCAAAGACTCATAGGCCGTTCTCCTTCTCCTACAGAGAACTCTATTTTGCGACTCCAGTAGCAGTCTCTGCTAGAGGCTAGAACGAGAACTGTAGCAGTTTCTGCTATAGAGACTACAGCGAGAACAGTAGCAGTCTCTGTCAGAGACTAGAGCGAAAACAGCAGCAGTCTCTGTCAGAGACTAGAACGAGAACTGTAACAGTCTCTGTCAGAGGCTAGAGCGAGAACAGTAGCAGTCTCTGTCAGAGACTAGAGCGAGAACAGCAGCAGTCTCTGTCAGAGACTAGAACGAGAACTGTAGCAGTCTCTGTCAGATACTAGAGCGAGAACAGTAGCAGTCTCTGTCAGAGACTAGAGCGAGAACAGCAGCAGTCTCTGTCAGAGACTAGAACGAGAACAGTAGCAGTCTCTGCCAGAGACTAGAGCGAGAACAGTAGCAGTCTCTGTCAGAGACTAGAGCGAGAACAGCAGCAGTCTCTGTCAGAGACTAGAACGAGAACAGTAGCAGTCTCTGCCAGAGACTAGAACGAGAACAGTAGCAGTCTCTGTCAGAGACTAGAACGAGAACAGTAGCAGTTTCTGCCAGAGACTAGAACGAGAACAGTAGCAGTCTCTGTCAGAGACTAGAGCGAGAACAGCAGCAGTCTCTGTCAGAGACTAGAACGAGAACAGTAGCAGTCTCTGCCAGAGACTAGAACGAGAACAGTAGCAGTCTCTGTCAGAGACTAGAACGAGAACAGTAGCAGTTTCTGCCAGAGACTAGAACGAGGTCAATAGCAGTCTATGCCAGAGACTATAACAAGAACATGCAGTACCAGTCTCTGCTAGAGACTAAAATGAGAACAGTAGCAGTCTCTGCCATAGAGACTAGAACGAGAACAGTAGCAGTCTCTGCCAGAGACTAGAACGAGAACAGTAGCAGTCTCTGTCAGAGACTAGAACGAGAACAGTAGCAGTTTCTGCCAGAGACTAGAACGAGGTCAATAGCAGTCTATGCCAGAGACTATAACAAGAACATGCAGTACCAGTCTCTGCTAGAGACTAAAATGAGAACAGTAGCAGTCTCTGCCATAGAGACTAGAACGAGAACAGTAGCAGTCTCTGCCAGAGACTAGAACGAGAACAGCAGCAGTTTCTGCCAGAGACTATAGAACGAGAACAGCAGCAGTCTCTGCTGGAAAGAGAATCTTAAAGTATAAAACTCAAAGTTTGTCCTTCTGTGTGTGGGATGCACCAATTTTGCCCGGAGGCCTACTCGGAAATTACAGCGATTCGTTTAAAAAAAATTTTGCAATCGATTCTTACCCACATTTCGAGTTAAACGCCACTATTTTCGGCTGCCAATTCACTTTATAAGTCCCGAGATGTCAACATTTAAACTTGCACGCGATTCAAAATCCATTCACGTTGATCGCCTCCACAAGGCCTCCATTGACTACCAGAGAACTACAGCCAATGGCATGACGGTTTGAGGTCACGTGATATTTACTTCTATCGACAATATTTGCGAGGATTATTCTCGGCTTTTTTCTTCTGATCCACACGAGAAAATCATAAAGATCGCCATCCAAAAATCTTTCCATATTTTAAATTTCGCTGTTATAAAAACGATATATTAGACACGGCATAATTATGTTCACTAAACTCATGACGTCATTATTTTGAGCTCAAATCTTAACGTCACATCTCGCCAAACCGCGTAGCAAAAATGTTGTGGACGTAAATAATGCGAATATAACTGCAAATAATCGGAATAAAAAAGCGTAGATTTAAAAAACTTCCTTTATCTAAGTGGCAAAGAACAATTTATGAAAAAAGCACGTTGCGCTGAATGGTAGTATCTTTTCGGAAAAAGTCGTTTTTCTCAGTTACGTGTCGAATGGACTTAACGGGTTTTGCTCTTCGATTATCGACCAGACCTGTACACCTAGCGGAGAGGTTCGTTACTTCTCCTTAACGCGGGGGTCGATGGAAGGCGGGGTCAGAATGGTGAAGTCGGAACGGGGTCAGGCGTGGCTGGGGACAAAAACTTATATTTCCCGGGCAACGCCGGGTTATTCAGCTAGTTATATATAAATTGAATCCGAGCCGTCAGTTGAACGCCAGTGAAGGCTTCAGCCATAAAAGTCGAGATGTGATGGAAACGAGGAATGCAGGCAATTACTCGATCGGTCGGCTGAGCATAAAGTACCGATTAGAACTGAGTCAGATGGAGTTTTCGCAGGCCGATGACCATTGACGTGATCTAACCGTAAGAAGGCTGCCCTGTTTTAGCTATGTTTACCCATTGAAGATCCATATCTGGCTCGCAAACAATCATGTTTCGACTTCATCTCCAACGAATTGCGATTTACGACGTATAGTTTTTTCCTTGAAGCGACCAAGGACAGATGCCTCACATAATTATCGAAGTGGATGCGCTATATAAGTCACCAGACGAGACAGGGAACCAGACTAACCGTCTGCAGCCTTCTGCTTCCATCGTGCTTTGTTATCCAGAAGACAGGTCGACCACGACTGCTTCAACTCTTCAACTTTTACTACAAGTTGCACAAAGCATTAAGAGAAGCTGCAGTCTAAATGAAGTTCACCATCATTTCAAGTTGCTTAATTTATTGTTTGATATTTTGATGCGTAATTTTGCCTCAGTCGCAAAACATAGGACCACACCACATAGGACTATTGTGGATAGAAATGCATAAATATAAATAATGAGCTATTGTGCTAGCAATCGCTCATATCTGCCATAAACATTCGTATCGTAGGCCTACTATTTAATCTGACACTGTCAGCTCAAGAAACATCTTCAGGCATAAACAACAACTCTCTACACCGGTTTGATCGCCATATTTATCACTTTGGAAAGGCTCTCTACAAGCATCATACACCGTAGCCTACTTTTTACCATACCATATGGTAGGTGTTTTTTTAAATCTTATCCTGCTTTTCTTTACCCAGCTTAATATCATTCACCTTATCAAACTCCAACTCATCGTATTTACATAGCCTTGCATTAATTTACATTCGTCTTCAGTTAGCCAACCTTGCATTTTTATATTACTTTACGCCTATTTTTTTCTCATCCAGCCATATCGTATACTATATCGAGAACGACAATATCCTACAGTGATTTACTTCGCCTCACCTTTACATAATCGCCACAACTTCGTCATGCTTTCTATAATAGCGCATGGGCCACAGATGTCAACCAATTCTGTTATGGCATCATCAACAAGTCGAAGACGTGGTCACCTACCCATGCGGATCAGGCAGCATATCTAGAGCACAGCACCTACGTTTAGAATAGAAACCCTGGCTAATAGTATCTAATTGTTATACCCGATGTCACATCACGCGACATCACACACACAGCGCCACATGACGTCACGTAACAGGTGTTCGTCGGCTGATGACGTATGATCAGAGAATCACGAACCTGGGAAGTGTGGCGACTTCGGAGTAGATGGCGTGTTAAGATCTGCGGGCATTGTCTTGTGTACAGGGGAGGCATTGTCTGTCGTCGACGCTGGCACCCTGCTGCTGGCATCCTCCCTGTCGCTGCTGACGGACGCACACTGCTGCTGGAGACAGACGACTAGCATCTCGATTGACTCGTTGAGGACGGTGAACGTAGGATCAACGATGAAGTCGATGAAACCTATTTTAATACGACGGACCACACGAACATGAACAATGTTGTGCAACAATTATGAGAATCAATTCAAGTAGCGCAAATGTACCAATTAACGAACAGATTAACTAAGTAGCTAAGAATTAATTAAACAGACCACAAGAGTATAAGATGTTGTGCAACGAAAAGAATAGAATCTTGTTGTACAACGAAAAGAATAGATTCTTGTAGTGCAACGAAAAGAATAGATTCTTGTAGTGCAACGAAAAGAATAGATCCTTGTAGCGCAACGAAAAGAATAGATTCTTGTAGTACAAATGAACCAATGAATGAACCGATTAACTGAGTAGCTAAAGATTAATTATTTGAGTGAATTATTTGTGAGTTAATGATTAACTAATGCATTGACTCGTCCATTCATTCATTCATTTAATTACTAATTGACTGATTAATCAAATAGTTATTTATTTGATCAGTTACTCGACCTTTAAGACGTCAAGTTATTCGATGCACCGATCAGATGCTGAAATGTTTTTAAAAAAATTACCACATACAGATAAAAAGGTAAATTGTGCCAAAGGTCGAGATGCCCATCTGTAGATTCTAGAATTATTATTCACAGGTGATTTGCGACCGGTAAACAGTCGTTTAATGATCACATGATGATTATAGCGCAAAATGAAGATTTATCGATTAGGCATATAGCTGAATAATTTCTTACCAATCTGCGATTCAGCAACTAAGGTGTTGTTGCGGTCACAGAGCGGCGATATTGGTAAGCCCAGCGATGCTTCTCTGTCGCCCTAAAATCACAAGAAATTATTAAATAAAAAAGTCTTTTGAAAAATCAAAACGATGCTCAGGTAGATTATCATAAACATTTAAAAGAATTTAATCGAATTGCCAAAACCATCTAAAGAATCATCGTCATGTTTCAAACGACTAATAACTGTATATAACGAAAGGTCATTCGTTTCTAATGTCCATAGTATGAATATTAATGTCCATAGTATGAATATTGATGTCCATAGTATGAATATTGATGTCCACAGTATGAATATTGATGTCGATAGTATGAATATTAATGTCCATAGTATGAATATTGATGTGACTATGGTCTTGATTTAAACACTTAAATACTTGAATGAATGATTTGATCAGATTAGACTAGTGTACACAAGATTAGACCTTAGACGATAAGGATCAGCAGATGAGGTCGGATGAGTAACCTGTCTGAAGAACTCTTCGAGAAGAAGCTCCGTCCATCGATGATGAAGGTTCCAGTCTTTCGCCGGATGACTGATATCAGCGCAATGGACGAGTAGAGCGAGCACCTGCGACTTCTCCATACTACAGCAGCAGCAGCAGCAGGAACAACAACTTTAGCATTATAGTCATCAGCAGCAATATAATCAGAATCATTAGCAACATCATCGTCATCATCATCATCATCATCATCATCATCATCATCGTCATCATCATCATCATCATCATCAACATCATCATCCTCAGCAGCATCGTCATCATCATCATATTCGCACACTATGCAAGTGTTATGCAAGACTTGCAAGGTGGCCTCGTATTTTTTTATGCGTCAATAATAGGGCCGTATACGGTCACTTTTAGATGGTCACATTTGGATGTTGCTGGATAATTTTCGTCAGTTTGAACCTCTAGAGTCTAGACTCTAGAGTAGTATGACTCTAGCATGCGTTTGTCAAGCGATATTTCGCTTTCAGTGTCGCTTCTGAAATTATAGTCTAACGGTTACGGTGTTCATTCGTTTGTTCTCGAGTTGTGTAAAAATGGATTCGTCCATTCAAGTCAATGGATCGAATTCCATTTGCAATGAGAAGAGTGCGTTAGTGCTGACCGTTCGATCGCATGCCGTGAGACCTTAGGGACAATCGTTGGCAGCGGAGGAGAATGTCATCATCATCATCATCATCATCATCATCATCATCATCATCATCATCATCATCATCATCATCATCATCATCATCATCATCATCATCATCATCATCATCATCATCATCATCATCATCATCATCATCATCATCATCATCATCATCATCATCATCATCTCGTCAGGTCTTCTTCTTCTTCCGTCCACACAAAATCAGCGCAAGGCTTTTGTTTGACCGACGGACATCATGAATAGCGTATAGGTCATCATCTGTCCATCTGTCTGCTCCACTGTTCAATGTTGTTCAATGTTTGTTTGGTCAGTCGTAAGCTGACCGCTTTGGGTCAACAGTGTTTGACTGCACTGCCTATTATGATCCCATGGGGGGGGGCAGTTGTTGCTGCACTCTGACTAAAAACCGCTGCTTTCCACTTAGGCTAACATGATCGTGGGGCGCGTTGGTATAGTGGTGGCGTCGCTGCCTTGAAGCCGGAAGGTTCGAGGTTCGAATCCACCTCAAGTCACCTTGGGCAAGTCCTTCGCTCGCAATTGCTCAGCGCTTCGGCGTGAAACTCCGATGCAGTGTCCGCACTGCAGTCGGGAGCGCCTCTGAGTAGTGAGCTTGAACGGGCGCTATAAAGAGTGCACATACAAACAATAAAATACCCAGTAATAATTTATCACAGGGGAGGAACACCTAACCAACGATATAATTATGTCAGTTAACAATGCAATGTGTTTCCTTGTCTATGTACATACACAATACGACTCCCTCCATTAAAAAAAATCCTTCACCAAATGAATGAGTGCGAGACTCTTTTAAATAGGCTTCGTTGATGGGGTCCATGGCAACAGTTACTTCTCTTCTGTCCCATAATGGCTGCAAAGCTGCGACCATCACGTGATCGCCATTACCGTGTCTGAAGTGTCTATTACTTACTTGCGGTCGGTCTGACACTTACTTGTCTGGTAGGAGGTTCTTCATCGACTTGATTTGTTGGAAATGGTTCGACATGTCGGTCGCCAGGACGAGTTCAATTACTAGTGAACGAAATTCCCTGTCATGCGCAGAAGAACAGAACACGAAACGTCGTATATACGGTTCAAGTGTTTCACTAAAGCTAAAGCTGCTCACGTGACCTACAGATTGACTTCTTCTTAACGAAGCTAATATATATATATATATATATATATATATATATATATATATATATATATATATGCAGGGAACCCATTCCAGATCGCTGGGCCAGCAACAGAAAAAGGCACAGTTTTTGCACTTGTACTTCAGTGATCAAGAAGCGGCGTAGACAGTGAAGGTGAATCCTGATATAAGAATTGACCTCCTTTCCATGACCTTGGCATTAGTCTTTTGTTGACTCAATGACCTATGCGCATAGCATTAGCGCCCCGTATACGTTCCACAAGAATAGGGGAGCTTTACAGCCTGTGCCACTTTTATGAATTTCATTGAAGAACATAAGTCTATAGGCTTACAGTTGTGATAAAGGTCATAATTATGTAATGGGGAGTGAAAAGTTTCAAATACTAATCAATCGTCACAGGCAACTGTTCCGTAGTTATAAGCTGACTTAATTATTTGAACGCCTCCATGCTTGCCACTGCTTGCACTCTGACAGTGCCAGTCCAAAGCTTAGATAAAGTAGGAGGGCGACGCTAATGGTCTTCGTTATCACACAGTGCACTTCGTTAAATTGAAACTAATAATACTACTTGTAGGCTAATACTACATTCTTGGATGACTACCGTACTAATCAAGTTAGAACGACGAAACACAGGACAAGCAAGTAATTCGAAACACGCTTCTGCTACAGGATGCGGCGACCTATAATAAGAATTGATGGCTTTGCAGTGTCACAACTACGACTAGCAGAAGACCATGGATTTGATTTGGATTAGATTTGATTTGATTTGATTATCGCATCTGATTAGATGGCGTAGTTCTGCAATTCAGTTTATCATTTCTACACCAGTGGTGGCGCTAGGAAGGGTTAGCTAAGCCCTCCTAAAAAAGGCCATCCGGGTTTTTTACATGCAAAACTGAAATATTTTTACGATTTTCGACCGGATGACTGAAAAAAGGTCGTCAGACATTTTGGCGGATGAAAATGGAAAATTTCCTCTTGGAGGCTTCAGCCCCCCACAAAAAAACTAAAATCCTGGCGCCGCCGCTGTTCTACACATTTATTTTTAACTGAAAACAAATTGGTGAATTGCTTTGCAAAGAAACCGTGTTGACGACGGAAATATTTGAACAATTCTGAGTAGCAGTCAATGAAGAGGCGCTATAGAAATTCTTGAATGAATGAATGAATGAATGAATGAATGAGTGAGTGAATGAACGAATGAACGAATGAATGAACGAATGAACGAATGGATGAATGAATGAATGAAAAAAATGAATGAATGAAAAATGAATGAATAAACAAATGAATGAACGAATGAATGAATGAATGAATGAATGAATGAATGAACGAACGAATGAATGAACGAATGAATAAACGAATGAATGAACAAATGAACGAACGAATGAATGAATGAATGAACGAATGAATGAATGAATGAATGAATGAATGAATTAATGAATGAATGAGTGAGTGGACGAATGAATGAATGAATGAATGAATGAATGAATGAATGAATGAATGAATGCATGCATGAATGAACGAATGAATAAATGAACGAACGAATGAATGAATGAATGAATGAACGAATGAATGAATGAATGAACGAATGAATGAATGAATGAATGAATGAATGAATGAATGAATGAATGAATGAATGAATGAATGAATGAATGAATGAATGAATGAATGAATGCATGCATGAATGAACGAATGAATAAATGAACGAACGAATGAATGAATGAATGAATGAACGAATGAATGAATGAATGAACGAATGAATGAATGAATGAATGAATGAATGAATGAATGAATGAATGAATGAATGAATGAATGAATGAATGAATGCACCTGTATTCCTCTGATTTGAGACCGGACAGGATGTTGAATTCTTCTTCTCGCAGCAGTCGGAATGAGGCGCTGGCGTGGTAGTTCTCGAGTACAGCACGATCGTTGTAGACGAGCGCCATTTCGGAACTGGAACATCATCAGAAGTTAAACATTGCAAATATCATATATATAATGTATGCGGAGATAGACCTACATACATGTAATTATATGATCTTTTTTAACTATTATAATTCTTTGATATTCAGAGCATTTGGCACTTTTGTGAAGTGCTCAAAAGGCGATATGCAAAGCGTCTGGATATATGCACGATCGTGTATACATGCTTACGTATACCTGCATACATCCATAAATAATACATGCACGAATAATTATATATATACTATACACATATATATTATATATATACAATACATATATATATATATTACGCATATACATAGGCCAATGAGCATTGATTTGTTCTAAGCATATATAAAGAGATGAGACCTGTATATACATATACTAGATGTGTAACCCGGCGTTGCCCGGGAAATTTAGGGTTTTAAACACTACTCCACTGTGGTAGGCCTATACCCAACGTTGACAGCTAAATTTCGGGTTTTCGCCAACCCTCTACCCACCCCGCTTCCCCAAAAAGCCAAACGTAACTCGCCCCTGCGGGGCGCTACGAAAATTATTACTGGGCTTGTATGACGTCATTCGGGCTGTAGACTCTTTTCTAAAGCTCGATACTACTAACGCGTGAGCGATTAAAACGCTTCTGTCTTAAAACGCTAATAACTCGAGTTCTAAAGTGAAATTTAGGGTTTTAAACACTACTCCACTCTGGTACCCATCGTTGACTGCTAAATTTCGGGTTTTCGCCAACCCTCCACCCCACCTCGCTTCCCCAAAAAGCCAAACTTGATCCACCCCTACGGGGCGCTACGGAAATTATTACTGGGCGGGTATGACGTCATGCGGTGTAGACTCTTGACTTACGCGCTAGTGTGACCAATTACTGATGAAATCTGTCTTTAAACGCTAATAACTTTTGTTTTAAACTGAATTAAAACCTGAAAATAGTTGCGATGACCTTATAATTTGGTTAAGAATCGATTGCAATAATTGTTTTAAACCGACGCTGTTTCATTTCCGAGCCTATTCTGCAGGGGAGAGTAAAAGCGTACAAACAAATAAACAAACATATGGAAAGTGTTTCGGAATTATAATATAGATACATATAAGTATACCTAGTGTTAATGTGAAATGTGTTCGTTGTTCCAGTATGTTCGTAATCGTGGACAAGCGATGACGTTAGCGTGGCAAATATTTCCAGGTCTGTCATCCACAGCTGGAAGAAAAGCAGAAGACCTCGAAACAGGCAGAAAAACTGACAACCAGGCAGACATGTCTAGGCCTATGTATAAATAGACAGACAGACAGACAGACAGGCAGACAGACAGACAGACAGACAGACATGCAAACAGAATGGCTAGTAGATTGGTGAACATGCAGACTGACAAGTAGACAGACAGATAAACAAGCCTACCATCTGTTATATACATGTATGTGTCTTTCACTATTTTGCATGCACCAATGCTTTGTTTGCATGTTTCTCTGTAATACGGCAGACAGACAGAAAGGCAGATATGCAAACTGACACAGAATAGCAGACACTCAGAAAGATAGGTGCAATTTTCGGGGTACGACCGTGACTCGGGTGTAGCCTAATCGTACCTCCAGGTTTTGAACTATAGAGTATGCCTATACCCTGCAGTGCCTAAAGTGTGGGAAAATAAGTGCCTGGACGCCCCTTACCTTTCCAAAGAAAGTGCTTGGACGCCCCTTATCTTTTCAGGCTGTGCTGACCAAGAAGTGGCAGGACGGCGCTCTGATTTTAAAACAAGTGCATGGACGCCGCCCATGACCGTCCAGGCACACTTTAAGCACTGCCTATACCAAATTCATCACTTCCCCCCAGAGAAAACAATGAATATTATTATATTCCCGGAAGAAAGTCTTCACCTGAACACTCAAGACTCAAAACAATGTCAATCACGTGTTCTGATCTGAGAATTATTATTATCATTATCATTATCATCATTATCATTATCATGATCATTATTTTTATTATTACTATTACTATTATTGCTATTACTATTATTATTTTATTATTATTATTATTATTGCTACTACTACTACTACTGCTACTACTCTTGTTGCTGCTGCAGCTCTGCTGTTGTTTTTACTGCTGCTGTTGTTGTTTTTGTTGTAGCTTCATGTATTGTTGTTGTTGCTGCTATTGTTGCTGTAGTTGCTGCTGATGATGCCATGGCAGTTGTTTTTGTTGTTCTCGTTAATTTTTCACCCCACATAAATCGCACTGTTGCAATACTTAATTAACAATCGCGAATGCTAAATTTTATACCCCACATTTCTAGACCAAAGTTAAACCTCTGGACAAAACAAACACACAGCCCTGCATGTAAATTGTACATATATTACGCAGGGTATAGCAGCAGAATGAGATAGGAATCAGAAAGGATATATGACTGTGTACTTCAGTCCGTCTATCATCGAAGGCAGATGATCAGATAGAAGAGATAATAATTATTATACACAAGATGATGTACAGAGAGGAGAGAGAGAGAGAGAAAGAGAGAGAGAGAGAGAGAGAGAGAGAGAAAGAGAGAGAGAGAGAGAGAGAGAGAGAGAGAGACAGAGACAGAGACAGAGACAGAGACAGAGACAGAGACAGAGACAGAGACAGAGACTGAAACTGAAACTGAGACAAATTAGACAGAGGCAGACAGAAACAGAGAGATAGTGTGTGTGTGCGCGCGCGCGCGTGTGTGTGTGTGTGAGTGTGTGTGTGTGTGTGTGTGTGTGTGTGTGTGTGTGTGTGTGTGTGTGCGAGGGAGATAGAAAGTGAGTAAGAGAGAGAAAGAGACTGAGATAGAGACAGAGACACACAGAGATAGACAGAGTGAGAAAGAGAGGGAGAGAGACAGAGACAGAAACAGATTCAGAAATAGAGAAAGACAGAGAGGAAAGAGATAGACAAAGGGAGAGAGAGGAAGACAGACAGAGAGACAGACAGAGAGACAGGCAGACAGAAACAGAGAGCAAAAGAGACAGAGACAGACAGAGAGACAGACAAACAAACGGAAAGACAGACAGGCAGAGAAAGTGAAAGAGAGGGATACATACAGACAGACAAACAGAGAGAAAGAAAGAGACTTTGAGACGGACAAGAGGAGTGACTACCGCGAGGCCTGTTTGCGTCAGGATGACGTTCGTCGTTTGAGTGACGTCAGCAGCGTGCAGCAGATTGTGGTAGGGATTGGCGTACTTCCGGTAGCCCACTTCCAACTTAGACAGGAAGTTCTCTAGCGTCGTTTCGTTGATCTAAGAAGAAGCCAAAAACAATTGACTTAATAGCTTTATCAGTTAATTAACTCTCTAAACGTCGGCCCTGCAGAAAAAGACTGACAAATGAGTCTAATGAGTATAATAGGCTAAAACACTTGCACGGACTGACCTAAACACTGACTGTCATATAATTTTATGCGCTGCTTCTGTTCATGGGTAATGGTATAAACCATAGGCGCAACCACCCTATGAGACTTTTGAGAGGCTTGGGACGGTCCCTCCCAACTTTTGCCACCGACTGCTGCTAATGGCCGTTTCAATATATATTGACATATTAATTTAAGAACGTAGCTTCTCAGAATTAAGGCTGGACCAAGAGTGTTTTAATCCTGCATGTACGTTCCCCCCACCCACACCCCCTAATCGTTAGGAGCATCTTGCCTTCGGCGATCGCCGCCTCGCGCGTTTCGCGCTCGCTATTATTACTCATACTCAGAATTTCCATTAGGTCCCCCAACTTTTAGAACGTTGTTGCGCCTATGATAAAAATGCATCTTATAAATTAAAGAAAGCATTAGCCTTTACCACTCCTGAGTCCGCTCTCTCCGGACAAATATAAGCCGATTAATCGTTAATTGGAGTGGTCAAGACCGTAGCCAGGATTTTTTTTGGGGGGGGGGGGGATGTTTACTCGACCTTGAACAAGCCTACAAACATCTAAATCAACAGACTAAGGGGTTTGGAGGATGGTTTGGCCTTTTGTAAAATATCACATCAAAATAATAATGCGTCGCATTTTTGAATCGTCAAAAAACGGTGGGTGGCCTCCCTAATAACGGTATAACTTTTGTTTTCACATATTGCAATTGAATTTGGGTATTGTACGTAGATATGAATTATCTTTAAGTCCGTAAAACTGGATTTGAAAAATTCTCATTTTTGGACAAGATATTGACAAAAAATCTTAGGGGATTACTTTTTTGGCCCACCCTGTATACTAAGTTTGCTGAATTAAAGCAAATACTGCGATAGGGCTACATGCTCAAATCTTGGTTCATTGGTTACAATTCCACCCAATGATCGTTTATACACAAAACTGGAAACTCAATGCATCACGGTATGTCCCTAGTTTTGAACGATATATATGCCTAATTGAGGTTCCCGAAAATTTCACATCTTTCACCAATAACTATCTAGCTCAACCGGAGAAAGCTTCTTGAACCATTATTCTACATTACTGCGCAAGTCAGTATAATGTATCAGTTCAAGAAGTTTATCCGGTTGAGCCCTAGCTAATTATTTAGGCTGTGTCACATTGCCTGGTGCGGAGCAGCTAGATGACTAACCTTGAACTTGTTGATGAGGTCATGTCTATGGAGCAGTTCGTGACCAATGTACTTGAGGGCACGACCTTCACTCGAGTCGTTCAACGCGAAAACATCGAAAGACCAATCGTCTATATTCTATCACACACACGCACACACGCACACGCACACCACAGCATTAAAAGGTAATTTTGGTTAGGTAAGTGATGCACAGTATTAAGATGTGGCATGTCGTGGTAAGAGCTGGTAGGACAGATTGGGGTATTTTATCAGACGCAAAGCGGCAGAAGCACTAGACGACTACAGCGCGTACACTGGATCGAAGTGTCACGCCGAGGCGCATGAGCAATTGCGAGTGATGGACTTACAGGGTCCCAACTCGGCAGCTTGAAGTGGATTCGAACCCGTGACCTTATGGTACAGACCTTAAAGCACGACAAGCCAATGTAAAGAAACGTCAGGCAGCCTGACGTAACGTACCGGCACCGTACAGTATGAAGATGCGGCATGTCGTGTATGCTACGATATGGAGTTTTACGCAACTTTAGTTAGAGTAACTTTAGGTTGATAAGAAATTGATCAAGTGTGATTCAATATCTAGATGGCAATGGATTACCTCAGGTAGGTCTAATGTATTGTAGGCCCATATCAAGACAAGGCTAGATAAAGTACGATAAGTTAAGATAAGTTAAGATGATGTATGCATGGAGCAAGATAATGAACGATACAAAGGGTGAGGATGTAAGCCAGCTGCATATGGTAAACGTGGATTAGGCCTACACGCACGAAACGGCTGGGTAAAGTAACGCAGCGTAAGACTATATATAGGCCGAATGCGTTGTCACAGATATATTAACATTGTCGTTGTTCTCGTTGTAGTCATTATCATGCCTTCGCCATCATCTATGTCGTCGTCATCATCATCTTGTGATAAAAGAGCACCAACCTTCAGCAATGCTTGAACGTCAGGTGGCGCATCGTGATTGGTTAGACTAGACATTCGCCGATAAATCCTTTGATGAAATGATACACAAACTCGTCTCAAGTTTCAAGTTTTATTGCTGGTCTCTATTAGAATAAAATGGCAAACGGGGCGAGAACGTGATCAGCTTATAAGGTAAGCTGTAGCAGATAGATTAGGAAAATATATATTTGATGTAGCACCTTGCCAGAAACAATACATATTAACAACGCGTTGCAGCATCAGTCACCATTAAAGTCTTAATAATGACAATTAATATTATAGAACTAGCTCTGAACTACAGTTATACTTATGAGTATAATGGGTGGGGCGCGGTGGTGTAGTGGTGGCGTCGTTGCCTTGAAGCCAGAAGGTTCGAAGTTCGTATCCACCTCAAGTCGCCGCGTAGGAACCTTGAGCAAGTCCTTCACTCGCAATTGCTTGGGCGCTTCAGCGTGAACTCCGATTCAGTGTCCGCTCTGTAGTTGAGAGCGCCTGTGAGTAGCGAGCTTGAAGAGGCGCTATAGAAATGGATAAATAAAATAATAAAAAATAAAAATATATTATGACAACAGTTGTAGTTTGGGTTCAGTTGCATGCATCAAATCACCAATGCAACTGCGAAATGAACGGCAGCTACAAGTTTACGACATATACCGTCATTCTCACTCTTACAGTTAATTCCACTTTAAAATTTAATTCAAAGTATCATGCACATTTGTAGGAATCCATTCACATTGCAAATTTCGTCACATAAATTTACATCTTTAGGGGTCTACCGTTACGCTTACACGCAGATTTACATCTGGAACTTGCAAAGACTAGTCAGTAGTCAATCAGCTGACGCCACAAACAGTATTGTATTGTATTGTATTGATACTTTTTATATAGCGCCTCTCTCAGTGTGTTACATCAATCAATCAATCAATCGATCAATCAATCAATCGATCAATCAATCGATCAATCAATTGATCAATCAATCAGTCAATCAATCGATTGATCAATCAATCGATCGATCGATCGATCAATCAATCGATCAATCGATCAGGTCTACCAATATTCGTATTCGCAGTACTAATTAGCAAAAGCTGATTTTAGACGACGAGAACTTACTTATCGACCATGATGCCTGCCCGGATGGCGTTGGCGACACTTCTGAACTTGAGCCTGTCCTCTCCGCGTCTTCGTTTCGTCTGCGAGGATGTTCTCGTGAATGTCATGGTCAGCCACTCTCGAACCTCGTGTGGAACGCTGTCCTGCTCAACCACTCCCAACACATCGTCATCAGCCTCAGCGTTTCGTCGACTGTACACCAACACAATGATGTTTTGTCATGATCAATCAATCGATCAAACAGAATTTATATAGCGCCACTTCAAGGCACCTACTCATCGTTTATCTCTATCATGTATTGCAATCTATCAAGACGATATATATAGCGTACAAACTCAAAATGACCGATGACTGTCTAACAGACCTCAGCAGGCACATTTTAAGACAGTTAGCAAGTTTCATAGAGTATAATTACACCCAGTAGCCTATAGTAATGGAATGATGTAAACTGTGACAATGGAATAATGTGATGACACTCCAATCAAGTCCAATGCAATGTTGACATGTTTCCTACAGTTCCAATGTGTTCACATAACATCGATTCAAATCATCACCAGCGAAACCATGTCTGTATGTATACGCGACATGAGTAACGCGTGATGTAAGCGTTCAGTACTTTTTATATAGGGCCAGATTAGCGTGTGTGCATTTGAACCTGTTTTCGACGATGTAGATGTTTTCGGAGACACGTGCGGCGTAGTCGAGGTTGATGAGCAGTTCATTCTTCGATGTTTCGCCTTTGATGACCTTCTTCAACAACTGCTTCAGTCTACAGTGTAACGTCAACGAACGTTATTTTATGAAGCACCGTTGAAGAAATTAAGCAGACCTATCATGCCATGGAAAGTCAAAAGACTGAGGCATACGTTTTTAGTATACATGAAGGTAACGGTATACATGTATATAAGGTGGAAATGGTTTTTGTGATGGTACAGAAAGGGACTGAAAATTAAAGGCGGATGGTGTGGGTGTGGTCAAACAAACGGCCTTTCACTTAGCCAGCTTTATTTCACTTTACCTCAGCTTGCCTTGTCTTCATATTGCTCAATTATACCTTAATTGCCATGCTTCACCTCACAGTCTATTATAGGCGTAATCTTACTTTACTTCTTCTGATTCATCAATTACGTATTGACGTGTATAATAATAATAATAATAAAGTAGTCGTTTGGCGTGTATAATAAAGTAATCGTTTGACGTGTATAATAAAGTAATCGTTTGACGTGTATAATAAAGCAATTAAAGTAATCGTTTGACGTGAATAATAAAGTAAAATAAACCCGCGCCTCAGATTCACATTTCGGTGTGACCTTGCGCGCGTTACAAATTTAATTAATAATAATAATCGTTATCAAATGTAGATGGCGACTATTATTGGACTCATCCTTCTGTCTACAATCGTTCTTGTTATTGTTCTTGCTGCATTTCCGGTCACCTGACTGAGCAGGCTCTCAGCGCTTCCGGTGAATCGGTTGGCGGAAGAGAATGGAGGTTTCCCAGGTCGACTTGGTCGTCGCTGTTCATTCGTTCGGTCGAATCAGCGACGAACTTTGACCCGGAACCGGAAACAAGTTCCGTCACCGTTCGCAGCCCGTCATGCTTCATTGCTTCCGTCACGTCATGACCCCGGGCTCCGCTGCTGCTGCTGATGCTGCTGGTGGTGCTGTCATCTCCGAAGAGGTGGATCTGAATCGGTGGCGGCATCTTCGGAGTTCCCGTCGACAGAGTTCGCTTCAACACCGTCAAAGATCCAGCGCCTTTAGACAACATAACATGTGTGTTTGTATGTGCACTTGTTATAGCGTCCCTTCGAGTACTCAGAGGCGCTTCCGACTACAGAGCGGACACTGCATCGGAATTTCATGCCGAAGCGCTGAGTAATTGCGAGTGAAAGACTTGCCCAAGGTCCCTACGCGGTGACTTGAGGTGGATTCGAGCCTCGAACCTTCCGGTTTCAAGGCAACGACGCCACCATTACACCACTGCGCCCCACAATGGTCGTCATTGAAATAATAATTTTAATAATAAGAACAATAACCAATTGCAGTTATTAGGATTATTATTTACTATTATTATTGCTATCATCATCATCATCGTCATCATCATCATCGTCATCATCATCATCATCATCATCATCGTCACCATCATCACCATCCGTGTCATAACTATAGAAAAATATCAGGTGGGGGTCAGGCCTTGATCCACGTGAAGATTGTGTATATGCAACGAAGACTTAACTATACGGGATCCTAATAAAGACAAGCGGATTGGAATCTACCTTCCCCACCCCAATCTCTCAACAATTCTTACCGTGGTGACCGTCATCATCACTGTTATCGTCGCCGTCATCATCATCATCATCTCAATCAGTCCTGATACTGACGGCATTGCATGTGCAGTAAAAATCATATGATGGCGATCATCTAAAGCAAGGCAAGACGTTAATATTTTCAATGATCTTAATATGATCTTCAATTCCACTTCACGCTGCTTCTCGACGATTTTATTGCATTTAATAGAATCAGTTTTTAATTATACGATTGCCATTCTCTTCTTATCGGAGGCGAGATTGGATTTTCAATTGCTTAACTAGGCAATTGAAGTAATATGCAGATGCTAAAGCCGGATCCTTTTCCTTTTTCTGCTTCGCATTGCAGCAGCTAGGCCTACATTCAGATTAAATTAATTCTCACGCGCCAATATTCATTCATTCATTCATTCATTATATGCATTTATATAGCGCCTCTTCAAGGGAACTACTCAGAGGCGCTCCCAACCTCAGCGCGGCCAAATAAAACAGAGATACAGGCGTATAGACTATACGCTGCAAACCATTATTTTCGTCTGCGTATACATGTCCAATAAGGGTACCCCGTCAAAAGCGCGCAGGACAAAAGCGCGCCGACAAAAGCGCGCTGACATAAGCGCGACCCGTCAAAAGCGCGCTGGACAAATGCGCGCCGACATAAGCGCGCAGTCAACAAGATATAGACTAACATACACAAACAAAAAATGAAAAACTCACGAACAAACTCCTGTGTAATTGTTTGACAAATATGCAACCAGTAGGGAGCGAACCTCCTTGAATCTTTCGGTTTCCTTAGAAGTCTCATCAATCGGCCTTATGCAGTCGTTTTGCTTTACATTATGTGCCGTAGTTTACGCTGAGCAAATATGCAACCAGTAGGTAGCAAACCTCCTTGAATCTTTCGGTTTCCTTTGAAGTCTCGTCAATCGGCAATTAAAATTATTACAAAGCAGTGGTTAATTTAATTTCTTTTCTGTGGACAAACAACTTTCATCAAAATAGGTTGTTGAATCATTGCCTTTATGAAAGACCTTGAATATTGGCCACATGTGGGTGAGAAGTATAGGCGGGTATTGCTTTAATTTATGTTAGGAAAAGTGAAAGTACAGCCTTTGGTCCACGCTGCGCGCTTATGTCGGCGCGCATTTGACCCGAGCGCGCTTTTGTCGGCGTGCTTTTGTCGGCGCGCTTTTGTCCTGCGCGCTTTTGACGGAACACCGAATAAGTCAGTCTCGTCTACATATTTCAGCGACAGTTGTCGAATTATCTCCCATGCATGCAGTGGTGCAATTACACTAATGCCCCTACAAAGGTCGCCTGCACCACAACATGAAACGCCTTTTTCTCGCGAAAGCCAATCTTCATTATATATGACCACGGTAATTCAGGAGCTGCTGCAGATATATTTACGGTTGTACGCGCACGACAGCGTGAAGTGGAATTGAGTAAATATTTAATAAGGTGCAAAACACAAGCTCACACACTCGCGGTCATCACCTTGATGAAAAAAAATAGCGAGAGGGAGAGGAATAGAGAGCGGGAGGGGAAAGGGAGATGTGGAGAGAGACGAACAGGAACAGGAACAGAGACAGGGGCAGGGCAGGGCAGGGGCAGGACGGGGACGAGGACAGGGACAGGGACAGGGACGAACACTGATGAGGAAATGTAGTAGCATGATTTTGACTGGCATCTCCCAGAGCAAGTTCATCACGAAACTTCCTTTGTTGTCATTGTACTGTTGTTCCCTGTCTCGACCATCATATTTGTTAGTTGTCGTTGTTAGTTGTCGTTGTTGTCTTCATAATTAAGAACAGTTTACGGAAGTGACTTACGAGGAAGGACTCTCGTTGCTTTGACAGGACGACATTCTGAATTATCTGCGACGCTGTTGGCCACTGAAACAACAAAAAACAATCGCTATTATATCGATAAAAACTGATATCATCATCGTCATCATCGTCATCGTCGTCGTCGCCGTCGCCGTCGTCGTCGTCGTCGTCATCGTCATCGTCATCATCATCATCATCATCATCATCATCATCAGCATCATCGTCATCATCATCATCATTGTCATCTTTATTTTAATTCCCGCTATAATCAGTCTAGGTTTCCATCCCAATTTTTAATTCAAAGGATCTATAGATTGCTTCTCGTTCAATCAGCCAAAGATAAGTTTTGGCGCCCCCTCTATATAGACTGCTCTGTGCTCGGAACGCCTTGTAACCAGGTGTTCCTTGTCTTCGCCATTCCACAAACAACACACACCTGTTTCAATGCATTGATAATTATACGGATTATAATATACTTATGGACTCATTGGTGTCACAATGGAACAGAACTTATGCCGAATCATTCTCCTTCTGAGACTCAGAGGCTGATTCGATTTCTGCTTCTCATGCGTAGACCTCAAGACTGCTGGACGGCTTTGAACTGGCTCCCAATTCAACGTTCCAATCGTCTGTTCAAAAGCCATGAATGATTCTTATCCATAACTGTCGTACATATCTTACCATTCTTTGTTTTCAAGGCAATGGTGACGGGGTTAATTGCCATCAGTTCATGACCGGTCTTACGTATTCCGTAATAATTATTGCCCATACATTGCCATGACACTTCCTGCTTTAGAAAGCTCTGATCTAAGGGTCCCATTGGAATTTTCCATAACCACTATTCACCTAATTTTCTGTCCCCTAACTTTACCCCTACCCTCTCTCCCGGCCGCTGCTGTCATGTTTATAGCATCATTCCTTTGGACGTGACTTATGAATAAGCAATTCCATTTCACCGGGTCGCTCTCAATTACTTAGCGGGCTATACACGTCGACGTGAGCTCCGTTTTATAGCGTTATATCTCACACGATTCGCGGAGCGCCCTCTATTCTTTTTCGCGCCTAAAACTTGGGCGGGAATTAAGTTAACGACGTCTGCGCCTTCGCGAGATCTTCTTAGAACTCCTGCGAGGGTCGTAAATCTTTTGAACAGTAGCGCAACGGAAATAAACAGATTCAAAGCCGTGTTGTGTGTCCCTTGTACTTACCGTGCGAGATGGGTGAATGGATAAGACGCACCATGCGGCGTAAGATGAATCGTAATCATCATTGTCGTCACCGTCAGGGTGAGAATTGTGCAGGGAGTTTGGGGTTTCAACCTAAGTCTTTTTAGAGTCCCATAGTAAGGTCTGTTTTCAACACCTCAATTCCTAGTGGGTCATAGACCAACCCACCCACCCCAGTTATTTTTCTACAGTTCTCACACTGATCACCGTCATCACCTTTTCTGTTATTGGTCATCAGTAAACAATGCTAGGCTGACATCTTCTAAACAGCGCACAGCTGAATAATGACATAAAACGGCACATGTCACGCAGACGTGTCCAGCCAATTATCAACTAAGTAATTATAAGCGACAGCATACGCCTATATATCTATTATAGCAGTGGTTCTCAAACTTCCGCAGGCCATGGACCGGCAATAATTTTGTTGGAAGCTCGCGGACCACTAACTTTAATGGCATGCGCAAACAAAAACGAACTAAGTCTATAAAATATTATTATAAAAAAGACTACTACGGGTTATTCGTAATTAGGGATTTGTTTAATTAATTATAACATATTGCTTTTAGCATTTCAGTTATTTCTCAGTTTAATTGTCATTTCATCGTATTTTTTAAATTTGAACTCAAAGTTTCAAACAAGATTAGAAGTTTGTTAATTTTGGCTTATAGGCCTAAAGGGATCTGCAAAAATAGATAATGACACATTGCTAGGATTTAGCGCTAGTGATGAAAACACCTGCTCCAAATAAAACACAGAAATCAGAATATCACCACATTTTAAATATAGTGGATCATTTCGTGTGAATGGTCGATTCCTTGTTAGCTTCGATGCTCGCATCGGGAACCAGTTCAGAATTATCATTTTATGCGCTCAGACTCAGAGTGTCTGAGACTCTGAGCGGCCACGCTCTAGCAATGTTCTTTCAATAAAAAATAAATAAATAATGCTTTTTGACATTTTGCAATTTTTTTAAATCACACAAACACATTTGTTTATATTTATAATTTTCTATCATGCTATAAAATTTAAAGACCTACATCCAGTAAGAAAAAACTTAACGATTGATCAGCGTTTACTTGACGATCGCACACCAAAGAATCAACAGAAATGAAACGAAACTGACTGCACATCACTGCAGTAATAAGCCTAGACGTAGAAAATTAATTTTAAAATACAAATTGTTTAAAAAGACAGTTGACAGGTTAAAACAAGGCACTGGTAATGTATCTTTTTAATTCGAGGAAGAAGTTTGAATAAATTTTGAATAACAATTCAAATAATTTTCACAATCTGAAACATATATAAATTAATATTCATAATTAATTTTATTTTCACTCTCAGATTTCTTCACGGACCGGTGATCAGGCCTCCGCGGACCGGCGCCGGTCCGCGGACCACCACTTTGAGAACCACTGTATTATAGAACACAACCAGAAATCTTCATAGACAGGTATTCGACAGCGTACACCGGATGGCATTGACATGATGGAACGTGGCGAGTAATGCAAAATACAAGAGCAATATTATTCAGAGCAACTGATTAATCTTGTACAAATCTGATGCTTTTTCGATAAGGAAAATCTGATGCTTTTTACATAAGGAAAATCTGATGCTTTTTCGATAAGGAAAATCTGATGCTTTTTAGATAAGGAAAATCTGATGCTTTTTAGATAAGGAAAATCTGATGTTTTTTAGATAAGGAAAATCTGATGCTTTTTAGATAAGGAAAATCTTATGTTTTTTAGATAAGGAAAATCAGTGCAAAAAGCAGATAAAAAGACAACGCAATATTTTCGCAGAAAGCTGGAGCTGGACAAGGATGTATCTCATCCTCAAACCTATCTACTATTCTACTTAACCTATATAGTATTAGAAGCAGCAATTTCACTCAGTCTTCTTAAGAACAGGAATCAAATAAAATGGAGTGCTGGAAATAATCGTCGATTCGCCTACGACTTCGGCCACTTCACCATATGGAAACGGACCAGAACGACAGGAAATTACAAAAATGATCGACGAGAACAATAGCAAATTCGCTATAATGATCCACGCAAAGAGAAAGCAAAAGCAATGGTGGTTGGAAAGACCAGATACACTAAGTTCGAACTCGACTATTTTTCTTCTTTGTCCCTGTGTAGTGTGTATACAACTATACATTATATAGGCCATGTATATCTTAAACTATAAAGCAGAGTTCAATCTCTGGCGATGTCGCGTTGTGTGTATGTCTGCCCCAAGAAAGGCTCTAAAACCGCATGCATTCAAATCACGAAACATTTAAAAAATCTTCTTAGA
Organism: Lumbricus terrestris; assembly: GCA_949752735.1. NCBI lineage: Eukaryota > Metazoa > Annelida > Clitellata > Crassiclitellata > Lumbricidae > Lumbricus > Lumbricus terrestris. The sequence goes on from OX457036.1 coordinate 40,278,985, forward strand.
CGAATTTGTAGGCCATCGCGACTACTTTCAGCTCTCAATTCACTTCAAAACCCGAGTTATGGACATTTTAACTTAAGTTTAGATATGGAAACTTACGCGAAATTTAGACGTACGCCATTAACGGTCCTAGCAGCCACGTTGCAACGATAGTAGGTTGAATTATTCTTGCCGATATTTAATTTCTTTTGACGACGTAATTCTGACGTCATTTCTAGCCGCAGAGGTGTCACGTGGTCAATGACGACAATAGCATAGCAAACCTATTTACAATTATATTTATTAAATGACGATGTCCATTGTGAGCTGAAGATCGGAAGGCAAGAATAACATGACCACAATAACAACAAAATGATTATTATCGGAGTGTGGTGGGGCAGCAACGCGAACTTTGTCCGGGAACGATGGATGTAGCGAAAAGTCAAAACTTCCTCGGGCAACGCCGGATAGCATGCGAATTTGTAGGTCAGCGCGACTATAATTGTCTGCTCTCAAACCCGAGATATTGACATTTTAAATTTAGATGCGGTAGTTAGCGCCTATACAGATTTAAGAAGCGATTTCACCTGGGGGGGGGCGAAAACCCTAAATTTCCCGGGCAGCGCCGGGTAGCACAGCTAGTATATATATATATATATATATATATATACATAGGCGGAGACCTGGGCCGAGAATTGGGGGGGACGGAAAGACGCGAGATTTTCCGACAAATTTCTGACGACCGGCGAAATCTCGAAAAAATGTTATTTTCGCCGCCAAAAAAGTTGATGACCTTTTTTAGTCGAAAGTTTCTATTTTCGCCGCCAAAAAAGTTGATGACTTTTTTTTTAGTCATCCGGCCAAATCTCGACCAAATTTTCTATTTTCGCCGCCAAAAAAGTCTTGACGCTCAAAGATTGGGGGGGGGGGACAAATGCATGGGCCGTCCCCCAACACTTTCTTTGGGGGGACCGTCCCCCTGTCCCCCTAGGTCTCCGCCCCTGTATATATATATATATATTGCCGTTTAATCATCATTAACCAGAGATACTGAAGCTTTTGTTTCCGCTTTCACGCTGGTTTCGATGTGCATAAATGTATGCCTGTGCGTCGAAGTGTCTCTATGTCTTACTGCCTATATCTAGCCATGCATCTGTCTAGCGCTCTACGCTATACATCTGCTGTCGTATTCCACGCATCGTATCGCACCATAATATTATTTGTATTCACACCATAGATTGGTCCATAGATTAATGGCAGCATGACTGGCATAAAGAACAGAACATAAAGTGGGAAGCGGGATCGATTCCCGTTATATATATAATACTAGCTGTACCCGGCCACGCGTTGCTGTGGCTGAAAAGACTGTCCAACCCTCCCTTCCTAGGTCCCCTCCCCTTACCCTCCCCTCCCGTTCCCCTTCCTTCCCTCTCCTTCCTCCCTCCCCTCCCCTTCCCTCCCTCCCTTCCCCTCCCTCCCTCCGTCCCTACCGCTCTCCCTCCGTCTCTCCCTCCGTCTCTCCTTCCCTCTCTCCCTCCCTGCATCCCTCTCTCCCGTTTCATCCCCTCCCTCTCCTCCGTCCCTCCCCTTCCTCCATCCCTAGAAATATGCGCTTTAGAAAGACGCGCGGAAAACGGCCGCAAATGGACGATTTTGTAAAAACTGACAGCTACATATAAATATGGGCTAGAGAAAGACACACCTTTTAAAACGCGCCCGAAAAATAAAGACACACCTTCTAAAACGCGCCCGAAAAATGGGCGGACGCCGCCGGACGGATGCGTCAAAGTTCAAACGGATATGGCTGGACTCCATCGACGTATATCGAATGGAATTAAAAGTTGTGTTTTTTGGTCGTAAAGATTGCGCTTTTCCCCAAAAGGCATAAAAAAAACCCGCGTATGTTCGAATGGAACGGTTTGCGAAAATTTTCAAAACAATCGGTCAACAACTTTCCAAGATCCGAGGTAACAAACAGTAACTTTTTACATTTTTATTTATATAGATATATACATGTATATATATACCCTCCCAAAGGTTCACTCAACCTTTTATTCGCTAGATGGCGATTTGGAAATGAGTTGTAAGACGACTTGAGTGGCTGGCTGTATGCCGCATACATTGCAGTTAACTTGACCGGTCGACCCATGAAATATTAAACTTCTTATCATAATTATTCGGTCATTACTTATCATATTCATGTACTGCGCTATATCGGTTTGAACTAATAGAGATTATTATTTTTTGTTGAACGCGTAAGGCCAACAAACCTATGGACCGAACAGATTGAGAATGAAGGACTTCCTTACGGCCTCTCTATGCACACAGTTACAGATACCGTCTCAGAGATAGTTCGAGCTCATCCTCAAGTCAACAGTTAAAGTAAAGGGGGTTTCTAACTTTCTAGAAGAACTATTGAAGGACTGTTAAAAACACTTGAAAAATATGATGTTACATTAGAACACCTTTGAGATCATTTCTCGTGCCTATGTTTTTCCTTGAAAGTAAATCTTGTAAAGTCCTGTAGCCTACCAAAACATGCAGTCTAGGCATATCTAGATGTATAATCTATATATACGGTATATACCAGACCAGTATTTAATCTAGATGTATCTGGCGGGAAGTTACCCCAGGAATGAGAATTCCCCGAGAAAAAAATTGAGAGGTGTTGTTCACATGTATAGGATATAGGTACCATTTCCCCCACAGAGAAATTATATACGCGGCATTTCCACTTCCCCAGTAAAATTCGACAGCTCCTGTTTACATGCATATAATATGTAAAGTTCCTCGGCGGTAGAACTGCAGACTAAAAAAAAGATCGTCAGACTTTTTCCTATACGTATACATGTACATGACAAGTTTCTATAGAGAGGAAATGTCTGCGAAAAGACGAAAGAAAAAAGGTCGTCAGGGAGTCGTCGTCGTCGTCGTCGTCGTCGTCGTCGTCGGTGTCTCTGGGTCAGCGATTGCCTCCCCCAAACAGCCATTTCTCTCCCTCCCCCGAAACCTGAATACCCCAAAAAGGCAGGGGGCCATAGATTAAACCAGGGCTTTTTTAACGTGCAGTTGTACACAAAATGTGCAGTTCTAAAAGGATTTGTGCAGTTGTAGAAGCACTTCTGTACAGTTGAAACTATAGCGAAAATGGTAATTTTCCTCCGATTGGAAGTACATGTAATTTGCCATTGAAGACGAGAAAAAAGAAGGAGTTGTGCAGTTGTAGAAGCACTTCTGTTACAGTTAAAACTACCGAAAATGGTCATTTCCTCCGATTGGAAGTACATGTAATTTGCCATTGAAGACGAGAAAGGAAAGAAGGAGTTGTGCAGTTCTAAAAATTCCTTAAAAACAGCCCTGGATTAAACACTGATCCCTGACTATGCGCGCACGTCGATCTTCATGACGACCATTAACAGCATAATAATAATTCTATATTCTCCCATCACTGGGCATCAGACACTGGTGTATAGGCCTACTCCCCAAAACGCTCTTTTTTCAGCGCCTATAGCAAAAACATTACGAATACGGCCTATCGCAAGACTTTTGTGCCCTATTGTTTAAGAAATGTCAGGCAGGCATGCAGGCTATCCGAATCCACTGCTATGACTCTATATAGGCAGTTTGAGTTTGAAAATGCTCTAGGGAGTCTAGGCCTATAGTTTAACTATAGTGTGACTGTCCTCGTAGCAGTCAATACTTTTAAGCGCGTTTTTAAATCAAGAAAACGAAAGCACTTTGAATGCACCGATCATGTGACTTGCAATTAATTCTTCATATCCGCGGTTTAAAATTTCGATTGAAATATGCAGGTCATGGAGTCAGCCACGGGGAGAAGATGAGACACACAGACACACAGAGAGGCAGACAGACACACAGACAAACATATATATGCCGGCAGACAGGCAACGATATCCACAGACAGTCAAATGTCTTCGATAGACGTAGGCCTATGGAGACGGACGGACAGACACATTCTGACAGACTCAAGCAAACAAGCAAACAGACAGAGAGAGAGGAATCTTCTAGAAGCAGATGAAGACCTAATGATCACGCGTCGACTCTGTCTTTCTTCGAAACCGGATATTAAGCGAACCATCTTCTGCAGCGGCCAAACAGGTAACATGCACACCGCCTGATATTATAGGGAATATATATCAATATAAATATATATATATAATATATATCAATATGCATATATATATGTGTGTGTGCTTTCAATAATAAGTTTACGGAAATTCTATCTTGTGCAAGAGATCTTTTGCTTCCGTGCAAATGCAGGAAATCATTATTTATCCGATATACATATTCGCCAATTCGATGCACTCAGGATATACGTGTGCATAATGCATATCATATATTATACCCGGTATTATACCGGATATATATCTCTACAGGAAATGGCAAATGCAAGCCTTCATCATCATCATCATCATCATCATCGTCATCACAACATCATCATCATCGTCATCATCATCATTAGTCATCGTCATCATCGTCATCATCGTCGCTATCATCATAATCATATCATTATCATCTTCACAGTAATGATAATAATAATGATAATAAAATTAATAATAATAATAATAATAATATTAATAATTTTAAATAATAATAATAATAATCAGTTAGCAGTGTTAGCTCCAGAACAACAAAGCTTTTATTAATGTTTTTTAAAGCCTGAGGGATCATATGTACCTCGGGCGAAAAAAATAATAATAGCACACTGGCGACGAGAACCTATAAACTAATTTTAATCTTTTACAGCCTGAGGGATCTTTACTATCTCGGGCGATACAAAAATATAGTAATAATAATAATAATGATGACGATGAAGACGACGATGATGATAATGATTATTATTATTATTATTATCTTTTTTACCCGAGGTACCTCAGATCCCTCGGGATATCAACAAATTATGCTTGGAGATGTTGTTCAGTGTCTAGAAAATCAGGCCTCGTCCTCCACAACATTATTAAAAGCAACACGAAAAGCGATGGCATTGTAGAGCTGCAGACAGATGGAAATGCGCTGGAAGAGAAAAGTCGTTCCTCGCAGCTCTCCCGAAACGACCGAGAGACGCTGGTCAACCTCGCGGATGAAGCAGAGTTAATGGGGCCAAGTGTTTCCAGGGCAATGGGAGCAAAGAGGTGTGATGATGGCAGCCCCGCGTACTTCTCGATTTTATTACCATTATTACAATAACTTATTAAACGTAACAATTTGTACAAGAAACTGCTTTTACAAGAAAAGTTCCTTTGTTTTGGGGTAATCGCTCCCTGTCACCGAACAACTGTGTGAATGTGTCTCGAAATGCAACGGTGTTATATCTTTGCAAAGAAATTGAGAGACGTTGGAAAAGGTACGTGGTTTCGAGTGGGTTTCCAGTTACAACTGTCAAACGCCGGTGTCACGAAATAAAGTCTCCCCCGATACAAAGTCTCTCCCCGAAACAGAGTCTCCCCTGGCTGAAAACCGGTCTAGTTCAGTTAAAAATGCAATGCCTGATCTGTTAATGGGACCAAGTGTCTCAAGAGCAATCGAGGTAAAAATCGTGTGTTGCGGGGAAGGAGGATATGGGGGAAATGATGTTTAGTATTTCTGTCATTATTATCATTGTTATTGCTATAATTGTTATTACTGTCATTAATACTATTTTTATTATAATTGGTAGTAGTAATAGTATTACTATGCCTATTGCTAAAAAAGTTTAACGCCATCTCATGATTACAATAACGATTGATGTCTTGACATCAGTGGCATCGCCAGGATTTCAGGTTTTGGGGGGCTGAATCCTCGCGGAAATTTTCCATTTTCATCTTTTCACCCGCCAAAATTTTCGACGACTTTTTTAGTCATCCCGTCGAAGAAATCTCATGATGGCGGTGATGTATCTATTTAATTTTTTAGAGGGGGCTTATCGTGAAAATATTTCACTTTTACATGCCTTTTTAGAGTGGATTTAGCCCCCCCTAGACCCTTCCTGGCGCCGCTACTGCTTGACATATTATTGTATTTCAGTTTCTTTTATCGATATTTCTTTCATTTGACTAATGATTTACGTCTGGAAAGTTATTAGATGCGATGATCTCAAACGGATCGTCGCTATCCTGCTGTCCTTTTTCATTTATCTTTGCTTCGATAATTTGATCAGTCGGACATCATGCAATGTGCACATGCGACAATTCCTCATTTTCTTTCTGGCCGTCAGGAGTAGTTTTCTTCCTGCAGTTTATTTGATTTTTGTGCCGAGCTCCTGCAAGCAATCATTTTAGAAGGCATATACAGAGTTTTTCAAGAACATATACTTTACAAATTACCATGCTTCCAATGTCACTATAACTACGAAAGGCTGCTGTTGCTGCTGCTGCTGCTGCTACTGACGACGACGACGACGACGACGACGACGACGACGACGACGACGACGACGACGACGACGACGACGATGACGATGACGATGACGATGACGATGACGATGACGATGATGATGATGATGATGATGATGATGATGATGATGATGATGATTACAACAACAACAGCAATAATCATCATCAAACTCATCATCAGCTCCACACTTCAACCATCCAGCGTATGTGGTATCAATACAGTAACTTCGTACTTTTGGGTGAATTGTCAGATCCTGTATTCTTCTCATGTTTGGATAATTTATATTTCATGTTCAGAACAGTCCATCTCCGCATCGACTTTCTTTTTTCTTTTCCTTGTTTTCCCCCCACAAATCACATAAAGGAAGATAGACGCGTATAGTCTATAGATACGGACGGATGGACGGATGGACGGACGGACGGATGGACGGATGGACGGACGGATGGACGGACGGACGGACGGACGGACACACGGACGGATGGACGGATGGACGGATTGGGGCAGTATTTAATCTATAGTATCTTGCTTTGGAGGGGGATTTTCTTAATCTGTCTGCCAAAATTTTCGATAAATTAACCAATTCGGGTGTTAAATTATACACTTTGAAACCCGATTACCTTTTTTAATGCATCAATGCTGCACTGTCGATTTATTCTGGCATGTAGAATTTAGCATAAATTATGTGTAGACTATGTAAGCAAAAGCTGTCGACGTTTTTGGAGGTGGAAATGTTACGGTGTTATTTTTCTGTGGAGGGAAGTATGGTATGTGTGTGCATACATGCAAAAGAATACCTCTCGAATTTGGGATAGTGTTTTCAAGAGACGTCTATATCAATTTGCATACATGCAAAAGAATACCTCTCGAATTTGGGATAGTGTTTTCAAGAGACGTCTATATCAATCACTGGATTGGTTTAAACACGTTGCAATCTGACATTTCATTGATCCGATCTAAAACACAGCTGAATTTCTTCAAAAAATGTCAATTTCTTCAATCTCGTCTAATCACTTTGTGGCGGCATACTAACCAGATATATTAATCATGTATTAATCATGGTCAGACCGTCAAAGACAGGCAGGCAGGCAGGCAGGCAGGCAGGCAGGCAGGCAGGCAGGCAGGCAGGCAGGCAGGCAGGCAGGCAGGAAGGCAACCACACATATCTCACAAGAGTAGCCTAAACAACAGTGCATTGTGCAAATTGATGTTAGTTCATTTACAGATATTGTATGTGTGATGGTACGTGTGTGTATGTCTGTCTTAAGTCGGTTCGTTTAGTCGTTCATCCACCCATCCATCTGTCCGTATGTCTACTTCTTTCTGTCCACCCACCTATCATTCGGCAGTCTGTTCGATTGTTTAATTCTACCTCCCAATTGCCTTTGTCTATCCGTCAGTTTGTTTGACCATTATTCTCAGACTGTCTGTCTGTCTGTTTGTCTGTCTGTTCTCTGTCTCCTCCTTTCTCTCTATCTCTCTGTTACATGGCTGTCACGTGTCTGTTAATGTCACATGTCTGTCTTTCACATGTCTATGTCTGTCTGTCTCTTTCTCTCTCTTCGTCTCTAGATGTTTATCTCTGTATCTCTATCTCTCTATATCTCCCTATGTATCTGTCTGTCTGTTTGTCTGTATCTCTCTCTCTTTCTCTTTCTTTCCCTTTACCCCACCCAACTGTCCGTCCAACCATGCGCTGCTTCTACCTCGTCTTTTAATATAATTGCACCCCGCCAACTGAACCTAACATTCACGGCCTTCGCTCGCTCACTTCCCCCCTCCCCACACCCCACCTGCCGACTGCTTATTCCGACCACCGCACCCAATTGCAGTCTCCTCTCCCTCGACCGCAGGATATGCGCCGCATGAGACAATAATGACGCGTGTCATTGTAAACCGGAAGACGGAAGACGAACCGGAAGTAAATGGAATTTGGGTAGAATTTCATGAGCGCAAGGTAAGTCGGGAAGGACGGCCATATATATACATATCTGATAATTAATGGGATTCGAGTGGGTGGATCATAAGTTTTTTTGCTTTTTTCGAAAATAAGATTACCACTGGCTTATTTGCATGCGTATTATAGAAGCAACATTATTAGAAGAAATATTGTGTCTATATTGAATGTGGATGTGTGTTCTAGGTTTAATATCGTCTGTATATATTATCTGCATGCATGTATTTCTAAACATAATGAAAAAAAGTGCAGTGAATAAATGCATGTATTGTATAGGCCTAAACAGGTCCATGAGTGCTTTAGTACACAGGATATGCATACGCTGACGGACAGGGAGTCAGCGCAGAACCTCCAGTGTGTCATTTATACTTATAGGAAGTCAGAAAGGTATAGTCAATCCTGAGAATTTCCTGGCGAATGCCAAACCGGATCGATTGGGGTCTTGCATGGCCGGATTTAAGGAAAGCCGGTTAGAGGATGTCGATCCATTTGTGGTCTAAAATTTTAGAGACCATAGTTGCAAGTATGCAGTAAGGAAGAACCTTGAACGCTTGCCTTAACGTAATCGGCATATATATATACATATGAGTCTGTATAATATATCTCAATACATATATATATACACCACCTGCTCGACAAATAAGGTAAATATTGCAGAATGTCAAACAAATATGAGTGCTAAAGAATACATAATTAATTTTTTCTTACATACTTATCGGCTGTGCGTGGATGCACGGGTATTCGTATGTTGAGCTCTATAGATACCCCAACGTCCCCAAGGCATCAAAGAGCCATTGTAAGTCCCTATAGCCCTAGATGCATGCATACATATTACATTACAGACATGTACATATACAATACATACATCGCGTCATTAGCATATCCAGCATCGCATGACGACGCATTATCCGCAACAGCACTTCCGGTCAGAGAGCAAAAGACAACTTTTGTCGTTTTTCGAGCGATAATCGGGGAAACTCTGCCGTCGTCGTCAGGTTTCACTTTCACGCTTTGTTTGTCGTCCAGTCAGTCTTGATCGAGATCGTCATTCGTGTGATCGATCAGAATCACGATCATTCTTGATCCATCCTCTAGACCTCTCCTCCCTCCCTCCCTCCCTCTCTCGAAGTAATCTCGTTGACTGAACAATCAAATTACTGAACGCTTTGTCAATATATTCTGTCGCCAGGGGGCGGTGGTGGTGGCCGTTCTCCAACGCCACCTGGTGGGTGCTTGGAGGGGCTTTCGTCTGACGAAAATGGGAGTGGCCCTCCAGACAGTCCGGATTGGCGCCAGACCTCAATGGTGGGGGCGGGGAGAAACCCGATCTTCGAATAAGAGATCAGGTGGTGTAGATGATGATCATGACTGTGGAATGGTGGTGACGATGCTGATGATGAAAACGACGCTGACCATGACGATAAGAGCAATTATATTAATTGCGCTACTGGAATTAGCTGCAACTACCAGGACTTTTTTTAACGTGCAGTTGTACACAAAATGTGCAGTTCTAAATGAATTTGTGCAGTTGTAGAAGCACTTCTGTACAGTTAAAACTAGTAAAAAAGTCATTGTTCTCCGATTGGAAGTAGCCTAATTTGCCATGGATGATGGGAAATAAAAAAAAGAGTTGTGCTGTTCTAAAAATTCCTTAAAAACAGCTCTGGCAACTACTATTAACTGCTATTATTCTGCCGCTACTAACGTTACAAAAAACAGCAACAACTGCAACAACTACTGTCAAATAATACTACTCTACTACTGGCAGAAAGTTTTGCAGGGAGGCAAAAAAATTCTATGGCCACGGCTAAATTTGTTCTTAGCTAGATCTTGAAAAGTGCAATGCTGGATCTTGAAAAATGCAATGCTGTATATTAAGAACACAGTATCTTTTTCCTTAATGCAAATTTCACAATGTCATCTTGTGTAACAATGATTTGTCATTATTACTATGAATAGTTTCCTTAGTGCCAATAAATATAATTGTAAGACATCAAAAGTTGATGTTAGGAAGCAGGCTCCTGAAGGGGCGCTATATAAGTTCATAGAATGAATGAATAAATAAATTAACGAAAATAGGTTCACTTTCAAGGGGCAAGTGCTCTCTAGCTACTTCTATATTGAAATGCCTCTAAAACGCCACTCGAAAGTCACTCACAGGGCACCAGCTTATCCACAAGCAGTGCATCGAGACAGAATGCTGTTCGAAGGGTAAATAGAAAGAGGTCCGAGTCCGGTGACCAGAAGGCCAGAGTAGACGTTAATGCGGGTGTCGTTTTAGAAGAGGGAGGATCCGAGGATGAGATGAGCGGGGTATAAATACTTTTGAACAAGGAGTGATGATAACCAGAGCCCTTATCCAAGTTTCTCTACAGCTCCATCATCTCCTTGGGTTCAGCACTGGGAGCATGCAAAATGGACAAAATGCAGCTTACCTATATATAGCAGACTTGATTTATATAATTATGATGCTAGTGAATAAGCATAGTTACCTCAAGTAGTTCCAGTGTGCTGTTGAGAAATTTCAAATTTTTGCATAAGTGTAATTCGGGTTTTCGTCAACCATCCACCCCACCCCGCTTCCACCAAAAAAGCCAAACACGACCCGCCACTGCAGGGCGTGTGTGTATGCTGACTGTGGGTGGTGGCCCTGGTAGCTCTCTATCTGCCTAACTGCTAGGTTTGAGGTGTAAAGCTGCAAAACTGCGCGTATAGACTATATGAAAATTGCGAAATTTCTGCGTGAGACCAGCCATCTGCTCCAGCGCCTATCAGTCGCCCTGCAAATCGGAAACTCTTTGTCGGTTTTGGGAACAACAGACTCGAACAGTCAAGACACCTGGAGGTCATGCACTGAATGACTACGTTACGTAGGCCTAATGTTCAAAAGGAGCATGGCCATTAGCCTGTAAATGACTGTCAGTTTCTTTGGAAAAAAATAAATGTGTGTTTATAGTAATTACAATGATGATAATAATAATGATAATAATAATAAGTGTAATAATAATAATGTTAATGATAATGATGATAAAATTTTTAATTATTATTATTATTATTATTATTATTATTATTATTATTATTATTATTATTATTATTATTTCAATGATGATAATAACAATAATAATGATAATGATAATGACAAATAATGATCATAGTTCTGTTCTTAATTAATTAATGTTTAAGTCCCTGAGGATCATATGTACCACGAGTCGTGTATCTATGACGATGACGATGACGATGACGATGACGATGACGATGACGATGACGATGACGATTACGATGACGATGACGATTACGATGACGATGACGATGACGTCTCCCATAACTATCTTTTATTGCCTTTATTACTGCGATCATTAGTAGTCTACTGCATTAATTACGTGCACATTGAAAATCTATATTATAAGGCAGAAACACTTTCTGTATGTTTATTTGTTTATACGCTTTTGACTCTCCCCTGCAGACTAGGCTCGGAAATGAAACAGCGTCGGTTTAAAAAAATTAGTGCAATCGATTCTTACCCAAATTATAAGGTCATCGCAACTATTTTCAGGTTTTAATTCCGTTTAAAACAAAAGTTATTAGCGTTTTAAGACAGATTTCATCAATAATAACGCTTCAGTAAAGAGTCTACAGCCCATGACGTCATACCCGCCGAGTAATAATTTCCGCAGCGCCCCGCAGCGGCGGGTCACCTTTGGCCTTTTGGGGAAGCGGGGTGGGGTGGAGGGTTGGCGAAAACCCGAAATCTAGCGGTCTACGATGGGTACCACAGTGGAGTAGTGTTTAAAACCCTATATTTCCCGGGCAACGCCGGGTAACACATCTAGTGATTGATAAAAATGAGTACAAAAACTGAATAGTAGATTAATTAATTGATTAATTCTTTCGATTATACATGTATTATAAATTATATATTATATATATTATATATGTATATATATGTATATATATATATTATATATGTATGTATATATATATTATATATGTATATAGGTATATATATATTTGTATATGCATATATATACCGATCGTGTAGTGACATCCGTCCAATTTAATGATGCACGCCTTCTTCCGGAATTGTTTGCTCCACTTCTGCATCTTCTCCCCACTTCCGGTTGTCGTCATCGTCGACGACCGTCCTGCCCTCTGGTGGTTGATCTCGCCACCACCGCCTGTCTCCACCCCACAGCCAGTCGCCCCACAGCCCCGTCCTCCATCTGCAGAGTCGTCGTCCTTAGACCTCGATCCGTCGCACGGGTCGCAAGAGGGCACTCTGAATGCGGGGCATTTGCATTCTTTTGACGGTCGACGGTCTTGGCCCTCTGTCGTCGCCGTTCGCTGGTCAACTTCTTTGGGCGATTCTCGATTTACAACGGAGGGGTTTTCACCAACTTTTCCTTCATGTTCTTTCGGTATTTTTATGCGTTCGTCTTCCGGAGATTCTTTCCCGTTTCCGGTTAAAGTTAGGTGGCCATCTTGCGCACCACTCTCATCCATGTATGCAGTACTTATGCAGCGCCAGCAGGCTGATATCGGTGCGAAATAAAACAGTCACAGTCACTTGTGATCCAAAACATACAAACGCTGGTTTTCGATAAATCAGCTTTGAAGAATGACAAGACGAGACAAGACAAGCCGTTTTCTGCGTCCGATATCCTATACGAGTTTAGATGGCGCCTTTTGTTCTCTTCTACGATAATCCAGAAGTTCTGTGTACGCCAGGTTGCAGCTGACTGATCCGGTTATCAAGAGACACGCGCAGTTGACGACTTATCCAATGCTCTACCTCCTACCTTCCTTTCTTCCGCTCACGTATACTCGGTCGACGCTCTTTGTTCGTGGATTGCTTTATAATGTATATCGACATGAAACGTAGCGCTGTTTGCTAAGTATATAGAAATGCAGAGCGGTAGGTGCTTGATGCGAAAAAGTTGTGCAGAGAAGAATGACAAGAAAAAGGAAAAGACCAGGAACAGAGAAGGACCAGGAGCAAGGATAGATCAGGAGTACCAATGTACCAGGAACAGGGAAAGACCAATCCAGCGAGCCACAACAAATCTTCAATTAAGTGACAGCAATCATAATCTATTCATTAGGACATAATATTATATCTGGCAAGCCATATTTTGTTCTAAAGGTAGATCATACTGTGACGTAATACAGAAAGTGCGCATCTGTTGAAATCGATCGGTTTCGTTCTAACTAATGTCTCCGGGACCAGACACTTTAGTGTGTCACACAAAAAAGAAGTTAGAGTTGAACTGCATTTCATGTCTCCAGTTCTACAACGTCTGTTCCTTCTCTTCAGATGCTTATAATTGAAAAGCAACTTTTTTTGGCATTAGAATAGGCCTACAGGTTCGAACCTGTTGTGAGGTCTCTGTAACAACCCCAGCCAGATACTTTGCGCACAACCCTTAGCCCTCTCTCACAAAGAATTTGGGAAGTATAGACGGGAAGTCCTTGTATTCAGTGAACTCCTCCCATTGTCCATGACCCTTGAAAACCATCAACTGATGGTGACTCTAGTGTTCAAATAAAGGAACTGAACTCTTCACAGATTCTCTTTCTAAAAGAAGGGAACTCTATTCGTATGAAGACTCTTGAAGAGTGAAATCTTACGAGTGAAATTTGACGTATCATTGACAGGTACATTTACCTAAGATATCTCCCGCGCTATTTCACTTTGAATGAATTTTATGGCCATATTGTAATTCTATGTTGGGTGTAGCCTTTGATAGATGCTTTAATTGATGCGCGAGCACATCATTGACTGACTGAACCTATATAATATAATATGCTTGTATCATATTATTATGATATCAGAACTCATAAAACATCGTATGACGTCATGTCATATCATATCATATCAGAACCATATCATGTACTGTGTAGCATTAGCAATGAGTCGGCCTAATGTATTGCTTCATGTTTTTGCACACAATTAATTTAGTCTGAATCAGTTTTGAAGGATGCTGATGATACGTTAATGTATGAGTGATTTTAGATTTAATCGGAACGCCACATGAATATGCAATAGCATAATTATGCAATTGCAGCGTATGCAATACCATCGTTATAGACATCACTGCAACACAAGCAGTCGAGTCTCATACAGTTGCATTCGTGTATAGTTATTATTACTGCATTAATGTAGCCGTCACAATGCATTTATATAGAGCTTTCTCAAAAAAACTTCTGCAGCTTGTGCAAACACTGTGAGTCGTATTTATAAACAGTTTCAACCTAACAATAGGTGTTGAGCCTGTAAGCCTACAATTATTATTGATCGATCTATTCTAGAGACCACAATTTTCCAGGCATTGCATCGATTCAATTGTCATATCGCGTACGTTCAATTGCTCTCTAACACAGCAGTCCGTGCGGTCATCTCTTTCTCTGCGCTGGCGTTGTCCAATATAATTATTATGCTCACCCGTGCATCTACATGTACATGCATTGCACTATGTAAACACTATCATCCAATAGAACCTATATAGCCTGGGGCCCGCTGCAAATGTAGGGCTTATACGACGGATACTTGGAGGGCGAATCATGGCCCAGTATCCGTTGTATGCATTATGTAAACTATGTAAACTATCCCAACATTTGTATAGCGCTTTTTCGTAGGTGCTATACACTTACTTCTTTGGAGGAGGAAGGCCTATAGGTCTATACAGATACTTGCAAGTATCCAATGTATCCAGTATCTCAGTATCCAATGTATGCATTTAATAAGTATGGATACGGAAAGCTGTTAATTTGATCACAACAGAAGATGATTATTCATATAGCGCCATTTAAACCTCTCCAAGCAATCTAATATTATGACTTATATAGCGCCAGAATTATAATGAGCAAAGTCGATGGTCGCTTCAAGACAACCCGTTGTGAAAAAAATCGTAAACCCATAACTATGGCCTCATCCATAATAATTATGAATATAATATTCATAATAATTATGAATATTATATTCATAATAATTATGAAGATTATATTCATAGTAATTATGAAGATTATATTCATAATAATTACGAAGATTATATTCATAATAATTATGAAGATTATATTCATAATAATTATGAAGATTATATTCATAGTAATTATGAAGATTATATTCATAATAATTACGAAGATTATATTCATAATAATTATGAAGATTATATTCATAATAATTATGAAGATTATATTCATAATAATTCTGAATATAATATTCATAATAATTATGAAGATTATATTCATAGTAATTATGAAGATTATATTCATAATAATTACGAAGATTATATTCATAATAATTATGAAGATTATATTCATAATAATTATGAATATTACTTTGGCTGGTGGCTAAATTATTGCATAACCATCACGATTAATTTATACAGAAATATTAGCCGGTCTTGCTATTTATGTTGCAATCTTCAGTTTAAGACCGATAGGCCTATATTCCGTATGTCTCACACGATGTTATGATTATCAATATGCTGGCTGTTCATGGTCGGTTAAAATGCTCAGAGTTTTCTATTGAGTGGAAACGGTTGTCACCGCTTGCTTTTCCTATTTACCTGTCTTAATTTTCGCCTCTTGCTATTATAATAGACCGTATATAGTATATACCCTCTGCCATTTCCCTCTGTCTAGTTCTTACTCTGCTTCTTTCTCACATGCATATACCGCTTTTCTTATATTTTTCATTAGTCCTATTGTTCCGATCTGTGTCTCATTCTCAGTCTGTGTGTGTGTCCACCTTGCAGTCCGTCTCTTCTCTCGTTTATACCTCGATAACTACATGTATGTCCATTTGTCACCTTGTCTTTTCCTTCATCTCCTCCTCCGGTTTGTCTCTGTGTCTGTACGTCCGTCTCCTTCACCGTCTGTGTCCTCCTCCTCCTCCTTCCGCCTGACCCTTTCCCTGCACCTGCCTGATGCTCTTTACCTCGGAACATTATAGTTATTCTGCATTCTATAGATACACATGGGCGGAGTTTATCAGTGGCTGGGGGGGCTAAAGCTCCCCTCCCAAGAAGCCCCATAGTCTTTTTTTGCCGTGTAAATGGTCTTTTTTGGGCTTAGCCCCCCAAGGACTTCCAACTGACGCCAAAAAATGTTCATCAACTTTTTTCCGGCCGAAACTAAATTTTTTGTCTGCGCCGCGCCTTCTGGACCAAGTTTGTAGCCCCCGCCAAACGGAAACCAAACTCCGCCCATGATTCTACAGGTGTGGATGCAACTGCCTATATATATATATAAATTATATATGTATGTATATATATATATGATCACAGCGACGAACAGAGAGGCATTCGGACTGAGGCAGAAGGGCAGCTGGGCGGAATGAAGGACAGTCACAGGCAGACGAACGGACGGATTGACGGACGAACGGAAGGTCGGACGGACGAGGGGACGGACGAAAGGACGGACGGACGGACGGACGGACGGAGGAGGGGACGGAAGGACGGACGAATGGATACGAAAGGACGGACGGAAGGACAAATACGGATGCGGACATCGGATGATGTATGCACTTAACTCATTTAGCGTCGTCGTCGTCGTCTAGTGATGCTGCAGTGGTGTCATCATCAGTCGTCGTCGTCGTCGTCGTCGTCGTAGCCGGAATCTCGTTTCCTACTCACAGTGATTCTCATCACCGCAATTGAAAGGGAAATGTGGCTTATGTTCCGCTCAATCTCATTGTATATAATGCTGCGGTGTTGCATGTGGCGCATTCAATTGCCTGCTATTGCTTTGCTATAATATATACACATTATACAGCCGCATGGAATAGAACTGCTTTTCTGCTGTTTGCTATTTGCATCGAATTGCTTTTTAACAGTTTTTACGCCATCATCATAATATGTGACGCATTGCGTATGTGTCGTGTCGTTTTATCGGCTCTCCGTATATTATTATTTGTGTGCTGTGTTCAGTATTTCCAGCGTTATTACGATGCGTTGAGTGCAAAAATATTACAGCCTGCTGCTGTGCGCTTTGGATGCAGTGTATGCAAAGCGCATCCGTTAATTTAAACAAAGGATATGCGCACCCAAGGGCAGAGAACGACTTTCTCGTTATAAGTACGTTGGATGCTATTGCTTTCCCAGATGACCGTATGCAAATTACGGCCAGATATATATTTATACACACCAGACATAGCCTACAGATTCTGTGTGTGTGTGCATAATATGACGTTTCCATTTGGCGACGTTAGATTGACCTGATTTACAATGAGGTCTGGTCTGCTGCCGGACAATGTGGCTCCCCCATGTGATCGCACGCTAATTTATCTCGCAGCAGCAGACGACGTAGTCCGTGCTGCTATGGCGCGAAAAACGTGGTCACTAATCCGCGGACATCATATTATTATTATGCTTTCGCCTGTTACTCGGGTCGAGCGATGGTAAATACATGTATGCGATGAAAGGAAGAAAGAAAGGAAGGAAGGAAGGAAGAAAGGGAGTAAGTATGGATGGATGGATGGATGGATGGATGGATGGATGGATGGATGGATGGATGGATGGATGGATGGATGGATGGATGGATGGATGGATGGATGAATGAATGGTTATATGGATGGATGGATGGAGGGAGGGATTGAGGGATGGATGGATTGAGGATGGAGGGATGGATGAAAGAATGGATGAATGGATGAATGGTTGGATAGATGGATGGATGGACGGATGGATGGATGGGTGGATGAATGGATGGGTGGATGAATGGGTGGATGGTTGGATAGATGGATGGACGGATGGATGGATGGGTGGAGGGATGAATGGATGGGTGGATGGACGGGTGGATGGATGGATGGGTGAGTGGATGGATGAATGAATGGATGGATGGATGTATGGAGGGAGAGAGGGATGGAGGGGTGGAGGGATGGATTAATGGAGGTATGGAGGGATGGATGAGTGGATGGATTGATAGATGGATGTATGGAAGGAAGGAAGAATGGATGGATGCACTGATGGATGAAGGGATAAGGAAATAGAGAACGAACGACAGAACGACAAAATGATTGAATTAAATAAGTGAGGGAAGAAAGTAGGGATGGATAAGGCATTGAAGGAAGGCAAGAAAGAGGAAAGAAAGAAGATTAAAAGAAGATAGGAGGGAAGGGTGCACGAGTGACTGCAATAAACAACTAAACGAAGGAATCAAGGAAGGAAGCAAGGATGGATGCAAGGAAGGATGCAGGGGAGGATGGAAGTGCATTGAGAGTGTCAGCGTTGAATTCGTTTTTTTAATTCGGAAACCTGAAATCGTATCTGTATAAACTCAGCGAGGCAGAAGGTTGAAGACCTTCGAACGCTATTGAACTTGGCCTTAGGTGCAATTCGTCTTCTCTAAGGAGGACAAAAATAGGCCTAAACTTGCTATATTCCTATATCTAGGAAAAAATTGACTTTAGTTATGACATGTTTTTATGCAAAATTCCCGTGCGTGAGCTAATCCATTAGTAAAATAAATCAATTGAAAAGTGCCTGTTTCAGCAATGGTATTGGCAGAAATTTCTTTCTTGGGGCATTTCTATCCTTCCCTCCCAAGTTCCCTGAGTCTGTATCACTGTCTATGTACGTGTATGTGTGTCTCCATCGTCTCTCTCTCTCTCTCTCTCTCTCTCTCTCTCTCTCTCTCTCTCTCTCTCTCTCTCTCTCTCTCTCTCTCTCTCTCTCTCTCTCTCTCTCTCTCTCTCTCTCTCTCTCTCTCTCTCTCTCTCTCTCTCTCTCTCTCTCTCTCTCTCTCTCTCTCTCTCTCTCTCTCTCTCTCTCCTTCTCCAATCTCCATTATTATGCCTATCGTTATGGGGCACCCCAGGTTCAATTAACAGAAAGTCTTACTCCACCCTCTCAGCCCGACCGATCGTAACCCAACCCTCTGTTTCTTCAGAGGGTTAATTTATGCGCAGCGATTATAGTATAGCATTGTAGAGCTTCCTAGGTATATCATGCATGGAGAATTCGGTATATTTTCTCCACGACAAACTTTCTAGAATCACCATTTTTACTTGTAACGATTAATAGGCTATAGGGCCTAATTATTCAAAGCCTATATACAGGGTTTAAAGTGGGTGGGAACGGCGTTCCCACTGCTCTCGAAAATCTTGGTTTGCGTTCCCACTGCTCATCTTGATGGAACTCTAAAACACATGCATTTCAATTAAATTCTTCATCAGCGTTCCCACTGCTCTCATCCAGCGTTCCCACTGCTCACCCACACCACTTTAAAACCACTGCCTATATATTCCAGTCTCCTATTGGTTTCAGTCTGTCGTTCATTTATGATTTACAGCCTCCATTCTATCTCTCGTTTCGGCTATCATCGTCTCAAGTCTCTCTTATAAATTATGTCTGCCAATTCCGTAGTCATTACCTCAAGTCTTTCCAAAATGCCTGTCATTGCAGCATTTATATAGCCTAGTGAAGTCGAGACCGTATATCTAAAACCGAATCTGCATTTATGGTGTCAAGTCCAATAGAATTCATATCTAGGCCGTTTCCGCATTTTATAGTCTCAAGTCGAATTCGTGTAGCATATATAAAACCGAATCTGCATCTTTAGTTTCAAGTCGAGTTAGTAGTAGTTGCAGTTTAACGTCACTGTGTGGTAACAAGGTTGCAAGGACAATTAGCGATGCCCTCCTCCTTTATCCAGGCCTGGGACTGGCACTGGCAGAGTGCGACCAGTGGCGGAGTTACAAGTCGAGTTCGTGTACCATATCTAAAACCGAATCTGCATCTGTAGTCTCAAGTCGAGTGGAATGCATAGGGCCTATCTAAAACCGAATCTTCGTTTAATATTATTACGAGAGGAACGATGTCTTTCTAAAATATCATCATCTTTCAATCTAAATTCGGGTGTCCTAGAGATATACCTAAGACTGAGACATATATTTGCACCTGATCATGCAGTATTAAGATATTTAGTCATTTGTAGTTTCCTTTGACGTATTATAAGAAAAGTTGCAATTATAACAGCCATTAAAGTCAGTTACACAACAAATATGCAAGTTAATGCAATTTCTGCGAGTTCATAAACTAACAATTTATAACCAAAGTGTACCAAAGACGTCATGCAGGTTTTTCACAGTATTCAATTAATTCTACTAAGGATAAATTGCAAGGCATCTTGCACAATCACCCAATCTCAGCTTCAACTCCAAGGTCTTCTAGTTGTGGGTTCTATTCCCGAGTTATTCGAGGAGAACTACAAAGGATGACAGGAACTGGTTACTGGTAGATAGGCCTACCGTACACGACAGAGACCAATTCTGAAGAAATTTTGTGTTGGAAGTCGTTGCAGCCTTAACACGGTTGTTTCGTATACGGTATATATATATATATATATATATATATATATATATATATATACCCATTATACAAGCTACTATTAGCACTAATATATTTATAGGCTACATTCAGCAGATCAGTCCGACCAAATCCTCCATCGTACGAACACACGTTTAACCTATATACAGAACACCATAATAGCGGAACCGCCTCACGTCCGGAATCACTTTTCCAGTTGTACTCCTCGCTTCTCCTCGTCTGCGTCGCGTTTCTCAGTTTATATAGCGCCATACGCGTGCCACTTTAACGTGTCCAAAAGTGTTCACGTTCTACGTCGTTCTTACATGTATATAGGTCTATCCTCTTCTTTGCTACGTATACCGTTGCAGTTCATTGGTCTTCAGCGTAAAACCTCTTCCGTCGGACCTTTCAAAACGAGAAAGTCTTAATCTATATCTGTGTGCCTATACCTGACTTGTGACCACACCTCCTTCCTCATGCAATATGCATGGAAGGTAGGATATATGACAATAATTTCAAGCAATGCTGCAATGCTACCCATAAATGGCCTATTCTGCAGTCTAGCATAATTGATCATTCAAAACGATGGCAGTTGACAGGTCCTGCCAGAATTATTTGAGTAGGTACAGTGATATGTCTCTGCTGATTTCTGTATCTGTGCCTGTATACCTATCTGCCAGTCTCCATGTTCATATCCTTGTCCTCTGTAGGCCTAATCCCTCTCTGCCACGCTTTCTCTCGTTCGCTTCTACATCAATTTTTATCTCTATCTGTATTCCTCTGCTTCTCTTTTTCAACGATTATATCTTTGATTCAGTAATTCATCAAAGTTCAGTCCGTTGGTCATTCAGTCGGTGGATATTTCCTTCAGCACGTTGGTTCATTTATTCATTCATTCATTCATTTATTCAGACAGACAGTTAGACATATTTAATGGCCTCGTTATGCTATAGTTATTCCGTTAGTAGGTACTAACTGGGAGTTTGGTGGATAAAGTGACATCACACACCATACGACGCATCGAGAGAAACCGACATCAGAAGATCTGATCAACAACCAGCCACATAAATTTTCATCGCCAAGACCTGGTGGCAAGCAAACAGACAACAACTAGCGGCCAACCACTCCCCACCTATTCGGTAAGAGATACAGCCATATCTCCTCCACCAGCTTCCCTCCACATACACAAGTGTCTGTCCGTTGTTGTCTGTTCCTCCCTGTCTGCTGCTCTTCTCTGTCTGCCCAAAACTGTCATTTTCCGGTTGAGTTAACGAGGTTTTTAGCGAACCGACAAAGTCAGTATGCGCTGACAAAACATTTGCACAGCACACACTAATTAAAAGTGCAACACATAATTCTACTGGGCGGCCGTTTGTCATTTTGCAAGCGTAGCAGAACAGGGAACAGAGCCAAACTGGTAAAAAAACTCATTTGGCGGAATTTCCATGTACGCATAAGGCCCACCATTCACGCTATGTAATCATACACAGGGCTGTACTGGTCAATTTTGAAGTGAGTACACGCTGACCGGGAGAAAAACTGACTTTTTGGGCCCTAAATTTTCGACGACCTTTTTTTAGTAATCAGGCCTAAATCTTCGGAAAATGTGGAAATGTCATCAATTTCCCGGTCGAAAAAACTGATGACCTTTTTATTTTTAGTCATGCACCCTCAATTAATAGCTTGTGTCCGTGCGTATATACCCTGCATTTTACCCGCGTATACCCTGGTTTTCTGGAGGTGAGTATACGATGCCGTTTTTCGCCCGAGGTGAGTACACGCTGTATACCCGCGTATACCCTCGTGTAGTGTACAGCCCTGATCATACATAAAAAAATGATTCTTCAAAAAGTGAACTTGGTTATCAGAAGGGCGCAGGGCATGGCATGTATACTGTTGACAAAATACTATAGGGACCAGATTGAGATTGTACAGTCATACATGATGAGAAGAAAAGATGAAAGCAGCATGAAGAGAATATTATTATGACAGCAGAGATCACAATATATAGTCAAGGACGCCAGAAGAAAAGGTATACACTATTATACAGGGAGATAATTATGATGATATAAAAAGACACGAAGACAGGTGTCATCAAGGTCTACCGCGCCATTCACCTGTACGGCCGCCGCGCGCTTGGAGGCATTAAAAACTCGCCTTCTTTGATGCCATAGCACGACGTATGGCGGTGGACCTGCGAAACGTGATAAGCTCCAAAGACGGACTTGTGACGGTCGCGATGGTTCCGATGGCTGCCGGTGGCTCTGAGAGTTTTTCATCTACCTTCTTCAGTCTGGTCTTTGTCTGATGGCAAATTAAGACTTTGTGGCTAATAGACTAGAATTAACATTAGTTCGAATTTCATATTTAGATTTTAAATAGAATTAGCCGTTTTATGATAACTGATTAATAGAAATTAGAACTAGCATTCGATTAATTAATTTTAATTAGTTGCTGACATCAGAATAAAAATGACACGAAAGTTTATCGTGTGGCGGTCCGGCGTTCAATCTAGTAGAGGTAATTAGACAACTATATTGTAAATTAAGACGAAATTCAAATTTCAGTGGTCTTCAACGAATTCCTTATCATTGTACTGGGTGGAAAGTGTTCTTATTTATTTGAGAATGGACTTCCACTTAGTGGCAATCATAAATTTTAACGTATACTGGCTTCAAACCTATAGGCATGTATACGTCTTCATTCATTTGCAACAAATTCTGCAACACGAAATATATGCTATACGCTCCATTGATGTCGATTTCGTTGGAGCAACGCAATGTTACAGCTGCAGCTGAAAACCTCTGAGAAGTCTCATTCTATTTTCATGCCAGAAGCTAGGGATGCTACTGCTGATACAGGCATTTTTCAATTGATTTGTTTTACTAATGGATTAGTATACACGCACGGAAAATTTGCACAAAAACAAGTCATAACTAAAGTCAATTTTTTTCTAGATAAAGGAATATAGCAAGTTTAGACCTATTTATGACCTTGTGAGATAGAATCAAGTCTTTGCAAGAGTAGCAACCTCTGGAATGGCAGTCGATATACCAGTTATGTATAGACCCTACAGTAACAATTTTACTAGTTCCGGGCTCAATTGTCATAATGCACAAGGTTTTAATAACGTTCTTCCCAGTGGCGTCGCCAGGATTTAAGTTTGGGGGGCTGTATCCTCGCGGTGAAAAATTTTCCATTTTCTTCCGCCAAAATTTCTGATGACCTTTTTTAGTCGTTTGGACGAAATCTCATGCATGTAGGCTATTATGTAAAAACCACCCGGATGGCCTTTTTTTAGGGGGCTTAACCCCTAGCCTCTGGCGCTGTCACTGGTTCTTCCTATTATTGTCTGATAACAGCGCACCAAGATGGCTTCCAGTTGCCTGCATCGAAAGATTGGCTGACGCAGAATTGAACCAAATGAACTCACTAAACGTCATTGAACCTCGTGACACTCATTGAGACTATCTATTATAATTATAATCTCAGTATATACACATGTATGCAGAGTTGCAGACCATTGAAAGGCTTTGCAATCGTCATTTTAAGATAATTCTACCACTGTTCTACAATATAGACATTATTGCATGCATGAATAATATACGTATATATAATATATGTGTGTGGGAGGTGTGTGTATGAGTATGTATGAGTGCGTGTATGTGTGTGCGTGCGTGCACGCGTGTGTGTATGTATATGTGTGTGCGTGTGTGTGTGTGTGCGTACATGCATATTTTATTGTGCAATGGTTACGATATAGCAAGACACACAGCAGGTTATACAATACCTATAGGGCTAACATGAAAAATATATTAATATGTTGAGTGTTGTGGGCCGTTGTTCACTGACAATTATTGGCGCTGCATGCACTAAAGAAGATTGTATACTTTAGAAAATAGAAATAACGATTGGCACATTGTTTCAGTGAGCGTCCGTAGGCCTACAATCCCTTCATGTATGTGAATAATGATCTAGCATTCTTGCGTGTCCTTCCTCCTCTAACGCATGCACGACTTTTGTTACGCTGTTCTACAGATGACGATCATTTGTTGCTATTTTACTCTTCAGGCAATGCCAGCGGAAGCACAACTGCTTTCTTTCGTTCGAAATTCTCTCAGTCAAAAGCAGGTGGTGACGCGAAACGGAGTATCCCCCCTGAAAGCTATCCGGGGGGATGAATTAATCCATCCCCCCCGGATGGAATTAACCGGTCTTATTTAGTGACTCTGACTGTTCTTATGTATGCATGTGCACTTGTTACAGCGCCCCTTCAAGCACTCTACTCAGAGGCGCTCCCGACTGGAGAGCGGACACTGCATCGGAGTTTCACGCCGAAGCGCTGAGCAATTGCGAGCGAAGGACTTGCCCAAGGTCCCTACGCGGCGACTTGAGGTTGATTCGAACCTCGAACCTTCCGGCTTCAAGGTAACGACACCACCACTACACCACTGTGTCCCACAGTTCTTAAGTGTTTTAAATGTTCTAAGTGCTCTAGAACCAAAGCAAAACATCTAGCAGGAACAAACATACCTGTTAGTGTCATTGTTCAAAACAAAGCAAATGAAAATTAATTTGCAAAAATAAATACACGCGGAAGGGACTTTTTTGACTTTTCTTCATTTGGGGGATACGATTGATACGGGGGATACTCTATTTCGTGACACCGGCTTATGTCTCCGTTTGAAGAATTTGCAATTATTGGACTGGGCAGACATCATAAGCCATCTGAAATAATTTCATCTAAGTTTGCTGGCTGGCTGGGTGGATGGATGGATGAACGGACGGTTAGATGATTGGATGTGTACATGTGGAGTGGGAAGCAAGCCTATTAGTAAGTCCTTAACATCTGTCGAAACTTCCCATCTCAGAATCCCAAAGCGCAACATACATGAATGATGGATGACGTCCTGTATTTTATACGCTGACAAATTCCGTTCAGGAATCAATTATCCCAAAACACAATAGACATCCGCCAGGTAGGGCGTTGTAGTCCGTTCAGCAATTTATCCATCCATCAATCCATCCATCCATTCATCTATCCATCTATATCCATCAATCAATCAATCAATACATCCGTCCATCCGTCCATCCATCCTTGAGTGGCCAACCAACTAGAAACAATAGCCTACATACATGTAGGCCTACATATCGGCAACCATTGTCATCGCTTGTTCACAGATCCTATCCATAGATTCTATTCTTCCACTTCACCCTACCTCTCACGCCGTTCCAACTCTTTAGAAACATCATCCACCATATATATATATATATATATATATATATATATATTTAACCGACTAACCCTAGTCTAACTCCTCGCGTGACTCCCCAAATCTTAACTATCGACTTTTTTGTTCCCGCGACATAGCTATTTCGAACGCTGTAGAAGTTTCGAGACGATACGTACGATTAGGATTTCAATGTATGTTGGGTATCAACAACAGACGATCAGCCAATCAGAATGTAAGAAACGTTGTTGATCTACAACAGAATCCAAAGTCACTTGACGTCTATTACACACTCAGATACAACCGCTGCAGAGTAACATCAGCGTATAATACTCCTCGACCTCGGATGATGGCCAGCAGTTCGGTCATGTTTAACAGAAAAGGCAGTCTAGGCCTACGTACACTGCAGTAGGCCTATAGTCTTCGTTTATTGACAATTAAGGCATACTGTAGGCCTAAAGGTTACACGAAAAATAAGACTGCAGTTTGTTGCCGCCAATGTTCTCATGAGGCTGGTTTGACGCTAGACCCAGACTTATGACGCACCTTCCTCGGTGGTGCGTGACCTCGGAGTGCTCCTGGACTCGGAACTCACCCTTGCCTCTCATAATTATAGATCAGGTGTGCCGCAGCCGCCTGTTACTACCAACTGCGGCAGCTCAGGTTCATTGCTCGCTCTCTGTCTTCTAAAGCTGCAGCTTCTCTTGTTCATGCATTTGTGCTGAGCCGCCTCGACTACTGTGCCTCCATCTTTGCTGGGCTCCCGTGGGTTCGGATTGAGAGGTTGGAGAGGGTCCACCGGGCTACCGCGCGACTTATAGGGGTGGGGTGGTCACCAAGTCCGACCGTGTATCTCAATATACGCGCAAGGTCCTATCTGTGTGAGCTTTGCCTCCCCCTTTCCACTTGCATAGGCCGCCGCGCACTGCGCTCTGCTGTCCATGGTGACTTAATGGTTCCTTTCACTCGCTCCGCGACAATGCAGAGGTGTTCGTTCTCTGTGGTTGGTCCAACAACCTGGAATGGACTTTCCTCGACTATGCGACACCACCCAAGCTCTTCTCAATTTCACAAACTGTCGAAGACTGTTTTTTCTCGTTTGATATCGGCCGGGAGCGCCTCTGAGTATATACCGTAAAGGGGCGCTATATAAATTATGATTGATTGATTGATTGACTTAAATCTAGGCGGAAGATTGAATGGATGGACCGATGAACGCATGGCGGTCGGTCGGACGAATTGAATTGATGGATAGGTTCAAACATCCAGATTTTTGGTTTGAACGGAACGGTTGCGCCACCTAGGGAATGGCAATGACAATGGCAATGGCAATGACAATGGCATTGCAAAGGCAATGACAATGGAAATGGAAATGGAAATGGAAATGGCAATGACAATGACATTGGAAATGGCAATGGCAATGACATTGGCAATCAGCTTGAAGGGGCGCTATAACAAGTGCGCATACAAACAAACAAACAAACAAATGGCATTGGCAATGGCAATGGCAATGGCAATGGCAATGGCAATGGCATTGCAAAGGCAATGGCAATGGAAATGGAAATGGAAATGGCAATGGCAATGGCAATGACATTGGAAATGGCAATGGCATTGGCAATGGCAATGGCAATGGCATTGGCGATGGCAATGGCAATGGCAATGGTAATGTCATTTTCAATGGCATTGGCAATGTCAATGGCAATGGCAATGGCTCCGACAGCGGAACGCACTTCTGCTTCATTCAGCATTCGACGACCTTTGTACCAATGACGACACGGCGCACAGTGCACTGTCATGTTATGAGGTGGGCAGTGTCACGAATGTTAATTTTGATTCACAGTTTCTCCTTCAGGATATGCAGATACACAGTTTCATTTCTCGCTGTGTTCTTTCTTTAAGTTGTTGTACCAACCACAGAGAACGAACGGATCTGCATCGTCCACAGCGCAGCATCAAGAGTGAGAATAATTTCCGGGGATGCATAGTTGTATACCTGGTTCAACCAGTTTTTATGGTCTTTCTGCAGGATCCACAGCAGTCGTCATTGCCCATCCAAACTCTACATAGATGATCAACGTCTCATACTATCAGCACCCGCAAGGCCGTAGCTAGGGGATGTTTCGAGTGTTTGAACACACCCGAAATAGAAAATGTGAAAAATAAAAGAATGCGTTTACTAGCGCATGATGTAGAATCCATGAAATAAAAGCATGAAAACACCCCAGAAATGAAAAAGTGAAACAATTGAATGAATTGGTGACATTTTCTGAAGATTTCGGCCGGATGAAAAAAGTCATCAGTTTTTTTCGAACGGGAAACTGAAGATGAAGAAACACCTGCAGCATGAACGCCGAAAGGGTGAGCAGTGAGAAAATTAATGGGAATGCCAAAGAAGAATTGTTGTAACGGATGTGGTTCCAGGGTTCCATGCATGGTGACCAATGGAAACTCTGACAAAGAATTGCAAGAGCATTGGGAACGGCGTTCCCACTCAGTGTAAACCCTGAGTGCATCTTTAGTCTATAACAGTGGGGCGCGGTGGTGTAGTGGGCATGTTCGTTGTCTTGCAGCCGAAGGGTTGCATGCAGGTTAGAATCCACCTCAAGTCGCCACGTATGGACCTTGGGCGAGTCCTTTACTCGCAATTGCTAAGCGCTTCGGTGTGAAACTCCGATGCATTGTCCGTGCTTTAGTCGGGTCTCGGGAGCGCCTCTGAGTAGATAGCTTGAGTGGGCGCTGTGACAAGTGCACATACAAACAAACAGAACAGAACTGTCATGAAATCAAGACTCTGACTTTCTCGTTTCTGGAGGTGGCACTGGTGCTGCTATATTACATGCACTTATAAATGTTGACTCACTTCAGCTGAGCCGTCGTAAAGTCACGTGCCACTGTAATTATAAATATGTCAAATTTCCTTGTAGGCCTAATGAAAGTTGGGATGTGAGATAGCCCATTGCTCTGATTTGGACAGAATGTCGGTTTGTCTGCTATTGATGGAAAAGTTCCTCGTCAAAGTCCACAGAGCAATTTTGTCATGCTGCACTGCAACTTTTTGCAATCAGCTGTCTATCATCACTGTGTTGCTTCCAAGGTCGTATATAGTGCATGGTGTGTGTGTGTAGGTTATTCTGGAAGTGGCGGCGCTAGCTATAGGCCTATAAGCCTACAATTTCAGCAGGAGGTCGCGTCAAGGTCATATAAGTTGTTTAGTAGGTCGAGGAAGTTAAATGCAAGGAAGATACTAAAATTCCATAGAATTTTGGCAGGTCACAAGGCAGGTCATGGGCAAAATTGACAGTAGGTGAAATGACCTTCCTCGACCTATAGACCTATGGTAGCGCCGTCGCTACCAGTGGAGGGACTGACTTTCTAATTGGGAAGCTGAATATGCCTAGCCTACACTTCTGAAGGTACGGGAGAGCTTCATATTCCAGGGAGCGGGGAGCCTAATCGTTTGCAGGCAGTCTAAAATGGCTGAAACCTACCTAGACCTATAACCCTAGAACTCCTGAAGCTGAAGCCTTCAATTTACGGGAGAGCCTGACATCACAGGGAGCCTATACGGTCTGCTGGGCAGCCTAAAGTGACTAGGCCTAAAACCTATCTAGGCCTATAACCCTAGAAGAATAAGACAAGTTATTTCTTTTCAACTTTTATTGAGCGAACAATCATAGACTTCATCGGTCTAGTATTTTAAATTAGTTCGCAGACGACAGTTCATCTGTTGCGGTCGCTCGTCGTATCTTCCCCGTCTTCAGCGAAGAAGGAGGAGGACGCCCTCCCGATGGTAGCAGCGTCGTCTAGTAGTGGCGTCGGCGACGTCGTCGGCGGCGTCCGTGGCTTCGTCGTCGGCGACGGCTCCCTCGTCGGCGACGGCTCCCTCGTCGGCCGCGCCTCCGTCTCCGTCTCCGTCTCGAAGGAGCCTCTCCCTCGTCATCGTCGTCCTTGGCCGCCGCTGCTGCCGACGCTCCCCGCCGAGCGCTGCGAGACCTCGCCCTCCGACTCGCTTCGACTTCCTCTCCCAGGTCTTCTTCCTGCGCAATCAAGAACAACAACACCCTGCCCTAAGAGAACGCCTTATAGGGCAACAATCGCCTGAATCTAAGCTATATTAAAACAGGCCAGTGTCTAAGCTTAACCGCTTAGACATCGGTCCGTATACAGGACTAGTAATAATAAATCTAAATATAGAAAAGTCTAAATATAGAAAATTCTAAATATAGAAAAATCTAAATATAGATGAAGCTCAAATAGTCCTATTCAATCTAATTAACCTTACACTTAAAAATCAACTAGGCCTATCATTACTCCTATCTAAGGCCTACAATGGCCCGGTTCTCTTGTAAGTTTGACTCTTACACTGGCCGAAGAGAGGTGGTCCGAGGACCGCTTCCCTTCGGCCAGCATAAG